>CM050163.1:390736965-391336965 GCA_027410445.1 Discoglossus pictus
TAAAGTTTTCAAAATGAATCATATCTAAATGTTACACGGTTTTAAATACATATAATGGACAAACCAAATGATTAACTATGGTGAAATGTGAATAGTGTAAATACAGAAGAATTTGTAATAACATTGCTACAAGTTCAGCAAATACAATTATAAAATCATTTTTAATATAAATTGCTGCATAGATCCCACAGTGCATTAGTAGAAAAGTAAGATCACAAACTCAAACTTGTTTTAAAGGCTATATAGGAAATATAGAAACATTTAATGCAAATATCCAGAATCATACTCTAGGAATATCAATAGATTTATTTATCAGATATATACTAAATATAGGGAGAGATTTACTAGAGCATTGCAGCCCCTGCAATGTATAACAATCATGCGAACCATCATCACATTTACTAAGCTGTGTTTCCTAGGAACTGGTCAGCCCATAATAAGCTATCTAAACCCATTGAAATTGGGGTGTTTTATCTGTCGTCTCCTCTCCTGGGTGCAGTTATTCCACATTGCAACATTTAGCCTTGTTGTGACTTATTTTAAAATCTAAAAACACAACCAAAATGTTTATATAATTGTATATTTTTATTCTCAGGGTGACTCCTATTTTAATAGAAGAAAATATATAATAAAAAATGTAGTGTTTCATGTGTCAAATAAATAAAATATTAATTTGAGAAGTTACTAAATTCTTATTCATCAAGATGTAGTCACAATAAAAAAAAGAATATAGGGAAACTCAATCATTGTAGATGTTGAGATGCCCTAGAAACAATGAGCAACTATAGAAAGCAATTTATAACACAGCCATTAATGTCTAAACCGTTGGCAACAAAAGTGAGTACACCCCTAAGTGGAAATGTCCAAATTGGGCCCAAAGTGTCAATATTTTGTGTGGCCACCATTATTTCCCACCACTGCCTTAACCCTCATGGGCATGGAGTTCACCAGAGCTTCACAGGATGTCACTGGAGTCCTCTTCCACTCCTCCATGATGAGCTGGTGGATGTTAGAGACCTTGCACTACCCCACCTTCTGTTTGAGAATGATCCACAGATGCTCAGTTCAGTTTCAGGGTCTTGGCAATCTTCTTATAGCCTAGGCCATCTTTATGTAGAATAACAATTATTTTTCAGGTCCTCAGAGAGTTCTTTGCCATGAGGTGTCATGTTTAACTTCCAGTGACCAGTATGAGAGAGTGTGATAGCGATAACACCAAATTTAACAAACCTGTACCCCATTCACACCTAAAACCTTGTAACAATAATGAGTCATATGACACCTTGGAGGGAAAATGGCTAATTGGGCCCAATTTGGACATTTCCAGTTAGGGGTGTACTCATTTTTGCTGCCAACGGTTTAGACATTAATGGCTGTGTGTTGAGTTATTTTGAGGGGACAGCAAATCTACATGTTATGCAGGCTGTACACTTACTACTTTACATTTTAGCAGAGTGTCATTTCTTCAGTGTTCTCACATGAAAAGATATAATAAAATACATACAAAAATGTGAGGGGTGTACTCACTCTTGTAAGATACTGTATTTATATAAGGAAATCATATCCCTTCTTAAACACCTTTTTTTTCTAGAAAAAATAAGTTTAATTTGGTTAGCCTTTCTTCATAACTTAGCCCCTCCATACCCCTTATTGGTGGTGCCCAAAATTGTACTCCATATTCCAAATGAGGGTGTACTAGGGATTTGTATAGTGAAAGAATTATATTTGCTTCCCTTGATTCTATACCCTTCTTAATACATACTAAAATTTTACTTGCCTTTGCAGATGCTGCTTGGCATTGAGCACTGTTTCCCAGGTGGTTGTCCACAAGAACTTCCAAGTCCCTTTTAATATCTGATACCTTTATATTTAATCCATTTAGTATATAAATTGCATGCCTATTTGTCCTTCCCAGTTGCATATCTTTACATTTATTCGTATTAAATCTCATTTGCCATTTAGTCGCCCTTTTCTCTAATTTATGCAACTCCCTTTGGAGGGAAAGTACATCATTATCTGATTTAATTACCTTGCACAACTTAGTCTCATCAGCAAAAAATATGATTTCCATCGATTAGGAGGTGTCCCTGGTGTCCCTAATGTGCTAGGCTCTATTGATTGCACACATGTTGCATTGATACCTCCTAAAGATCAGGAAGCTCTTTTCTGAAATTGCAAACAGTATCATTCTATCAATGTACAAGTTGTTTGTAAAAGCAAACATGCACATACAAAATTTATTTGCAGCCTTCCCTGGAAGTGCTCTAGATGCCCATATCAAGCGTCAATCAGGAACCTACCATCTGTTCCAGTATAATTAATTTCCATTTGGTTGGCTATTGGGTGAGTACCCATAAGTAATCACAGGAAGCACATCTTACTAAGACAGAATACACTAACATACAGAAATCATGTTCCACTGTATTACTCTGATGTTCACATGTGACAAAGGGAGTTACACTACCTGAGCCAAAACATCATTGATTATCTTTATGCATAACCTTGTGTCATCTGGCCAAAAGATATTATGTATATATCACTATAAAAGTTTCCTGGTGCCTAACACCTGTTAGTTAGAAATTATGGTATCGATAATTAGGAAAAAGATTGCTGAATGGATAAGAACAGACTGAACAAAACTCATAAAGAGTCTGTCAAATGTAAATGGGATGACTGCGACAATTGGTTACAAAAAGTATTCTTATTGCAGACATCTGCATCTCTATTTGTCAAAAAGTAGTAACAAGGGATAAATCCCTCTGTGAGACAGTCTATATTTCTAAATCACTATATTTATATCGCATTACAACTTCCCTCATATGGCAAATTACTTTGCTAATCCTCTGGAAGTTATGAATTTTTTTTTTATGACACCTCTGTACAAGTTAAAAACAACAAAAAGGTGATGCGTAGTAACTCTATGAGTATAATGAAAATAATAAATAGGGAGTGTGAAGTAAGGCTTGAATTTGGAGCAGCTGAACGCTCAGCTCTCTATAACCACACACTACTATATATCATGAGTGCAAACAAGCAATTCACTGCAGTAGTAGTCAAAAAAGTAATAACAAGCCACTGGTCACTATACAGCCATACTCCCCAAATAAATTATAATAACTAGAGTACTTGTGCATCAAAAAAATGGTCCAGACGGTCCGTTTCGCCCTACTTAGGGCTTACTCATCTGACCAAAAGAGTATCAAGTCCAAAAACTAACAATACATGAATCAATATGGATGCTTTCACACATTTTAACAAGCATCACAACATCCTATCAATATATACATATCCCATTTTGTGTACTTCAGGTGATGTAGGATATGGATGTTTGCGGGTGTGCTCAAGATGCACCTCAGATGCTTACATTCATTCGGTGGGACTCTACAGTATACCCCAGAAAAGGTTTGTCAGATCATCATTGCCTGCTGTTGTCTGCACAATATAGCAGTACAGGCCAACTGTCTGGGGGACATTGATGAGACTCTGCTACATTGTGAGGAAGAGCCTTTACCCCCCCCCCCCCCCCCGTTGTGGATAATGTGAAGGAGTCACAACAACGTGCCCGCTTCATTTGTGAGTACTTCACATGTAATTACAAACCGAATAACAACTTACTATAATATAGCTTGATTATGCATAACTCACACAACTCTGTTCTCTTTCCCCATTGTCATTCAGAATATCAAACAGTCCATAGTATAGGAGAGCTACTTGATATGATGTATGTCTCATAATGCATTATTGATTTACTGGAAAAACAATAGTAATCACATATATAGTTGTGAGCGTACGAGTCGTTGCTCACGCTTGCGGGCTCGCGTAGCGAGCCCGCAAGAACTGCGTCCCTCGCGAAGCGAGGGACGCAGTTCGCCGCAAATGCGGGTCCTCGCGAAGCGAGGGCCCGCATTTGCGGTTGTCGAGGCTCAACGTCGGCTGTGTTAACACACACATACACACACACGACTTTTGTAACAGAATAAACCCAACCGCCCAGCCAACAAAAACCCAAGTCGTTGCTCACGCTTGAAGAAACTGCGTCCCTCGCGAAGCGAGGGACGCAGTTCGCCGCAAATGCGGGTCCTCGCGAAGCGAGGGCCCGCATTTGCGGTTGTGGAGGCTCAACGTCGGCTGTGTTAACACACACATACACACACACGACTTTTTTAACAGAATAAACCCAACCGCCCAGCCAACAAAAAACAAACAACGTCCCCGCAAATGCGGATCCTCGCGAAGCGAGGGTCCGCATTTGCGGTGGTGGGAGCATCCCAACATCGGCTGTGTTAACACACACATACACACACACATAACTTCATAACAAAAAAAAAATCAAAGTCGCCTCACACCCGCTTACACCCAGACACACAGACGCAAGACTTAACAAAAAAACAGTAAAAAAGGCCCCTCACACGCTCTTAACACACATACGCACGATGAAGAAACAAATACACTGCGTCGTACACGTAAAAGCTAACTGCGTATATCGCAACAAAATACGGCCGCATCGGAAAAAAATACGGCCGCGAAAGACCCATTCCAACCGCCGCGCATCAAAACATCACAAACACAAGAAATAAACACAACAAACACATAAAAACCTTACTTATAGCACGGGGGGGCATCCGGCACCTCCAAAAGTTCATTTACACGTCCATTTAAGTGAAAACAAACAGTTTAAACGACCGAAAATCGGCTAAGCGAGAGAAAAAATGGCCGCCGAACAAAACGAAAACGAGGCTCCAGACGTAACTACACTACACTTACTCGCAACAAAATACGGCCGCATCGGAAAAAAATACGGCCGCGAAAGACCCATTCCAACCGCCGCGCATCAAAACATCACAAACACAAGAAAGAAACACAACAAACACATAAAAAGCTTACTTACAGCACGGGGGGGCATCCGGCACCTCCAAAAGTTCATTTACACGTCCATTTAAGTGAAAACAAACAGTTTAAACGACCGAAAATCGGCTAAGCGAGAGAAAAAAATGGCCGCCGAACAAAACGAAAACGAGGCTCCAGACGTAACTACACTACACTTACTCGCAATAATGAAACACATACTATGCGGAACGGATCACACTCATATTAAACACCATTTTAAACACTACTACGCACAAAATGGCGGATGGAACGCAAATTGTAAGCTGGAACGCAAATAGCGCATGCGTATTACGTTCTAACGGTCTAACTTTCCAGAATGTTCTACAAGTTTATAAATACTGTCTATTTGACAGAGAAAAATACATTTCTCCTCAGGTGATGAACAGAGTGACTTCGGAGATAACTGCTGCTAAAACTTTAGAAGATAATTCTTTCCTAATTTACTACTTTACATTGTGCAAATTACAACTGAGAGGTAAGCTATAATATATTACTTATTTTCAAGACAGGACATCAAAAAAAAAAATTAAAGAAGACAAAGAGGTTTATGTATACTGACAAGTGACACGCACATATATGCGTATAATGTATACTGACATGTGACACGCACATTTATGCGTATAATGTATACTGACAAGTGACACGCACATTTAGGCGTATAATGTATACTGACATGTGACACGCACATTTATGCGTATAATGTATACTGACAAGTGACACGCACATTTATGTGTATAATGTATAGTGACAAGTGACACGCACATTTATGTGTATAATGTATAGTGACAAGTGACACGCACATTTATGCGTATAATGTATACTGACAAGTGACACGCACATTTAGCCGTATAATGTATACTGACAAGTGACACGCACATTTATGTGTATAATGTATAGTGACATGTGACACGCACATTTAGGCGTATAATGTATACTGACATGTGACACGCACATTTATGCGTATAATGTATACTGACAAGTGACACGCACATTTATGTGTATAATGTATAGTGACAAGTGACACGCACATTTATGTGTATAATGTATAGTGACAAGTGACACGCACATTTATGCGTATAATGTATACTGACAAGTGACACGCACATTTAGCCGTATAATGTATACTGACAAGTGACACGCACATTTATGTGTATAATGTATAGTGACATGTGACATGCACATTTATGTGTATAATGTATAGTGACATGTGACACGCACATTTATGTGTATAATGTATAGTGACATGTTACATGCACATTTATGTGTATTGCCCCTGCAACAAACTAATTAAACAACTACATTTAAATTACATTACAAAAAAATAAGTCGGGACTATTAAAATACTATTAAAATATGAGTCATGTATACTGATATGTGACACGCACATATATGTGTATCATCTATAGTCACATGTCACACACACATTTATGTATGTTGGCCAAAAATAAAAATAAGGTTAATTTAACAATTAAAATATGATTCATGTATACTGATATGTCACACGCACACAAAAAAATTACTTTCAACTATGGAAATGTGCTTCATGTATGTGACATATGTGTGTAGCACCCACCAAAAAATAATGTTAATTTAAATTAATTACAGAAGTATAATTCAATGAAATTAATTTACTGCAATTCAATAGATCACCTAAAACTCAATCTTTCTACTTTTTTAAATATTCAAACAGACTCTGCATCAACAGCGTCTTTCAACAATTTGCACTGTGCACTGTGAAGAACAATCCCTTTTAAAGAACACCAACAAAGAACAAGAGGTAAGATACAAAAATACTTTAAATGCTGAAAAGGCCATGGTTTGTTAAATACAAATAAAAAATTCTATAATTCACTATTTCACTTTATTTTTCAAACAGACACTACAAGAAGACCGGCGGATTAAGATTGGCAGGAGGGGACCCTCTGTCATTCCACACTTCAATCAAGGTAAAGTATTTAAGTATAAAAAAGAACCGAACCATGAGCCTTATTCAATTGTGAGTTGGCTAATTGAATAGGGCTTTATATAAGCACATAATAGGTCTTCACTAACTAAAAACTTCTGTCAAAAAATATTTTATGTGCTTATATAGAGCCCTATTCAATTGGTCAAAACGCAATTGATTCAGGACCTAAATATGTTTAATGGCCGAGGGCCTCATTCAAATGTGATTGTTTAACAATGTATAACCATTAGAAAAAACACTACATAAGTATAACAAAAGTGGTGCCCATCAAACAGGATTTACATTTACATTCTTATTTTAATGTTTAACAAACTATAAGCCTTAGAAAGAAGCCTAAATAAGCATACCAACATTGGTGCCCACCAAACAGGATTGTATGAAAACTCACACAAACACATAACAAACTACATTTACATTCTTATTTTATGTTTAACAACCTATTAGCATTACAAAACTACATTAATAAGCATACCAACAGTGGTGCGCATCAAACAGGATTGTATGAAAACTCACACAAACACATAGCAAACTACATTTAGATTCTTATTTAATGTTTAACAACCTATAAGCCTTAGAAAGAAGCCTAAATAAGCATACCAACATTGGTGCCCAACAAACAGGATTGTATGAAAACTCACACAAACACATAGCAAACTACATTTAGATTCTTATTTAATGTTTAACAACCTATAAGCCTTAGAAAGAAGCCTAAATAAGCATACCAACATTGGTGCCCACCAAACAGGATTGTATGAAAACTCACACAAACACATAGCAATCTACATTTACATTCTTATTTTATGTTTAACAACCTATAAGCTTTAGAAAGAAGCCTAAATAAGTATACCAACAGTGGTGCGCACCAAACAGGATTGTATGAAAACTCACACAAACACATAGCAAACTACATTTACATTCTTATTTTATGTTTAACAACCTATAAGCCTTAGAAAGAAGCCTAAATAAGCATACCAACAGTGGTGCGCACCAAACAGGATTGTATGAAAACTCACACAAACACATAGCAAACTACATTTAGATTCTTATTTAATGTTTAACAACCTATAAGCCTTACAAAGAAGCCTAAATAAGCATACCAACAGTGGTGCGCACCAAACAGGATTGTATGAAAACTCACACAAACACATAGCAAACTACATTTACATTCTTATTTAATGTTTAACAACCTATAAGCCTTAGAAAGAAGCCTAAATAAGCATACCAACAGTGGTGCGCACCAAACAGGATTGTATGAAAACTCACACAAACACATAGCAAACTACATTTAGATTCTTATTTAATGTTTAACAACCTATAAGCCTTACAAAGAAGCCTAAATAAGCATACCAACAGTGGTGCGCACCAAACAGGATTGTATGAAAACTCACACAAACACATAGCAAACTACATTTACATTCTTATTTTATGTTTAACAACCTATAAGCCTTAGAAAGAAGCCTAAATAAGCATACCAACAGTGGTGCGCACCAAACAGGATTGTATGAAAACTCACACAAACACATAGCAAACTACATTTAGATTCTTATTTAATGTTTAACAACCTATAAGCCTTAGAAAGAAGCCTAAATAAGTATACCAACAGTGGTGCGCACCAAACAGGATTGTATGAAAACTCACACAAACACATAGCAAACTACATTTACATTGTTATTTTATGTTTAACAACCTATAAGCCTTAGAAAGAAGCCTAAATAAGCATACCAACAGTGGTGCGCACCAAACAGGATTGTATGAAAACTCACACAAACACATAGCAAACTACATTTAGATTCTTATTTAATGTTTAACAACCTATAAGCCTTAGAAAGAAGCCTAAATAAGTATACCAACAGTGGTGCGCACCAAACAGGATTGTATGAAAACTCACACAAACACATAGCAAACTACATTTACATTCTTATTTTATGTTTAACAACCTATAAGCCTTAGAAAGAAGCCTAAATAAGCATACCAACAGTGGTGCGCACCAAACAGGATTGTATGAAAACTCACACAAACACATAGCAAACTACATTTAGATTCTTATTTAATGTTTAACAACCTATAAGCCTTACAAAGAAGCCTAAATAAGCATACCAACAGTGGTGCGCACCAAACAGGATTGTATGAAAACTCACACAAACACATAGCAAACTACATTTACATTCTTATTTAATGTTTAACAACCTATAAGCCTTAGAAAGAAGCCTAAATAAGCATACCAACAGTGGTGCGCACCAAACAGGATTGTATGAAAACTCACACAAACACATAGCAAACTACATTTAGATTCTTATTTAATGTTTAACAACCTATAAGCCTTACAAAGAAGCCTAAATAAGCATACCAACAGTGGTGCGCACCAAACAGGATTGTATGAAAACTCACACAAACACATAGCAAACTACATTTACATTCTTATTTTATGTTTAACAACCTATAAGCCTTAGAAAGAAGCCTAAATAAGCATACCAACAGTGGTGCGCACCAAACAGGATTGTATGAAAACTCACACAAACACATACCAAAGTACATTTAGATACTTATTTTATGTTTAACAATCTATAAGCCTTAGAAAAAGGCCTAAATAAGCATACCAAAAGTGGTGGACACCAAACGGGATTGTAGAAAAACAAAGAAATAATGTCATTTTTTACTTCATACAAATACATTAAAATAATATTACATTTTCATTTTTATTTTATATCAGATACTGCGTCAAGAACATCGGACCAGGAGTTTCAACTGAGGACCACACCAGCGGACGAGGACTTTCAACAGAGGACCAGACCATTGGACGAGAACTTTCAACAGAGGACTACACCATCGGACGAGGACTTTCAACAGAGGACCAGACGATTGGACGAGGACTTTCAACACAGGACCAGACCATCAGACGAAGGCTTTCAACACAGGACCAACAAAGATTCTGCTTCAAATCAAACTTCAACCAAGGTACAGTATAACAAGTAAAAAAAGAGAAAAATTAATTAATATTCTTCTTTAATGTTTAACCACCTATAAGCCTTAGAAAATAGCCTACAGAAGCATACCAAAATTGTGGCGCACCAAAAAGGATTGTAGAAAAACACAGAAATAATGCAATTTTTTCATTCATACAAAGACATTCAAATAACATAACATTTTCATTTTTATTTTATAACAGATACTGCGTCAAGAACATCGGAACAGGAGTTGGAACTGAGGACCACACCAGAGGACGAGGACTTTCAACAGAGGACTACACCATCGGACGAGGACTTTCAACACAGGACCAGACCATCGGACGAAGGCTTTCAACACAGGACCAACAAAGAATTTTGCTTGAAATCAAACTTCAACCAAGGTACAGTATAAAAAGTAATATCTATCATCTATCTCTTATTTGTCTTTTAGGGCCAATAATCTTTAACAATAAAAACAAACTTCAATGTAAACTTTAAAAAAAAATTGGCATAGTCCAAAAAAGTCTAAAAACACAGAATCTATACAATTTGTCATTGTAACATTCCAGTCCTAAACCCTAATTTAATTGCCATTTGACAAATTGAATAGTGCTGTAAATAAGGACATAACACCTTTTTTAAATACCTTTTTAGTTACTGAAACACTTGCTTTTGGATACATGTTTAATAAATAAAAATGTCTTTAAATAATTATCTCATGCCCTTATTTAGACTTTTATTCAATTGAACGCATTGAAATTGATTAACTATAAAATGTTAACACACTATTGATAACTATATGTCATGAAAAACAACTTAACATCTCAAAATAAACTAATGGTACATTATTTTATTTTTACAGATTAACATGGCTGATAATGAGAGTAAACAAGAAAAGAAAAGACGCCAAGCTAGAGAACGACGACAGAGAGCAGACAGCCAGCAGACACCGGAGAAGAAGGAAATTCGACGAGAAAAAGAACGCAAAAGAATTGCAAGCAAAAGACTGTCACTTGCAGAAATTAAAGATATGTCAAAAAAAACTACAAAGAAAATAAAGCATTTACAACCTGTTGCTCAAACATCAGATGACATTTTGCCAGAAAAAAGACAAGAGATACCAAAAAAAGCAACAAAGAAAACAAAGCATTTAGAACCGTTTCATGAAACATTAGATGACATTTTACCTCAAACAATACAACATATACCAAGAAAAGCAACGAAAAAAACAAAACATTTAGAACCTGTTGTTGAAACATTATATGACATTTCACCTGATGAATATGAAAGGCAAAATCCTATATGCTTTGCAAATTGTCCTCTACTCAAGTCTTTAGCAGTAGAGGTTCATAGTTGTGGGGACATGACTACTCAATGTCAGTTTTGTGAGGCTTATTATTTTAAACAGGAGAGACCCAGAGATGGACAATTTATTAGTTGTTGTCAAAAAGGCAAGTTCAAACTTCCAGAAAGGAAAGAATTTCCTATTTATTTACAAAATATTATGACTGAACCTACTTTTCCAAACTACAAAAATTTTAAGACAAACATAAGATCCTACAATAGTGCCATATCCTTTGCATCCATGGGGGCAACATTAGCTGCTAATGTACCAGGACATGGTCCTTACTGTTTTAAAGTCCAAGGACAAATTTATCATCGCACTTCCCATTTACATCCAGAGGAAGGAAATAAAAGAAAATTCGCTCAACTATATGTCCTAGATACAATGGAAGCTGTTGACCAACGTATGCAGATGGAAGAAAATAAAAAATGCTTACCCACTGTTTTCATAGAGCTAAATAACATTATGGACAACAATCCCTACAGTAAAGCTTATAAAAAATTGGCAGAAGTAGAAAATGAACAACTACTTCATTCACAAACACATCAATTACCAATGCCGAAGGTTAATATGGTGCTTAAAAGAGACAGACATACTGATAAACGTCGTTATAACTTGCCAACAACAAATGAGGTTGCAATGGTGTTTCACAATGATGAAGGAGAACCACCATTTCAAAGAGACATACGAATATATCCTAGAAATGAGGACCAACCGTTTATTAATATGAGTATCTTAAGTCCAAATTTAGATCCAATGACATATCCCATCTTTTTCCCACACGGAGAAGCAGGTTGGCAACCAAAATTAACTCTTCCCAGCTACCCAAATGCTAAAGCCAGAATCCGAAATAATGTTTCTATGCTTCAATTTAAAGTAGCTCAAATTGCCATTCGCAATGTATTTAATCCAATTTTATGTGGTGGGAAACTAACACAACAATGGATTATTGATTCATATTTGCAAGTTGAGGCAAATAATTTAAACTTTATCAAATATCAACAAGATAAACTCCGTGTAGAACAATATTCTGGACTCATGGACTATGTTGCTGACGTGGCTACAAGCAGAGACATGACAGCTGGCAAAGCCATCATTTTACCATCTTCCTTTCAAGGATCTCCTCGGAATATGAGAGAAAGATACAATGATGCTATGGCTATTGTGACAAAATTTGGCAAACCCGATTTATTTGTGACATTTACATGTAATCCACAATGGCCAGAAATTACACTAAATCTACTTCTTGGACAAACTGCTTCAGATCGACCAGATTTAGTAGCCAGAGTTTTTAAGATTAAATTAAATGAATTAATACGTGACTTCACTATAAATCAGTTATTTGGCAAATGTCTTGCTTATGTATATACCATTGAATTTCAAAAAAGAGGCCTTCCACATGCACATCTTCTAATAATACTTCAAGAAAAAGATAAATTAGATACTTCAGACAAAGTGGATGCAGTCATTGTTGCTGAACTACCAGATCCAGAACTATATGGTAGACTATATGAGATTGTTACTCATCGCATGATTCATGGACCCTGTGGTGACCTTAATCCACAATCACCATGTATGGAAAATAATAAATGTTCCAAAGAATTTCCCAAAGATTATAGAGACAAAACCTATGCCAATTGTGATGGATATCCACTTTATAAAAGAAGAGAAGGAGATAGTGCCATTATTCGTGGGAAAAAAGTGGACAATAGATATGTAGTACCCTACAATCCACATTTACTCATGAAGTACAACGCCCACATCAACGTAGAAGCCTGCACTTCCATCAAATCCATTAAATATGTCTACAAATATATTTACAAAGGTTACGATGCAGCTACTGTAGTCGTCAAAAGTGCAGACAACCCTGAAAGTAGTGAGTTAGTACATGATGAACTTGCATCTCATGTAGATGCTCGCTATGTCAGTGCGCCAGAAGCTATGTGGCGGCTTTTAAAATTTGAAATGCATGATAGATCACATGCAGTATATAGGTTAGCAGTACATTTGCCACAACGACATTTAGTCTATTTCCATGCTGGAAATGAAATGAATGCATTGGCCCAAAGTGAAGATCGTCACACTACACTAACTGCATGGTTTGCATTAAATTCCACTGATGCTGAAGCAACACAATACTTATATATTGAAATTCCATATCACTATGTTTTTGTGAATGGATTATGGAGACCAAGAAAAACCAGAGGCAATAAAATTATTCCAAGAATTTACACAGTCAGTCCAAGAGATGTTGAACGTTTTTGCTTACGGATATTACTTTTAAATGTTCCTGGAGCACAAAGTTTTGAACAATTAAGAACTGTTAATGACATTGTATATGAATCCTTCCATTTAGCTGCAAGACATAGAAACTTACTCGCTGATGATACAGAGTGGGAAAGATGCTTAGAAGAAGCAGCACAATGTCAAATGCCACGACAGATGAGAGAACAATTTGCTTTTATTTGTATCTTCTCAAATGCTCCAAATGCATTAGCTTTGTGGGAGACTTTTAAAAGTAATATGGCTGAAGACTTTATGCGACGATACAATGAACCCATTGCACACTTAAAAGCGTTAATGGAAATCCAAGAAGTCTTTTTAACTCATGGATTAAGTTGTGCAAGTTTTAATTTGCCTGATCCAGGTCTTATAGATGACATTAACTTTGAAGACTATGACATTCAACTACAAGCAGAAAGAACAGAAGAAAGACTTGCAACTTTAAATACACTACAATTGCAAGCATTTCATGCCATTAAAAATGCTATAGATGATGACATGGTGACAGAGCGTTATTTCTATCTTGATGGACCTGGCGGATCAGGAAAAACATATTTGTACAATTTATTAATGAGTTCAGTACGAGCACAAGGAAAAATAGCAATGGCGTTTGCCACTACTGGAATTGCTGCACTTTTATTAGAAGGTGGAAGAACTGTTCATAGTGGTTTTAAACTGCCAGTGCCTATTTTAGAAAATTCTGTGTCAGATATTCGCATGACATCCTTACAAGCAAAGAAATTGAAGAAATGTAAATTAATTATAATAGATGAGGCCACAATGATGTCATGCTATGCCCTCCAATGTATTGACCGTTTGCTTCGTGAAGTCATGGATAATATTTTTCCATTTGGTGGAAAGGTAATGTTGTTGGGTGGCGATTTTAGACAAACATTACCTGTTGTTGTACATGGAAATCGAACTGACATTATCGAAACATGTATAAAGTCAAGTACAGTATGGAAACATTTTACCCATCTTCAACTGCAACAAAATATGAGATCAGAAGGCCAAACTGATTTCAATGATTGGCTTATTAAAATTGGAGAAGGCAGAACAGAAAAAATACTAAATTTACCTGACGACACTGTAGAGATCCCACCTCATATGATTTGTCAACAAGATATTATATCGGCTATATTTGAAGGGAGCATAAATAACGAAGAATATTCCGAGCTTGCCAACCAAGTCATACTGACGTGTAAAAATAAAGATGCATTAATCCTCAATAATAAAATCTTAAAAAAAATTTATGCACCACAAAGAAATTATCACAGTGCTGATTCTGTACTTGCTGATGACAATGAAAGTCAGGCTAACTTTTCCACTGAATTCATAAACTCTTTAACTCCTTCTGGAATGCCACCACATATTTTGCAGCTAAAGAAAGGTGCAATTATCATGTTACTGCGAAATATGAATCCCAAAAAAGGCCTATGCAATGGCACAAGATTAATTGTTCAACAATTAAAGGACCATTTTATAGATGCTGAAATTTTAACTGGGACCCATAGAGGAGAGAGAGTTTTCATACCAAGAATAGATTTAGCACCAAGTGAAAGTAGTCTCCCTTTTATACTTCAAAGAAGACAATTTCCCATTATTATGGCATTTGCCATGACCATTAATAAATCACAAGGTCAAACTTTCAAATCTGTGGGTATTTTCTTGGAAGAACCAGTTTTTGCACATGGTCAATTGTACGTTGCGTTGTCAAGGTGCAAAAATCCACAGGCAATTAAAGTTTACATTGAAAACAATGAAAGTCAAGGTGATTTATTAGAAGATGGACGTATTTTTACTAAAAACATTGTCTACTATGAAGTACTATAACTTTGAAGGATACTAATTAAAGGTGCCAAGATTTTTTAAAAGCATTGCAAAATACATAACAATTGGTTGTTTAATTCAGTCATAATTAATGGAAGTCATGTTTATGAATGATTCGCCTCACAAAATACTTGCCTTGCATTGTTAGTAAAAATTATGTTAAAATGTTAAGTCACTATGTTAATGTTTCTAATGTTAAAAGTTTAAAAAATATATTTTGAAGTTATTTCATTCAACATATTACAAAGTGGATGTTAAGAGGTCAAGCACCTTTTAAGTCACAATGTAAATATTGTCTGTTATCTTAAGATTACTACCTACATTAATGTTTATCGCCAATTTATGTGCTCAGTAATAAATTAGTTTAATTACGTACGTTTTAAGAAGAGTTTGACTGTATGCCTTCCTCTACATTCAATGTATATTCAAGTTAACAATTATTGTGATAGAAATTGAATTTTAATACTGATTAATTTAAATGTCAATTGTTTTTACATTCAAATGTTAATACTTTTAATAAAAAATTACTTTACAAAATGTATTCACTATGTTCCTGTTTATAATGTTCAAAATTATACCAATGTTTTGTCAACTTCTAAACTTACATAAAAAATAAAGTTCAAGTTTAAAAATATATACTTTGATGGTTATTGCTTACATATATTTTAAACTTCATGTTAAAATTTGCAACGTTTAAAAAATGGTTTTTACTTTTGGCTTTCCTATTCATTCAATGTATATTCAAGTTAACAATTCTTCAGATACTAATTACATTTAAAAAAACCATTACATCAACATTTTACAAAAATACACGTTCATATTAAAATACTTACAAGTGTCAAAAATATATGTTAATAACTAAACAACTTGACAAACATATACATGACATTGCCGTCATTTTTTGACGGGCAAGTCGCTAGTAATAGTAATAATAGTAAGCATGCACACATTGCCATACACATCATATGTACTGAAAATTCCAAACATCATGAACATAGCTAAATTGACTGGATTATATACCCCACAATGTCAATGAATGTAGGCCCAACAATCGTATATGAAAACCTCAGCACAGTACAGACAAAAGCATTAGAGTGGATTATTTGTGACTCTAGTAATCTAATCATATTGCCAGTACTGAACTGCTGCCGTGTGTCAACTCATTGGTTTCAGAAAAAGAGGATAGACACTCCACTTAATTGTTGAACCCTTATCTATTAGTTTAAGAAAGATACAATCATAATATTTAAAAATGAATTTATTATCAATGTTAAAATTAACAACGGCACTTAAAATACTTAAAACATAATTATCTTATACTGTTCCACTATATCGTCCATAAGTTAGAAAATTTGGTAATTGCACTGGATAATAGAGATATATATATCTTATGTGGAAAACAATATGATATGTACAAATATACAATTACTCATCCAAAAGCATTGAATGTGCAAAACAAAAAACTGACTGATATATAGTCCTATTAAAATAATATAAAGTGCTAAGTGTTGACTATTAGAAAATAGATAAAGTGCTTGCTAAGTAATTGGAAAAATCCAATTAGATACAAGAATCAGTCAATTCGTTTCACAAACTCCATGCGCCTCATTCTATTAGCGGCCGCAGCCGTTGCGGGGCCGCAAGGACCGGCCGCAAGCTATTCTGCTATTCTATTCCCTTACGGCTGGGGAAAGCCTTTGATCTAAAACAGCCGCAAGAGATTTGCAATTCAATTGCTCCGGGAAACCTCTCTGCAAGGCTAAAAGCGAGCCGCAGCTTACTTGCAGGAAAGAGGTCTCGCTAGCACCAATTAAGCACATAAAATAGCTCAAATAAAGCCATCCTGCACTTTGAGAAGACTATGAAGGGATTTTAGATGTTAGAAAAAATAGCACATAATTATCCTGTACTCAAATCCGTAAAATATTTTATTTTTAATATCCGTAAAATATCCATGTAAAAAGTCCAGAGTGCTTGGAGCACCTCAGACACACCCACGCCGCAGCCGGAAAATAAACAGTTAATTTGAACTCGGGTTTGGGCAGATGTGCAAGCTTGAGAGTGGGTTCCTTTTAATCCTCATGTCCCCCAATATGATCCCTAGCATTTACAGAGCTGTACAGTGCAGGCTTGAAATTATTTTTGCGTTTTTATATTTCACAGCTTACGGCCGGTTCCTAGATATGCGGCCGGCCGTAAGATGAGATCCTTGCAGGGCCGTATAATAGAATCGCGAGTTAACTGAACCCCCGCAAGGAATCGCAGCCTTACGGACGATTTACGGCCGATTATAGAATGAGGCCCCATGTGTACATATCAAATTTATAAAAATAACATTATTATAAGTGCATAGTATATACATAAGTTGCTATATGATTTCCACAAAACAATTACAATTGGTAGACAATAGTAGTCCCTTTCTGTTTTTTGTCCGAATTGATGAACAGTTATAATCAACTAGCGACTTGCCCGTCAAAAAATGACGGCAATGAGATGTGTATGTTTGGAAAGTTGTTTAATTATTAATATCCGTATTTGACATTTCAGGAACCGTTTCTAAAAAATGACGGTCAATAAAAGAAAGTGTTGAAATGCTGTTTGTCACACAATGTGAGTGTACTGTGTTCCTCAAGTAACTAAATTCCTCAAAAAGCAGAAATCTAGATTATATAAAATAAGAAAAAGTAAAATCACCAAAAATAAAAAATGTACATTACAGAACCCAAAAAAAAAAGCTGTCACCAAAAAAAAAAAAGGAACATTACAGAAAATAAAAAAATACATTACAACCCCCCCTCACTAAAAATGTTTTTTTAAATTTACACACCTGAAAATGAAATATATATAATACATACATATAATACAATACAATACAATAAAATAAAATACAATTAAATAAAATAAAATACAATACAATTAAATAAAATACAATACACCCCTAATATACATGCCACTATCTAATATACATGCCACTATGTAATATACATGCCACTATCTAATATACATGCCACTATGTAATATACATGCCACTATCTAATATACATGCCACTATATAATGTAATATACATCACACTATCTAATATACAATATTATCTAATAATACATCCCCCTATCGATCTATGTAATATACAATACATGCTATCTATATATATATATAGCTACCCTAATTGTAAGCCACAATAAAATAATTAAGACCACTTAATTTGAGATGTTTCTTCAGATCAGCAACCTACTGTAAAAAAGATTCAAAAAATTAATACAACACGTTTACATGAAATACCTAAACATTCTAAACATTGTAAATATTGTAAACATTCTAAACATTCTAAATTTTATTCTCCCCTTTCCAGCATGTCCCTTTGCAGCATGTCACGTCCCAGCATGTCACGGGCTCCATGTTCCGTCGGCCATCTTTGCTTGTCCGGCGATACTCCTGTAAAAAAAAACATTCCATTAGTAAACATAAACCAAATTTAAATAAACACAATCTACATTATACTTACCTTTCCGCGATGTCTCCGGCCTCGTCGCATGAAGGAAAAAAAAACGACACACATCCGCCCTGGCGGATGTCTCCGACACTAATGACCTTCCTATGGAGTGTTGCAGAATAAAATTGGCAATGACGGCTTCTGATTGGCTGAAAAGGCTGTCTATCAAATTCAGCCATTGAGAAGACCCCATTTGTGAACCAATGAAAAAAGTATACACCACAAAAGACAACGGTGATTGGATAACACACCTATACATCTTTATTTGAACCAATCGTAAGGCTTTATTGCCATCAGCCAATCACAATGGAATATACCCCCACGTACTGATTGGTGAAGACATCTGCGCCTTCCCATTGGCTGTATTATTGATAGATATTAACAGTAGCCAATGAGAATGCGCAAATCCATCACCAATCAGTACGTGAGTGTGAGGAATTGACTCTGCTGGGTTTTGAACCCTGGTCCCCAGGCTGCTGAACCTCTTCCCTACCACTGCGCCAGCCTGCCTTTGGGAATTTTCTTGAGAAACCTTGACTCTGCTAGCAATAGTATCAGTGACTAGTCTCTTCAGCTGTGTCTGGTCAGGGGTCTGGTCCTTGGCCTATATAAGGCACTTCCTGTCTATGTACCTTGCCAGATTATTATGGTTCCTGTTCCCTTCAATAAAGCTTGTTCCTGTTCCACCTACAAGTTGCTGAATTGGATCATTGCTGACCTAGGCTGCTGGTCTCCAAAACCTTGTGATTCCTATATCATTACAGAATAATCTGGCCATTTCATGGAGACCGTCGGGTCAGATTCAGCATTGGCCCAGCAGGTTGCTTTTACTGCAAGAACTGTGCAGACCCAGGCACAGACCATTCAAGTGCTGCAGGACCAGGTAGCTGAACTGCAAAATAAAGTTCAGTCAATGCACAGTGAGTATACCAGCTACAGGGCACGTGATGCTGCGGCTGCTACTGTTACACCTGCACAAGATGCCCGTTTGCCCCTACCAGAAAAGTTTGGAGAAGATCGCAAAAGATTTAGGGGTTTCCTAAATCAATGCCGTTTGTACTTCATAATGTTACCTCACCGTTTTCCATCTGAAAGAGAGAAGGTGGGATTTATTTTCTCCCTTTTCAAAGATGAAGCCCTGGCTTGGGGCTCCCCTCTTCTGGAACAGGACAGTCCAGTCTTGAGTAATTTAAATGACTTTCTTGAGGCCATGTGCCTAGTTTTTGATGACTTCAATCGATGTGCTACAGCAGAAGCCACTCTCCTTCATTTGCATCAAGGGAGGCGCTCTGTGGCTGAATATGCTGCTGAATTCAGACAGTGGGTTGCTGATACTACCTGGAACCAATCAGCCCAGAGATTCCACTTCAGAAAAGGTCTCTCAGAAGCTATAAAAGATGAGCTAGCTCGTGTTGATCTTCCTGCTAACTTTGATGCATTTGTGTGCTTGGCTATCCGTATTGATCGGAGACTTTCTGAAAGAAGATTGGAAAGACAGGGCTCTTTTAGACCAAGTGCTACTCCTATTTCCTATTCAAGAATTTCTACTCCGACCCCACAAACACCTACAGACTCTGAGCCTGATGCTATGCAGGTAAATCTAATAAGAGGGCCATTATCCAATGAAGAAAAACAGTGGCGACCCACTCACAATTTATGCCTGTATTGTGGTAGTGCAGGGCACTATGCCATCAATTGCCCTAGCAAATCCAAAAGAACAATAGCTATGGCGGCTGAGGGTGCACAGATTCGACACCAATCCCAGATTTCAGATCAACTGGATTCTGTCACACAACCCTTGTTTTCTCTGGCTCATGGTGAAGAGGGTATGTTGACCCAACATCCTCATTTTGTGGTGCCTATCACGTTGTAATGTGGTGATCGTAAAATTTCAATCTACAGCTATGATAGATTCTGGAGCAGGCGGAAACTTTATGGACATCAAATTTGCAGCAGGAAATAGAATTCAGTCTATCCCTAATTCTTCACCTGTGTTAATGGAGACAGTAGACGGTTCTCCATTTACATCAGGCCCGGTTACACATGAGACTGTGCCCTTAAAGTTGACTCTGGAAGTGAATTACCATGAGGCTATATCTTTCCACCTAATTTCCTAAACACAGTTTCCAGTGATTTTGGGTGTACCTTGGCTTGCTCTGCATAACCCACAGATTGATTGGAAGACCAGAACTTTGTCCTTTCCTCAGAACACTGCTTAATGAATTGTCAACCCTCTAAGGTAACACCTGTTGCCACAACAATTAATGAAATGGTTGCTACAAACTTGACTAAGCTTCCTCTACAATATCGGGATTTTGCAGATGTCTGTGATAAGAATGCTGATCAGCTTCCACCCCACAGGCCTTATGATTGCCCAAAAGATCTGTTACCTGGGGCTGCTATCCCATTTGGCCGTATATATTCCCTTTCTGAGCCTGAATTGAAAGCTCTTCGTGAATACATACAAGAAAATCTTGCCAAAGGCTTTATTCGACCATCTACTTCTCCAGCAGGAGCTCCTATAATCTTTGTAGAAAAGAAAGATGGCAGCCTACGGCCATGCGTTGACTACAGTGACATTAATAACATCACTGTTAAAAACCGCTACCCCTTGCCTCTCATTCCTGAACTTTTGGAGAGACTTCGCTCAGCTAAAATCTTTACGAAGCTTGATCTTCGGGGGGCATATAATCTGGTTCGCAGAAGACCAAATGATGAATGGAAAACAGCTTTCAGAACCAGGTACGGGCATTACGAATATCCAGTAATGCCATTTGGGCTTTGTAATGCCCCTGCAACTTTCCAGCATCTTATCAATGATGTACTACGAGATCTCATGGATCAGTTTGTTGTGGCATATTTAAATGATATTCTAATATTTTCTGATAATCTTGAAAACCACAGAAAACAGGTCCGTATAGTTCTGGAGCGCCTTCGTACCCACCACCTATACATTAAATGTGAGTTTGAACAAACAGAAATTCAATTCCTGGGGTATGTAATAACTCCTAAAGGTTTAAGTATGGACGCAAGTAAAATTAAAGCTGTGCTGGACTGGCCCATCCCTAAGAATGAAAAAGATATTCAGAGATTTGTGGGGTTTGCCAATTTTTACAGGCGTTTCATTAAGAATTTCTCTGCCGTTATTACACCGATCACTGAACTTACACGTAAAGGGACTCCTTTTCAGTGGTCTGATGAGGCTGATACCGCATTCTCCCGATAAAAGACTCTGTTTACATCTGCCTCCGTCCTGGTACATCCTCAGCCGGAATTACCATTTATTGTGGAAGTTGATGCTTCTGATTCAGCTGTTGGTGCTATACTGTATCAAAGGACTGGACCTAAGATGCTGTTACATCCGTGTGCCTTCTATTACCGCCAGATGGTGCCAGCAGAAAGAAACTATGACATAGGGAATAAAGAACTATTAACTATAAAAGCTGCCTTCACCGAATGGAGACATCTCTTGGAGGGAGCTACCCATCCAATTACTGTCCTCACAGATCACAAAAATCTGGAATGTATTCGATCAGCTAAGAGACTATCAGCCAGACAAGCACGCTGGTCCCTATTCTTCTCGAGGTTTAATTTTTTGGTTACATACCGTCCTGGCTCCAAGAATGGTAAGGCGGATGCCTTGTCTAGAATAGCTGACCCCCTCCATACTACCGTAACCAAGACCACAATCTTGCCGGAGGATATATTTATAGGAGTTGCATTTCCTTCTGATCTGATGTCTCGCATTAAAAAGGGCTACGCTGAAGATCCAGTTCTTCGTGATCCTCCTTGTGATCTCCATATGACGATGCTTAATGGGTTTTGGATTTTTCAACAACGTCTGTTTGCTCCGGAGTCAGTGCGACTGGACCTTTTACGTCTCTACCATGACTCAAAACCAGCAGGTCATTCAGGAATCCGAAAGACACAAGAGTTACTTGCCCGATCCTTTTGGTGGCCGAAGTATTATGAGGATGTTAAGAAGTATGTGACCTCTTGTGATGTATGTGCCAGACATAAGACTCTTCGCTCATCCCCTGTTGGCTTGCTTCAGCCTCTTCCAATTCCTCATCGTCCCTGGGGATCTATATCCATGGACTTTATTGTGTAACTACCTCCCTCTAAGGTACACACTACCATTCTTGTTGTTGTGGACAGGTTAACTAAGATGGGTCACTTCATACCAGCTTTTGGTCTCCCTTCAGCTAAACAGACGGTTGACCTGGTTATTCGGGAAATATTTTGCTTGCATGGAGTGCCTGATGAAGTAGTTTCTGACAGAGGAGTGCAGTTTACATCTCGTTTTTGGAAACATTTTTGTTCTAATCTAGGTATTAATGTAAATCTGTCGTCAGCTTTTAATCCACAAAGTAATGGACAGACTGAGCGAACCAACCAGACTTTAGAGCAATATTTGCTGTGCTATATTAGTTACCTGCAGGATGACTGGCTGGATTTTCTACCCACGGCGGAGTTTGCCTATAACAATGCCCAACACTGCTCCACTTCTTTGAGCCCATTTTTTGCCAACTATGGTTACCATCCAACCTTTCTAGTGAGTCTCCCAATTACTACTTTCATTCCTGCAGTCACTGACCGGCTAACCACCTTAAGAGCTTCCCAAGACCTGTTGAAGGAGACTCTTTCGGCGGCTCAGGAATGACACAAGAGAGCTGCTGATAGGCATAGAACGGAGGCCCCAGTTTATCATGTTGGTGACTAGGTTTGGCTGTCAACAAGGAATCTTAAGCTTAGGGTTCCTTCTCATAAATTGGGTCAGAGGTTCATGGGAGCTTTTGAGATCATCGCTCAGATCAATGCTGTCACTTTTCGTTTGCAACTTCCAGACTCCATGAGAATACATCCGGTGTTTCACATTGCATTGCTGAAACCTTACCATGACAACACTTTCCCTGGCCGAGCCCTGCCTGCCCCACATCCAGTCCTCGGGGATGGTGAGGATGAATACGAGGTAGAGAAAATTCTGGACTCCAGGATCTTCCGCAACAAGCTTCAGTATCTGGTTCGTTGGAAAGGCTTTGGTGAGGAGGATAGTTCGTGGGAACCAGTGGACAATATTCACGCTCCTGATCTTCTTCAGTCTTTTCATGTGCAGTACCCTGTTAAACCGGGTAATAGGGCATCCAAAGGCTGCACCTATAGAGCCGGGGGTAATGTGAGGAATTGACTCTGCTGGGTTTTGAACCCTGGTTGCTGAACCTCTTCCCTACCACTGCGCCAGCCTGCCTTTGTGAATTTTCTTGAGATCTGATAAACCTTGACTAGTATCAGTGACTAGTCTCTTCAGCTGTGTCTGGTCGGGTGTCTGGTCCTTGGTCTATATAAGGCACTTCCTGTCTATGTACCTTGCCAGATTATTGTGGTTCCTGTTCCCTTCAATAAAGCTTGTTCCTGTTCCACCTACAAGTTGCTGCATTGGATCATTGCTGACCTAGGCTGCTGGTCTCCAAAACCTTGTGATTCCTAAATCATTACAGTGAGGGTGTATTCCATTGTGATTGGCTATTGTCAGTGCAACCAATCAGAATGCGCAGAGGCTCCAACCAATCACCCTGTGGGGGTGTATTCCATTGTGATTGGCTGAAGGCATCTGCGCCTTGTGATTGGTTTATATAAAGATTGATAGGTGCATTATCCAATCAGAGTGGGATTTTAAGGTGTATCCGTTTGTGATGAGTGCACACATTGGCGCCTCCTGATTGGGTGAATTTGATAGACAGCGTTTTCAACCAATCAGAAGGAGCCATTGCTTATTTTCTTCCAGAAAATTCTCCTGGAGCCTCATTAGCGTCGGGGATGTACGGGAGTGCGGATGTAAGTATACTTTTTTTTTTTTTACAGGGCGTGGCAGAAGAGGACCCGGAGGAGGCCGGAGACATCGCGGGGAGGTAAGTATAATGTAGATTATGTTTATTTTATTTTGAGGTATGTCTATTAATGTTGTTTTTTTTTTAACAGGTGCCGCGCCGGAGAATGATTTAAAGAATGCCGGACGGGACATGCCGGAAAGGTGAGTAGAATATTTAGAATGTATAGAATGTATAGAATGTTTATTTTACAACTGTAAACATGTTGCACTAATTTTTTTATTTTTTTCCGTAGGTGGCTGATCCTAATTGATATCTGCAAAGGTAAGTGGTCTTAATTATTTTATTTTAACTTAGACTTAGATTAGTTAATATATAGATAGAATTTATTGTATGTTAGCTAGGGGTATGTGTTTTATATAGATAGCATAGGATGTATTGTAGATAGATTGTGGTATTTATTTAGATAGATTGGGAATGTATTATTATATAGATAGCATGTATATTAGATTATGGCATTTATTTAGATAGATTGTGTTATGTATATTAGATAGGTGTGTATTGTATTGTAATTGTATTGTAATTGTATGTATTTGTATTGTATGTATTTGTATTATATGTATTTGTATTCTATGTATTTCCTTTTCAGGTGTGTATTTTTTTTCTGTAGTGAGTGGGGGGGTTGTTATGTTTATTTTTTTTTCAGTAATGTTCCTTTTTTTATTTTTTGTGACTTAGGTTTTTTTATTTTGTGAAATGTAGTTTTTTTTGTGAGTTAAGTTTTTTATTTCATGTAATGTAGATTTTTTTGTGTGACTTTAGGATTTTTTATTTTCTGTAATTAGAGTGGTGGGGGTTAATAGGGGGTAGGTAGTGTAGATGTTAATAGGTTAGTGTAGAGGGTGTTTAGTTGATATTTAATGTTTTATTGGGGGGGGTCTAGTGCAGTATAGTGTTTATACTTAGTGTCATGATGGTCCTTGAGGACCATCATGGCACTTATGTGGTTAATGTAGTGTTGTAACAGGCCCATAATGGTGTTAATATACCCTTATGGGACTGATGGGGTTAAATAGAGGCTTATGGGGGTCTGTATTGACCCCCATAACTGACAGGTTTAATGAAGGGCTTATGGGGGTCTGTATTGACCCCCATGAGTGACAGGCTTAATGAAGGGCTTATGGGGGTCTCTATTGACCCCCATGAGTGACAGGGTTAATGACGGTTTTATGGGGGTCCGTATTGACCCCCGTGATTGACAGGGTGACAGTGTTAAGGTTTTTTTCTTTTCCAACGGGTCCTTTAAGGACCTTTATGGTCCTTTAAGGACCTTTAATGAGGCGAATTTTGAATTTTGATTGCAGCGAGGGTCCCGATCGCGTGCAATCGGGACCCCCACTGCGATGGTTAATGTGGGGTTAATGCAGGGCTCTGAGCTTATCTCGGATCCCCTGCGGTTAATCCGGGTTTCCCAGCTTATCTCGGATCCCTTCTTGGGTAAGTTGTAGGTGGCTGAGCGGTCCTGGGTCTATGAGCCTCGTTTTCATTTTTTTCGGCGGCCATTTTTTCTCTCGCTTAGGGGATTTTCGTGTGTGTGAACTCGGGAATTTGTACTTAAATGGAGGTGTAACTTCACTTTCAGAGGTCCTGGGTGCCCCCCGCCCTTGATATGGGTAAGGTTTTTATGTGATTTTTGTGAATATTTGGTATGTTTTGACTATTTGTAGGTGCGCGCAGTTCCGCCATTTTTTGTGCGTGTGGGTGTTTGTTACGTTAAGGTTGGTTCTGAGGTTAATGCAGGTTTCCGAGGTGAGCCTCGTTTTCGTTTTTTTCGCCGGCCATTTTTTCTCTCGCTTAGGGGATTTTCGTTTGTCTGAACTCGGGAATTTGGACTTAAATTGAGGTGTAACTTCACTTTCAGAGGTCCTGGGTGCCCCCCTTTGCTATGGGTAAGTTTTTTATGTCGTTTTTGTGAGTATTTGGTGTGTTTTCACTGTTTGTAGTGGCGCGCGGGTCGGCCGTTATAGTGGGATTCTTTGGCGCTCCATGCCAGCAACTGAGGCCCTCGGCCGCGGTGTGTGTGTGCGTGTAACCGGGTGTGAGTCGCATTTGAGATTTTTTTTTTTTTAAAAGTCGTGTGTGTGTGTTAACACAGCCGACGTTGGAGCCTCCACCTCCGCAAATGCGGACCCGCAAGCGTGAGCAACGGCTCGCATGCTCACAACTATATATAACTAGCGAATTGCCCGTCAAAAAATGACGGCAATCAAATCGTAAGGTAGCTAATGCTGTTTGGTGTGTAATACTAAAATATAAAATAGATGAATAAATGAATATACTTTACCTATTTTGAAGCATTGTGTTGAAGAGCTGACATGTTTTCATGTTGCTGCAGCATGAGTGGTGTGGAGCTGCTGTGTAAGCGTGATGATCGTGTGCAGTGTAATAGTGTGCGTGCGCGAGACGAAACCGTTAGCGTTGTGGTGTACTTCCGCATTGGCGTAAAATGGCGGGTTATCTGTGTTATGCGTCTTTGCGGACTATCCGTCGGTGCTTCGTGGGGTTTTTCGAGTTTCATGTGTTGTTTTGCGAGTTTGTTGTGGTGTTTTACGTGTTGAGAGTGCTGTAGCCTCGTTTCGTTTTTTTCGTCTGCCATTTTTTCTCTCGCTTAGCGATTTCATTAGTGTGTAAAGTGTTTTATTTTTATTTAAATGAAGGTGTAACTTGGTTTTTTTGAGGTGCTGGATGGTTCCTCTTGCTGTAGGTAAGTTTTTTATGTGTGTGCTGTGTGTATTTATTGTGTTTGAAATGTTTGTATGTCGGCGTGTTGTGTCCGATGTTTGCGAGGTCGTAATGTCTGGTAACGTGTTTCGTATGGTGTTTGCGTGTGTAGACTCGTTTTCGTTTTGTTCGGCGGACATTTTTTCTCTCGCTTAGCAAATTTTTTATTGTCCAAACTCTTTTATTTTGATTGAAATGAAGGTGTAAGTTGCATTTTTGAGGTCCTGGATGCTCCCTGTTGCTGTAGGTAAGGTTTTTATGTATGTGCTGTGTGTATGTATTGTGTTTTTAATTTTGTGAACGTGTGTGGTATGTTGTTTGTGAGTGTCGTAATGTGTGTGTCGTGTTATTTGCGTTGCGTCGTGAAGTTTGCGAGGGTCGCAGTTGCTGGCATGGAGCGCCTTCGGCGCTCCATGCCAGCAACTGAGGCTCTCGCCCAGTGCCCTCGTTTTGCGAGGGCAGCGGGCTCGCTACGCGAGCCCGCAAGCGTTAGCAACAACTCGCATGCTCACAACTATATATGTGATACTGACAACAGACAGAGAGATAGGAGGGACACAGACATAGAGAGACAGGAGGGACACAGACAGAGAGACAGGAGGGACACAGACAGAGAGAGACAGGAGGGACACAGACAGAGAGAGACAGGAGGGACACAGACAGAGAGAGACAGGAGGAACACAGACAGAGAGACAGGAGGGACACAAACAGAGAGAGACAGGAGGGACACAGACAGAGAGACAGGAGGGACACAGACAGAGAGACAGGAGGGACACAGACAGAGAGACAGGAGGGACACAGACAGAGAGAGACAGGAGGGACACAGATAGAGAGACAGGAGGGACAGAGAGAGACAGGAAGGACACAGACAGAGAGACAGGAGGGACACAGACAGAGAGAGACAGGAGGGACACAGACAGAGACAGGAGGGACACAGACAGAGAGAGACAGGAGGGACACAGACAGAGAGAGACAGGAGGGACACGGACAGAGAGACAGCAGGGACACAGACAGAGAGACAGGAGGGACACAGACAGAGAGAGACAGGAGGGACACAGACAGAGAGAGACAGGAGGGACACAGACAGAGAGACAGGAGGGACACAGAAAGAGAGAGACAGGAGGGACACAGACAGAGACAGGAGGGACACAGACAGAGAGAGACAGGAGGGACACAGACAGAGAGAGACAGGAGGGACACAGACAGAGAGACAGGAGGGACACAGACAGAGAGAGACAGGAGGGACACAGACAGAGAGAGACAGGAGGGACACAGACAGAGAGACAGCAGGGACACAGACAGAGAGACAGGAGGGACACAGACAGAGAGAGACAGGAGGGACACAGACAGAGAGACAGGAGGGACACAGACAGAGAGAGACAGGAGGGACACAGACAGAGAGACAGGAGGGACACAGACAGAGAGAGACAGGAGGGACACAGACAGAGACAGGAGGGACACAGACAGAGAGAGACAGGAGGGACACAGACAGAGAAACAGGAGGGACACAGACAGAGAGAGACAGGAGGGACACAGACAGAGAGAGACAGGAGGGACACAGACAGACTTTATGACATTTGCAAGGAATCTATACAGTGATACATTGATCACATATATAGTTGTGAGCATACGAGCCCGCTCGAGCCGTTGCTCACGCTTGCGGGCTCGTACAACTCACAACTCCTCCTGCACTCTCGCCGCTCTTAACTCCTCCCCCGCCAATCTTAACTCCTCCCCTGCCCATCTTAACTCCTCCCCTGTTGTGCTTAACTCCTCCCCCGGCTGCTCTCAACATCTCCCCCCAGATGCTCTCAACTCCTCCCCCCTGCTGCTCTCAACTCCTAACTGGGGAGGGACCTGCATGCATGCTGGGGACTGAGGTGAAAGAGACAGCCTGGAGGGAAAGAGAGACAAGAGGGACAGAGAGACAGCAGGGACACAGACAGAGAGACAGGAGGGACACAGACAGAGAGAGACAGGAGGGACACAGACAGAGAGACAGGAGGGACACAGACAGAGAGACAGCAGGGACACAGACAGAGAGACAGGAGGGACACAGACAGAGAGAGACAGGAGGGACACAGACAGAGAGAGACAGGAGGGACACAGACAGAGAGAGACAGGAGGGACACAGACAGAGAGAGACAGGAGGGACACAGACAGAGAGACAGGAGGGACACAGACAGAGAGAGACAGGAGGGACACAGATAGAGAGACAGGAGGGACAGAGAGAGACAGGAAGGACACAGACAGAGAGACAGGAGGAACACAGACAGAGAGAGACAGGAGGGACACAGATAGAGAGACAGGAGGGACACAGACAGAGAGAGACAGGAGGGACACAGATAGAGAGACAGGAGGGACAGATAGAGACAGGAAGTACACAGACAGAGAGACAGGAGGGACACAGACAGAGAGAGACAGGAGGAACACAGACAGAGAGACAGGAGGGACACAGACAGAGAGAGACAGGAGGGACACAGACAGAGAGACAGCAGGGACACAGACAGAGACAGGAGGGACACAGACAGAGAGAGACAGGAGGGACACAGACAGAGAGAGACAGGAGGGACACAGACAGAGAGACAGGAGGGACACAGACAGAGAGAGACAGGAGGGACACAGACAGAGACAGGAGGGACACAGACAGAGAGAGACAGGAGGGACACAGACAGAGAAACAGGAGGGACACAGACAGAGAGAGACAGGAGGGACACAGACAGAGAGAGACAGGAGGGACACAGACAGAGACAGGAGGGACACAGACAGAGAGAGACAGGAGGGACACAGACAGAGAAACAGGAGGGACACAGACAGAGAGAGACAGGAGGGACACAGACAGAGAGAGACAGGAGGGACACAGACAGAGAGACAGCAGGGACACAGACAGAGAGACAGGAGGGACACAGACAGAGAGACAGCAGGGACACAGACAGAGAGATAGGAGGGACACAGACATAGAGAGACAGGAGGGACACAGACAGAGAGACAGGAGGGACACAGACAGAGAGAGACAGGAGGGACACAGACAGAGAGAGACAGGAGGGACACAGACAGAGAGAGACAGGAGGAACACAGACAGAGAGACAGGAGGGACACAGACAGAGAGAGACAGGAGGGACACAGACAGAGAGAGACAGGAGGGACACAGACAGAGAGACAGGAGGGACACAGACAGAGAGACAGGAGGGACACAGACAGAGAGAGACAGGAGGGACACAGATAGAGAGACAGGAGGGACAGAGAGAGACAGGAAGGACACAGACAGAGAGACAGGAGGGACACAGACAGAGAGAGACAGGAGGGACACAGATAGAGAGACAGGAGGGACACAGACAGAGAGAGACAGGAGGGACACAGACAGAGAGAGACAGGAGGGACACGGACAGAGAGACAGCAGGGACACAGACAGAGAGACAGGAGGGACACAGACAGAGAGAGACAGGAGGGACACAGACAGAGAGACAGGAGGGACACAGACAGAGAGAGACAGGAGGGACACAGACAGAGAGACAGGAGGGACACAGAAAGAGAGAGACAGGAGGGACACAGACAGAGACAGGAGGGACACAGACAGAGAGAGACAGGAGGGACACAGACAGAGAGAGACAGGAGGGACACAGACAGAGAGACAGGAGGGACACAGACAGAGAGAGACAGGAGGGACACAGACAGAGAGAGACAGGAGGGACACAGACAGAGAGACAGCAGGGACACAGACAGAGAGACAGGAGGGACACAGACAGAGAGAGACAGGAGGGACACAGACAGAGAGACAGGAGGGACACAGACAGAGAGAGACAGGAGGGACACAGACAGAGAGACAGGAGGGACACAGACAGAGAGAGACAGGAGGGACACAGACAGAGACAGGAGGGACACAGACAGAGAGAGACAGGAGGGACACAGACAGAGATACAGGAGGGACACAGACAGAGAGAGACAGGAGGGACACAGACAGAGAGAGACAGGAGGGACACAGACAGAGAGACAGGAGGGACACAGACAGAGAGACAGCAGGGACACAGACAGAGAGACAGGAGGGACACAGACAGAGAGAGACAGGAGGGACACAGACAGAGAGACAGGAGGGACACAGACAGAGAGAGACAGGAGGGACACAGACAGAGAGAGACAGGAGGAACACAGACAGAGAGATAGGAGGGACACAGACAGAGAGAGACAGGAGGGACACAGACAGAGAGAGACAGGAGGGACACAGACAGAGAGACAGCAGGGACACAGACAGAGAGACAGGAGGGACACAGACAGAGAGACAGCAGGGACACAGACAGAGAGACAGGAGGGACACAGACAGAGAGAGACAGGAGGGACACAGACAGAGAGAGACAGGAGGGACACAGACAGAGAGAGAGAGTGACAGGAGTAACACAGAGAAAGTCAGGAGGGACACAGACAGAGAGAGAGGAGGGACACAGACAGAGAGACAGGAGGGACACAGACAGAGAGAGGAGGGACACAGACAGAGAGACAGGAGGGACACAGATAGAGAGACAGAAGGGACACAGACAGAGAGACAGGAGGGACACAGACAGAGAGACAGGAGGGACACAGACAGAGAGAGACAGGAGGGACACAGATAGAGAGACAGGAGGGACAGAGAGAGACAGGAAGGACACAGACAGAGAGAGACAGGAGGGACACAGACAGAGAGACAGGAGGGACACAGACAGAGAGAGGAGGGACACAGACAGAGAGACAGGAGGGACACAGATAGAGAGACAGAAGGGACACAGACAGAGAGAGAGGAGGGACACAGATAGAGAGACAGGAGGGACACAGACAGATAGAGAGGAGGGACACAGACAGAGAGACAGGAGGGACACAGATAGAGAGACAGCAGGGACACAGACAGAGAGAGACAGGAGGGACACAGACAGAGACAGGAGGGACACAGACAGAGAGAGACAGGAGGGACATAGACAGAGAAACAGGAGGGACACAGACAGAGAGAGACAGGAGGGACACAGACAGAGAGAGACAGGAGGGACACAGACAGAGAGACAGCAGGGACACAGACAGAGAGACAGGAGGGACACAGACAGAGAGACAGCAGGGACACAGACAGAGAGACAGGAGGGACACAGACAGAGAGACAGCAGGGACACAGACAGAGAGACAGGAGGGACACAGACAGAGAGACAGCAGGGACACAGACAGAGAGACAGGAGGGACACAGACAGAGAGAGACAGGAGGGACACAGACAGAGAGACAGGAGGGACACAGACAGAGAGAGACAGGAGGAACACAGACAGAGAGATAGGAGGGACACAGACAGAGAGAGACAGGAGGGACACAGACAGAGAGAGACAGGAGGGACACAGACAGAGAGACAGCAGGGACACAGACAGAGAGACAGGAGGGACACAGACAGAGAGACAGCAGGGACACAGACAGAGAGACAGGAGGGACACAGACAGAGAGAGACAGGAGGGACACAGACAGAGAGAGACAGGAGGGACACAGACAGAGAGAGAGAGTGACAGGAGTAACACAGAGAAAGTCAGGAGGGACACAGACAGAGAGAGAGGAGGGACACAGACAGAGAGAGAGGAGGGACACAGACAGAGAGACAGGAGGGACACAGACAGAGAGAGGAGGGACACAGACAGAGAGACAGGAGGGACACAGACAGAGAGAGAGGAGGGACACAGACAGAGAGACAGGAGGGACACAGACAGATAGAGAGGAGGGACACAGACAGAGAGACAGGAGGGACACAGATAGAGAGACAGCAGGGACACAGACAGAGAGACAGGAGGGACACAGACAGAGAGAGACAAGAGGGACACAGACAGAGAGAGACAAGAGGGACACAGACAGAGAGAGAGGAGGGACACAGCTAGAGAGAGAGGAGGGACACAGACAGGAAGACAGGAGGGACACAGACAGGAAGACAGGAGGGTCACAGACAGAGAGAGAGAAGTCTGTTGGACACACAAGCCTACATTTTACTTCTCACCTTAAAGGGACAGTTAATTCAGCACTACTTGGAGCACACCAACTGTAACATACACATAAAACATATTGAAATACTTTTTGATTTTTTTTAAATAGGTGCATTTTGTAACATAAAAAATCCTAAAAGAAGTGTATATTTACTTGAGCTCTGGCAAGTCTCCCTGGCAGACTGGCAGCAAAAGCTCTGTGCACAGAGCAGAAACAGAGAGTGATTTAAACCTTCTGAAATACATCTGTGCAGAGAAATGACTGCTTCAAACTTCTAAATATGTGACTTTGGAGTTAACCAGTAGGTGAATGCGTTCCTGATCCCATGGAAAAGCTATAAATCGATGTGTGCAGCATTATCTACTGCTTGCTATTGGCAGACGTTGTTAATCATGGGCAGTCAGGAGTCTATATGTAAACAGACTGAAGACCTTCAATTTCAGGCTGTTATTAATGTAATTTAAAATAAGCAATAGATCATTTTAACATATAATTTTGTGCTCTTTCACACCAGGAATATAACTTATTGTGAGGTAACTATCCCTTTAAGTTATAATAAATGTATTAGAAAGTGCAAAGCACTTATGTATTCAAATAAGGGCAGTGTAAAATATGATATTTAGTCTATTTTTATTTTTTAGACACTTTTTTTTTATAATTAATTAATGAATTAATAAATTAATATACTTTACCTATTTATAATTAATATGCAGCAATCAATATCCTGAAGAGCTAACAATCTCTTTGGATTTTTCTGCAGCAGAAAATGTACAGTTGGACTGTTGATCACCTGAGGAGAAAGTGTCAGCAATGTGCCAAGTGTGCAGTGTAAAAAGTCTGCGTGCGCGAGGCCAAAACGTTTGTTTAGGGAGGTAAAGCGCCATTTCAGAATCATAATGTTATTAGTTACAAGTTAGTGTTGTAAGATGGCAGCTTTTTTCTATGTGTTACTTGTCTCTCAAGCATTTTTCGTCCGTTCTAATGGTATATTTTGTATCTCTTACGTTCCTGGCTAACTCGTTCGTGCCTGGCGGTGATTTGCACGCTTTGGTCTCCTTTAGCCTCGTTTTCATTTTTTTTCTCCGCCATTTTTTTTCTCACTTAGCCGAGTTTCGAGTGACGAAACTACACAAATCTGGCTTAAAATTGCATGCAACCACACTCCCAGGTGTCCTGTGTGTGAGTGTGTTTTTATTTTATTTTTTGATTTCCGTGTTTCGGACGTTAAATTCTTATTTTTGCAAGGTCCGAGATTCCGAGGTTGGAATGTTTGTTTCTAAGTCCCGCGTTCCTCAACTGCTTGCAGCCTAAGTAAGTCCTGTGCTTCATAACTGCTTGAAGGCTAAGTCCTGCGTTTCAATGCCTCAACTGCTCCAGGGAGGTAGCTGGGTTACAGTTAGAAGAAATTTGTATTTTGAATTTGTTAAACTTGTATTTCCCCTGTTCTTATCCCTGAAACAGCACTATGTAATATGTTGGCACAATACAAATAAAATATTATAATAATAAGGAGAAGCAGGGGGAACAGGAGCAGGAGGCAGACTAATACTGAGTTGACAAACACAAACAGATTTGCCAGATTGAGTGAAACTGTTGGGGAATTCCATTCAGGAATGGTAATGCCAGATAAAGCTGTTCTGCTGGAGGAGTGGTAGGGCAGCATAGGCAGGGCAAGCGAAAGATTTTGGTGGTAGGGGACTCTATTATTAGGAAGGTAGACAGGGTGATTTGTCACCCAGATCCCAGCAATCGAACAGTCTGTTGTCTCCCGGGTGCTCAGGTTCGGCATGTTGTGGATCATGTAGATAAATTATTGGGACTGGCTGGAAATGATCCAGCAGTCTAGGAACATATTTTTACCAATGCCAAAGTAAGTGGAAGATGGAGTGACCAAAATAATGATTTTAAAGATCTAGGGAATAAGCTTAAAGCAAGGACCTCCAAGGTAGTATTTTCCGAGATACTACCAGTGCCATGTGCTAGCCCAAGGAGACAGAAGGAGCTTAGGCACGTTAATGCGTGGCTAAAAAAGTGGTGCAGGACAGAGGGTTTGGGGTTTTTAGAGCACTGGGCTGACTTCTTACTTGGGTACAATCTCTATAGCAGTGATGGATTGCACCTTAATGACGAGGGAGCTACTTTGCTAAGGGGAAGGATGGTAGGAGTTTTTAAACAAGTAGGTGTCAAGCACTTCACAATGGCAGAGCCATAGCAACATAAAGTGTATGCTTGCTAATGCAAGAAGTATGCCTGGGAAAATGGGCAAGCTAGAAATATTAGCGGTACAAGAAAAATGGGACTTCATAGGCATTACTGATACTTGGTGGGATGAATCTCATGACTGGACAGTTAATTTGGATGGTTATAATTTATTTAGGAAAGAAAGGGTAATGGTAGAAGAGGAGGAGGGATGTGTCTGTATATTAAGTCTGGTTTTAAACCTGTAGTCAGAGAAGATATTTATGGTGGAAAAAGCGACAACATTGAATCTTTGTGGGTTGAGTTAAATAGTGGAGGAGCTCATTCTAAGCGCATATTTGGTAGGAATATCCAATAAACCCCCAAATATAATTGAGGGTGATGAACTGCAACTAATGCTGCAGATAGATAATGCAGCTGAGCATCAGCAAGAACCTACTAGAAATGAGGCTATCTTGCATTTGGTCATTACAAGTAATATTGATATAATATCAAATGTTAAAATAGGGGTACCCTTGGGGAATAAAATGAATAGGAGTAAATCACATCCCATGTGGCTTAACAATGACTTAAAGATCATGATAAGGAAAAAAACAGCATTCACATTTATGCGAATATAAGGAAATAAACAAGGCTTGCAAAAGGTCTATTAGACTGGCTAAAATAGAAAATGAGAAGTCAGTTGCAAGGGAGAGTAAGAGTAACCCTAAAATATTTTTTAAATATATTAATGGGAAGGCGAGGAAGGAAGCTAAAGGAATATTACAATGTGACACAGGGCGTCTGATAATTAGTGACCAGGAAAAGGCAGATGAGCTAAATAGGTTATTTTCTTTGGTATATACAAGCGAGGTACCAGTGGTTGGGATGCTGCAACAAAATGGGGATATACTACCTTCATCAAATAATTGATTAACATAGATAGAAATCCAAAAGAGATTGAAGAAAATAAATGTTAATAAAGTCCCAGGTCCTGATGGAATACATCCACGGGTACTGAGGGAACTGAGTTCTGTAATAGCCAAATCATTATATCTAATTTTTCAAGACTCACTCACCACAGGGTCGCTACCAGATGACTGGCGAAAAGCAGAGGTGATACCTGTATTTAAGAAGGGAGCAAGAGAAAATCCAGGTAGCTCACATATGTAGTTGGGAAGTTTTTGGAAGGGTTAATAAGGGACAGTATACAAGAATATGTCTATTTGAACAAGATCATAAGTAGGAGTCAACACAGATTTATGAAAGATAGGTCATGTCGAACAAGTCTAATTAGTTTCTCCGAGGAGGTTAGTAGGAACTTGGATCAAGGCAACTCAGTGGAGCTGGCTAAAAAACAAGAAACAAAGGGTTGTTGTAAATGGAACATACTCCGATTGAACTAATGTGGTAAGTGGGGTTCCTCAGGGCTTACTATTAGGTCCTCTCCTTTTTAACATATTTATTAATGACGAATGTAGTGTCTTAATTTTTTCTCATGACACTAAGTTGAGCAAGGTAATTAAATCAGATATTGATGTACTTTCCTGACAAAGGGATTTGCATAAATTAGAGAAATGGGCGGCTAAATGGCAGATGAGATGTAATACAAATAAATGTAAGGTTATGCATTTGGGAAGGAAAAATAGCCATGCCAATGTATAATCTTAATGGAGTAAATCTAGGGATATCTGATATAGAAAGGCATTTGGGAGTACTTGTGGACAACCACCTAGGTAGCAGTGCTCAATGCCAAGCAGTAGCTTCAAAGGCAAGTAAAATATTAGAATGTATTAAGAAGGGTATAGAAGCAAATAAATCAGTCAAGATCTAGTAGGAATGCTAGGTTCCCAGGGTGTTTGCCACCCAAATTTACTAGTGTATATACAAAAAGTGGGAAAAAAATAAAGTCTTTTATTAATGGGGGGTAACAGCGGCGATTACTTTAAAAACAAGGGGTAAAAAATCCCAGGATTGGAACAAAATATAAAAATAGGCTAATGGGTGTGTGGACATAAACCACTAAATGTTGAATGTACTCTTAATAGAGGGGTTATTAGGTCCACACCTAACAGTACTGTGGAGGAGAGAGGTGATTGCTAATCCTATTGGAGTATTCCTGTCTTTATGATAGATCCTAGGATCTATAATACATATATATACGGATGTGAAGGTACTGGATATCAATAGCTCATCCTATAAAAAGTCCCAAAACAAATTACTGGGAATATTCTGACCTTTGTATATAAATATATATTTATTTTTAACGGTATACCACAATATGATTATACCATATTTGCTTCCTTATGAGTGAGGGTAAAAATGTTTTCAGCAGGGCAATAAAATTCTAGGACTATTATATGCAATTAGTGCCTACCCAAGGCTACTTCTCATATTAGAATAGAACTTTTATCTTGCCCATATTGTATCCCAAAGTATAGCATAATAGAAAATAGGCCAATGGATGAGCAATGCAGAAAAGCCAGCAGGCTAATTATTATTTAAAGCATCGTTATTAAAGTGCCTAATCTCATGCATATCCAGACCACAACATTCACTCATTTGGAAACGGACAGGTAGGGTAAGCATACAACCTCTAAAATTGTTGATAGTTAATACAGTACTGTTAGTAATGAAGACGCCGGCGTGCCCTTAGCTGTGAGGCATGCCACGTCATCAAAGGCCGACGCGTTTCGACGTCATCAGACGTCTTTGTCAAGGTAAGGTCTGTGAAGCCGTCCAGCCCTCTTTTTAAACGCTGCCGTAACTACGGCAACCAATTGACACTCAGTGAACCTGCGCAATGGAAGCAGGAAGCGTCTGTTGCGCTGGGATACAGTGCAATGCATAGCCTTATATAAGAACGGATCTAAGGAGGAAAGTAACATGAAGGAGTGGAATGGCAAATAACCAGCCCAATAACAACAACAATAATGACAATGAAGTAGTGGAAATCTGAGTGAAGAGTAAATATGATAGGGAGAAATAAATAAAAAAGTAAAATTGAAAAGTATCTAAATGGAAAAGGTGCCACTAAGATGTGAATATAAAAGTGGGGTAAAAGGTGCACACCAACTAATAATATGAGAGATGAAAAATATATAAAGCATCTCTATAGATGTGATAGGGGAACACCCCAGTATAGTGTAAGTGTGAAGGTAGGGTAAGAAAGAGCAAGAAATATAATGACTGTGTAACAGCCATGAATAAGTTGAGGGCAATAAAAAATGAGCCATCAATTTAGATAGTGCAATGTTATATTATATGGCATATTAAATGCTAAATGTAAAAGATAAAAGTGGCAAAAATCTGGATAAGTGTACTAATAAGAGAACCAAAGGGACAAACAAAGACTACTTAAACAATCCCATAAAAATGTCAGTATATTCAAATGAAGGGTGAAAATGTGAAGCCTTCATTTAAACCTAATGGAGATAGAGCTTGTAATTTGTAAATCCATTTTGCTTCATGTTGAAGAAGTTTTTTATCTAAGTCTCCCTGTCTAGGGCCCTGATGGACTTTCTCAAGGGCTGTGAAAGTAAGAACTTCACTTTTGCCACCATGAAAGGTCTTAACATGGCGTGCTAGAGGGGTATCTAGATCTTTTCTTATTGAATAGATATGTTCACCAATACGTCTACGTAGTTGACGTCGTGTTTTACCTACGTAAATTTTAGAACATAAACATGTAGCCACATAAACTACACTTGTGGTGCAGCAGTTTGAGAAATCCTTTAAAACATATTTTGCCCCATTAGACGGATGTTCGTAAATTTTTGTTGGTTTGATGTATCTACAAAATTTACAGTTCCCACATTTGAAACATCCCAATGGGGGATTGAGCCATGTCTTGTTATCTTTATTTTCTTTGAAGAAACTATGTACTAGAGTGTCTTTTCAAATCTATAGAGATGCTTTATATATTTTTCATCTCTCATATTATTAGTTGGTGTGCACCTTTTACCCCACTTTTATATTCACATCTTAGTGGCATCTTTTCCATTTAGATACTTTTCAATTTTACTTTTTTATTTATTTCTCCCTATCATATTTACTCTTCACTCAGATTTCCACTACTTCATTGTCATTATTGTTGTTGTTATTGGGCTGGTTATTTGCCATTCCACTCCTTCATGTTACTTTCCTCCTTAGATCCGTTCTTATATAAGGCTATGCATTGCACTGTATCCCAGCGCAACAGACGCTTCCTGCTTCCATTGCGCAGATTCACTGAGTGTCAATTGGTTGCCGTAGTTACGGCAGCGTTTAAAAAGAGGGCTGGACGGCTTCACAGACCTTACCTTGACAAAGACGTCTGATGACGTCGAAACGCGTCGGCCTTTGATGACGTGGCATGCCTCACAGCTAAGGGCACGCCGGCGTCTTCATTACTAATAGTACTGTATTAACTATCAACAATTTTAGAGGTTGTATGCTTACCCTACCTGTCCGTTTCCAAATGAGTGAATGTTGTGGTCTGGATATGCATGAGATTAGGCACTTTAATAACGATGCTTTAAATAATAATTAGCCTGCTGGCTTTTCTGCATTGCTCATCCATTGGCCTATTTTCTATTATGCTATACTTTGGGATACAATATGGGCAAGATAAAAGTTCTATTCTAATATGAGAAGTAGCCTTGGGTAGGCACTAATTGCATATAATAGTCCTAGAATTTTATTGCCCTGCTGAAAACATTTTTACCCTCACTCATAAGGAAGCAAATATGGTATAATCATATTGTGGTATACCGTTAAAAATAAATATATATTTATATACAAAGGTCAGAATATTCCCAGTAATTTGTTTTGGGACTTTTTATAGGATGAGCTATTGATATCCAGTACCTTCACATCCGTATATATATGTATTATAGATCCTAGGATCTATCATAAAGACAGGAATACTCCAATAGGATTAGCAATCACCTCTCTCCTCCACAGTACGGTTAGGTGTGGACCTAATAACCCCTCTATTAAGAGTACATTCAACATTTAGTGGTTTATGTCCACACACCCATTAGCCTATTTTTATATTTTGTTCCAATCCTGGGATTTTTTACCCCTTGTTTTTAAAGTAATCGCCGCTGTTACCCCCCATTAATAAAAGACTTTATTTTTTTCCCACTTTTTGTATATACACTAGCAAATAAATCAGATATAATTTTGTCACTGTACAAATCCCTAGTTCGCCCTCATTTGGAATATGAAGTGCATTTTTGGGCACCACTTCATAAAAAGGACATTTTAGAGCTGGAAAAAGGGCAACAAAACTAATAAGGGGAATGGAAGGGCTAAGGTATGAAGAAAGACTAACCAAATTAAATGTATTTTCCCTAGAAAAAAGGTCTCTACGAGGGGTTATGATTACTTTATTTAAATACATCCAGGGTCAATATAAGGCTTTGTTAAAGGGAAATTTTTGTGCCAAGAGATTTTCAACTGACAAGAGGACATCCCTTGAGGTTAGTGGAAAAAATATTTCACCTTAAAGAAAGAAAAGGGTTCTTCACCGTTAGGGTGGCTAAACTGTTTAATTCTCTAAGGAGGTGGTGACAGCGAACTCGATAGATAACTTTAAAAAGGGGTTAAATATATTTTTAAATAAGGACGGCATTCAAGGTTATCCTAGATAACTAGCGAAGGAATATTGATCCAGGGAGAAATTTGGTCGCCAGTCTCTGCGGTCAGGAAGAAATGTTGCTTTTTTTTTGGTTTTCCCTATGAGACAATTTGCAAGTTTCAACAGGTTTTTTTTTCTGTTTGCCTTCCTCTGGATCAATTAACAATTATTATCAAATAGTCCACATATTAAAAGGATCAGAAGAGATCTAAAAAGGTTTAACTTGATGGACTAACGGTCTTTATTTAACCTCAAATACTACGTTTGTATCTATGTAACCTCAAGGGGTATATCTGGTTACTCTGAATCTGCTGTGCAGTGTGTGAGACTGACCAATCTGTGACTATTTTTCAGCAATAGTAGTTAACATGCAAATGAGACATAGTCCATGTTAGGCCTGTACATGCCACTGCACATGCAGAGGCTGTATCCGCATATGCTGCAGTGTGCACACTCATACAAGTACTCTCTTTTGGATGTTAAATCAATCTTGATCTATTTGGTGACTGATAAACTGTAGATATTGGACAGACATTTTATTGAGAACAATTTTGATAATGACATGTTTGCTTCCTGGATTTGCATAGTTATTGATGCCCCATATATCTTTAGTCACAACCAGAGAGCTTACATTTCCAGCTTGCAATGAGCAACTTCGGCTTGTGTTAGTGCTTTGAGTTAAGTGTTACTGGCTTGCATTAAGTGTTACTGCTTAGTGCTCGTTTTTAGGTCCTAGGGGCTAGTTTTACGTCCTTCAGGCTAGTTTTTACGTCATTTGGCCTCGTTTTCTTCGTGATGCGTTTTTTCGGCAGCCATATTTTTTCTTGTTTAAGATATTTTTGATCGTGAAAAAATGGCAAATATGGCTCAAATTAACTTGTAACCTCCCTCACAGTCTTCCTGACTATCCCCCTGTGCTGTGTGTGAGTGTGTACGTTGATTTGAGGCATATTTGTTGTTATTTTCAGGTGTTTCGGGTTCCGTGGTTCGGCCGTTAAAGTCGGATTTTTGCAAGGCGCACAATACATGTACAGGTTTTTGGTCCTAAGTCGTACAGGTTGTAAGTCCCGCGTCCGCCACTGGTGTTGAGCCTAAGTCCCTCGGGCCTTACGTTTGCAGCACATAACGGCTTGACTCGCTTCACGAGATTCTCAGGGATAGGGCCGCAAAGCGTGACTAACATCGTAAGCGTTCCGGACACTGACAACTATTTATGTGATTCAATCTCAAATAAGACTGTGTTTTTATCACTGTTTCCAAAGGTTTCGGTGTCAAGGTCTAATGGACTAGGAGCCCTATGTAAATCAGGTGCTCTAAGTTAGGGCATTGCTGTAAATCGGCTGCAGGTGTCTTTCTACAACAGTATGAAGATATTTTGATCCCCTACATTAGAGCTCTCAGCTCACATCCATAAAACCTTGCCATTGTCAGTAAGAGATTTTTTGGGAGGCACCCAAACCAAGTTTTATGGATGAGAATCGGCTCTAGGAGCTAATAGCAATCCCTAACATCATGCCCTGGGGATTCTTCCATCTAAATACATTCTGGAAGGAATCCCTGGACATCCTCTATTACACTCACTGCATTTTCGCCCCATCAGGACCCCCTACCACCTCTTAACCCCTACCCACAGCATGATTCCTTAAAGGACCTGCAACATTAATTAACACCTGGCGCGGGTCTTTAAATGACCTGCAGCATCTAAATGGTTAACCCTTGCTACAGGGTTACTACAAGTACCCCTGGCAGCAACAAAAATTACTCCCCCCCATGCTGTGGGGTTCAGAATGGGACCCCTGCAGAGCCCCAACTAGCAAACATTGGCATCTGTGGGGGTATTATAAGTACCTCCGCGGCACCTAAAATTAAACCCTATCACTCATGAGGATCTATACAAACTTAACCCAATAAGTCCTATAATGGTCTTTAAAGATCCTTATGAGACAATAATGAATCCCTAACAATAACCAGGACCCTCATGACACTAAGTATAAGCACTACACTATTCTACACCACAATAAACTAATACATTGAAATTACCCCATCTATCTACTTAACCCCCCTTTACCTAATTAACCCCTACTCTACCTAATTAACCCCTCCACTAACTAACCCCACTCTAATTAATTAAACTAATCCCCCTCTAGTTAAATAATCTGCATATAATTAACCTACCAATTCTCCCTAATTAAATAACTAGCGACTCACTAATGAACTATCTATCCCCTAATTAAATAACTACTCCCATAAGGAACTATCTAACCCCCTAATTAAAAAACTAACCACCCTAATGAACTATCTAACCCTACCTAATTAAATAACTAACCCCCAGTAATGAACTTGCTATTTAAATAAATAACCCCCCAAATTAACTATCACCCCCCTTATTAAATAACTAAACCCCCTAAAGAACTATTTAACCCCCTAATTAAATAATCCCATTCTGAAATATGATTGACATCTATTTCAGCCAATCAGAACGCTACAATGCATTTTTTTATGGGAGGAGCTTCGTCAGTTTTTCAGGGGAGGGGCCCTGGCCCAGAAGATGAGGATATGGGCTTCAATCAAAGAAGAAAAGGACTGGACACTACAATCAAAATCGATAGCACGGCTTGTCCAGTGCAGAAGAGTGAGGGCCAGAGCATCGTTGACCATCTTTAGAGGGTCATTTTGGCCAGGTAAGTGGCATTATTAACCATTTCTATTTTACAGGTTGTATTTATTTTTTATTTTAATAGTGGGATTTTATCATGTAGTATTTATTTTTTTGTAATGTTTTTTTCTTTTCAGTAACTCCTTTTTTCTTTTTTGTAATGCAGGTTTTTTCTTTTCTGTAATTAGTGGGGTGTTTTTATTTTTTGGAATTAGTTGGTTAATTTTATTTAATTAGGGGCTTAGATGTTTAATTGGGGGGTTAGTTATTTAATTAGAGAGTTAGATAGTTCAATAGCTTGGGTTAGTTATTTAATTAGGGGTTAGCTAGTTCATTTGCGGGGTTAGTTATTTAATTGGGGGTTAGATAGTTCCTTAGAGGGGTTAATTATTTAATGAGTGAGGATAGATAGGTTAATTATAGGGAGTTATTTAATTAGAGTGGGATTATTTATTTAGAAGGATATTAGTTTAATTAATTAGTGGGGGTTAATAGTTAATGGAGGGGTTAATTAGGTAGTGTAGAGGTTAATTAGGTAGAGGGGGTTAATTAGGTAATGTAGGGGTTAATTAGGTAGTGTAGACATTAATTAGGTAGGGGTTTAATTAGGCAGTATAGGGGTTAATTAGGAATTTTAAGGGTTAATTGGGTAGAGGGGATTATTTATATAGATGGTGGTTAAGTAGGTAGTGACGGGTTAAGTAGGTAGAGAGGGTTAAGTAGGTGGGGGGTTCATTTTAATTTGTTAGTTTATTGGTGGGTAAAATAGTGTAGTTTAGAGTAGTGCTTATACTTAGTGTCATGAGGGTCCTGGTGGATCCTCATTGCACTTATAGTGTTATTGTTAGGGGTTAATTATTGTCCCATAACAAAATCTGTGAGTGAGGGGAAATATTTTATTGCATAGGGTTTAGGTATCAGAGTGCCATAAAGTACATTGTAATTTATTTTCAGTGCAAAAATCAACAGAGATTTATGCCTTGCTTTTTGGCTTTACAGCGAAGTTCACTCGGAGCAGTGGCCTGTAGCAGTTTACTTGCAATGTTTTAGAGAAGGGGGATTAACTATGCAGGATTTACTGTGCTGCTACAGCACTTGTAGTTGATTTTTCAGGGATTAGCATAGGGCCCTAACTTTACAAGTTATGAGTGTGTAATTGAATAGGGTCCTTATTTTACAGCTCCTGCAATGCTTTGCAAATTATGGGGGAAATGCATTATACATACATATATATATAACTGTAATCACAAGTAAAATGTGCTTCTATTCTGTTTATGTTTATTATGTAACCCCTAAGACTTTTGATATTTTTAAAAAATAACTTCACTCATGTGGTTTGCAATACTCATAATTAAGATTTTAATAAAAAAGAAAGTGCATATTTTTCTGAATAGTGTTTTACTTACTGGGCTAACTAAGTAAACAAATTGCCCATTCATATTAAGATAACATAAATATTACAAATATTAAGAGGAATTTCTATCAAAACTGTTGTTTTGATAAAAATGGGACAGAAGGAATTCTGTCTAAATTAAATATAATATATTAGAAAGAGCCATACTTGATCATGTTTATTATTATTATTACATGAAAATATTCTTTAAGGTGGGTGGAAATTGCCTTGGTTGAGCTGCTTGTAGTCTTCACAGGATTTTGTAAACAAATAACATTTCCATTAACACTGGAAATTATTGCCACCTGGTAGCAGCTGAAAATGTCCCTGTATTCAAAATATTGCCACCTCTAGAATTATATACCGTAATCAGAAATAACAATGGCAGCTTACACAGCAGCATGATTGCATATAAAGGGTAATATTGTATGTAATATTTTGGTAATTCTCTATTTTCTAAAAGCATGTTACTTATTATCAAATGAACATCTTCAAACTGGCTACATTGGACCTTTAAGAGTCCATGGATCCAAGTTTTCACACTGGAAATACCACAATGATATATCCTAGTAAACAGGAGAGTGTGGTCTCCATTCCATGTCAGAATTGAGTACCACCTGCGTATGAATCAGTAAGTTTTATGGGCTTCTATTTTCCAGGAGCCATAGAATAGCTCTGGGACTTTTCAAAACTACCATATGGTAGCCATTGAATGGAGCCCTGTGTCTTTTTATGGTAGATAAACAAAAGGTTGTTTTGGGGGTTTCTTGAGTACACAATTGAACTTATGTTGTATATTCTGCTTAATTCTGGTTTCTTATGAGTGTTGCAATATGTGTATGTTTTTAAAAATATATAATTTTTATGCTTAGTCATTTCGGTCCTACTTTAATGCATGGATGGTACAAAGAACAAATAATTGCCTTTTTTAAATACATTTATTATTTTAATGTGTTTTAAAAGATGTATAAACATAAATATTTTTAATGTGGTCTTTAGAAAAAGCATGTGAACATTACTAATTACCATGTTGTTGATAATAGAGCCTTTTTTATATTCAGTATTGTGACGCTTTCCATGTAAATGGAATTGGACATGATACTCTTTGAAGGCATAGAGAATGGGAAAAAAACACTCAAAACATGATTGTGATTCAACATATTGTTTTTTGCAAAGGTTAATTAATTGTAAAAACATACAACTTTTCATCGTACAGAAAAGAAAAAAAATCTTTATGTCTGTAAGCTAATGCTTACCATGCCAAGCAATGCCCTCAAATTAAATGTTTTTTTAAATATCTTGTTTTTGTGGAAAAAGAACTGCATGACTTAAACATTTTGTGCAAAATTACCTATAAAATAGGTGGTTTCTCATGTTCATTCTTCTAATCAGCTTTAGTATATATATGTTTGTCTTGCCCAGACAATTTTATAATGGATTAGCAAATAAACTAGTAACTATACATGCAATAAATTATTAAATATGCACATTTTCGATAGGAAATGCTGATGGAATGAGAACGTGATATGTTATCATTTCGTTTTCAAAAAGTATTTATCCTTTCTGATGCTGAAAGCGGTAGCTCCTGTTCATGGTACGTTTAAGTGCATCTTTAAAAACCTTGTTCCTCAAACTATAAATAAAAGGGTTCAGAAGGGGGGTCAAGATGCAGTTTAGCAAAGCCACAATTTTTGTGGAATCTATTTTGGAATTTTTGGAGGGACGGACACACATGAAGATGCAGCTGCCATAGACAATAAAGACCACAGTCAGATGGGAGGCACATGTAGAAAAGGCTTTTTTTCTTCCAACTTTTGACGAGATCTTTTTAATAGCTCTGATGATGCAGCCATATGAGACCAAGGAGAAGAACAATGATCCTAAAACCAAAGAGGAAGCCAGAATAAAATCAAGCATCCCAATGAGATATGTCTCAGCACATGCCAATTTCAGCAAAGGTTCCACATCACAAAAATAATGATTGATTATATTGGAGCCACAAAATGGTAAGCGGAACGTGAGGACAGTTTGAACAATTGTGTCCATGAAGCCACCCATCCAGGAGAAGACAATCAACTGCAAGCAAAGCTTAGCATTCATGATAGTTCCATATCTCAAAGGGTAGCAGATTGCTATGAAACGGTCAAATGACATTACAGCCAGCAAAAGAAACTCTGTGGTACCTAACAGGAAGTAGATATAAGACTGAGCAAGACATCCATGGAATGAGATGGTTCTACTCCCTGTGATTAAATTGTAAAGTACTTTAGGAACAATAGCAGAGATAAAGCTGATATCTAAAAAGGCCAGGTTGCTGAGAAAGAAGTACATAGGCGTATGAAGCTGAGCATCACTCAGACTAACAATTAGGATTGTTGCATTACCAACAATGGTTATTGTATATATCATAGACAGGGCCACAAAGAAAATGATCTGGAATTGTGAAGGAAGGGGAATCCCTAGTAATATAAATTCTGCCACTGATGTACCATTTCCACAGCTCATTGTGTTAGCGATGTCTAGGGAAGAATGTTAAAATCTGTTAGTAGCATATTTCCCCACTCTGAACCCAAGTGACCGACTTGCAAGAGATTCATATTATGAGATCCATGTTAGAAGAGTGATAGCAACTTAAAATGGATTTTACAGAAATTCACTTGTTAGCATAAGCACTTAAACTACTGGGATTTTTATTTACTCAGATATTTAGAGCATATTCTGTGCTGATATTGAGTGTGGCTCTCCAAGAGTAAAAGGTCCAGCAGGAGCACTATCACATACAGAGATACATGATGCTTTACCTTCCTAATAAAAAGCTCACTTTAAAGTAGCAAAGCAATTTGAAAGTATCACATTTAAATTCTACCTCCTTTCATTAGTAAAAAGAAAACAACTAACCTATGATCTAGTGATACAAGTGTGGTTCCAGTTATTCCACTGTTTTTGTGCATCAACAGAACAAATTCATGTTGGTAAAACAGGTAACATCTCCATTGCTTAAAATATTTAATTAGCAGCATTCAGCGTTGTGCAAAAAGTGCAATATGCTATATGACATCACAAGTGCCCTTACATATACTAAATGGCAACTAACCAATATTTCCACAATATGCTTATATATTATCACAACATTTGACATATTGTCTATCTCCAATATTATGCATTTGACCCAATAACACTTTCACCTTCCAGACCTAGATGGTCAGCTTGTATTCACTATGATATTATCATGCATTGAATTTGCTGATATAAAACATAAATGAATTAATATTTAGAAGTAGGAGTATTCATTAATTAGTCTACTCTTACGTCCAGACTTGTGCCATTCCTTTCTTGTCTATTCTGCATTTAGCAGATGATACTGGTTACTTTCTGATGTTATTTAGGAATCACAAAAAAACTGTTATTAGCTGACACACTTTACTGTACAGATATGAACACGTAAAAAAATGCTCTTTAACTAACACTTTAGACAAGGAAGTATTGGCACAAGTCTGGATAAAAGAGGAGAACATTTAATTAATTGTAAATAGAAGTGTAAATGTACTCTACCACATAAAATACTGATATAAACATTTGGTGCTAAGGGGACAAATACCTCATTGTAAGTGCTATTCATAGTGTGAAAGAGCACAAGATTGTATGTTCAAATGAACTATTTTTTTAATTACACCCAAAAGTTTTAATGCTCTCTTTACATACAAGTCTATTCTGCCCACTTGCTGTTGCATGAGTAATAACAGTTATATGAGTGCATGTGCATTATGTAGTGATTCTCTATGGAGAAGGCTGCGATTGATAGCATCTTTTCCCTGGACACAGTTTACATTGCACAGATCAGTTAACCCATAGCTATCCTGTTTTAGGTGAGTCCAGCATTCTATGCCTGAACAGATACATTTGTTAAGGGTTATTTTTATTTATTTTGATTACTACATGGAGCTGCAGCACCAAAGCCCAGCAATTGCCTCCATGAGCTAGCTGGTCTGCATTGTGAGGCAGGAGAGCAGAAACCTGGATTTTCTGCCTTAAGAAAAAAATAAACCAATTACAAGGTCTGTTAGCTTCATTCTGGAAATATAGGCAGTCTTATTATTGACTATGATACACACCCCTGCCACCTGATTTACTGCAGTAGTGCAACAGCATGGGGACAGTCTATTATACACGTAAACACATATTTGATTTGATTTCTCAATAAAAATTACAGGTATTTCAAAAACTCAAAAAGTATTTCAACATGCTTTTAGGAGATCTTTACTGTGATTTGGCCCAAATTTTGCTAAATTAAGTCTCTCTTTAAATATATTTTGTAAGGTGACATAGATGCGAACAATAATATTCCCTTGTTCAAAAATTGCCCTAATGATCTTGCTATCATCTTGCACTTACCTTAAAACTCTTTACTTATCCACAATAAGTGTTTTAATTGAAATCATCCCAAAAGTTTCTTGTTATGTTCACTAAAATGTGTTCTGTGCTAGTTGTGAGATTATTTCAGTATATACTGATGATGTTTCATAACAATCAGTCATGTATTCTCAGATATAGGATATATTTCACTTAATTGGCTATATTTTATAAAATGTATTATTTAATATATTATTATATTATACTGTATAATGTAATAACCATTCAGATGTTATATCTCTGCGCGAGATTCCCAAAACTGAAGATGAAATTCATAATTACAGGGGTAACTGAAAAAGTCTGTAAAACACTGTTAGTGAACCTGTGAAATAATGCTCAGTTAGACATACATAGTTACATAGTTACATAGTATTGAAGGTTGAAAAAAGACTTACAGTCCATCAAGTTCAACCTTTTAAGATCTCCTCTGATCTGCAATATGCGGATTAATTATTATTTTTTTTTTTATTAATCCAGAGGAAGGCAAACAGAGAAAAAAAAAAACAAGCAAAACTTAGCCAATCGTCTCAAAGGAAAAAAAAAATAATAATAAATGAATTCCTTCCTGACCCCAGATACCGGCGATCGGATTTCTCACTGGATCAATACTGTCTCTCTAATTATCAAATCCGCTGTCACCACCTCCTCTGGTAGAGAATTCCGCAGATTAACCACCCTTACTGTGAAGAACCCTTTTCTTTCTTTAAGGTGGAATCTTTTTACTTCTAACCTCAAGTCCTCTTGTCAGTTGAAAACCTCTTGGCACAAAAAGCTCCCTTGACAAATCTTTATACTGACCCTGGATGTATTTATATAAGGTAATCATATCTCCACTTAGACGCCTTTTTTCTAGAGAAAATAAGTTTTATTTGGTTAGTCTTTCTTCATAACTTAGCCCCTCCATTCCCCTTATTAGTTTTGTTGCCCTCCTCTGTACCTTTTTCCAGCTCTAAAATGTCCTTTTTATGAAGTGGTGCCCAAAATTGTACTCCATATTCCAAATTAGGGCGTACTAGAGATTTGTATAGTGGCAGAATTATATTTGTTTCCCTGGCATCTATACCCTTCTTAATACATGCTAATATTTTACTTGCCTTTGCAGATGCTGACTGGCATTGAGCACTGTTACCTAGGTGGTTGTTCACAAGCACTCCCAAATCCATTTCAATATCTGATACACCTAGATTTGCTCCATTAAGATTATAAATTGCATGGCTATTTTTCCTTCCCAGATGCATAACTTTACATGTATTCATATTAAATCTCATCTGCCATTGCCCATTACTCAATAATATGTAAATCCCTTTGGAGGGAAAACATCATTATCTGATTTAATTACCTTGCACAACTTCGTGTCATCAGCGAAAATGGAGACACCACACTCCAATCCTACCTCTAAGTCATTAAAAAATATGTTAAAAAGAAGAGGAACCCCACTTACCACAATAGTCTAATCGGAGTATGTTCCATTTACAACAATTCTTTGCTTACTGTCTTTTAGCCAGCTCTCAATCTATGAGCAGATATTTACTGCAATTCCTGTATCTCTTAGTTTGCACAATAGTCTCCCATGTGGCACTGTATCAAAAGCCTTTGCAAAATCCAAAAAGACTACATCCACTGAGTTGCCTTGATCCAGGTTCCTACTAACCTCCTCACAGAAACGAATTCGATTTGTTTGACATGACCTATCCCTCATAAATCCATGTTGACTCCTACTTATAATCCTGTACAAATAGATATATTCTTGTATATTATCCCTTATTAACCCTTCTAAAAGCTTTACCACTACAGAAAGGAGACTCACTGGTCTATAATTTCCCGGATTTGCTCTTGCTCCCTTCTTAAATATAGGTATCACATCAGCTTTTCTCCAGTCATCTGGTAGAGACCCTGTGTTGAGTGAATCTTGAAAAATTAAATATAATGGTTTGGCTATTACAGAACCCAGTTCCCTCAGTACCCTTGGATGTATTCCATCAGCCCCATTTTGTTGCAGTGTCTCAAACACTGGTACCTCCCTTGTGTATACCGAAGAAAAGAACCTATTTAGCTCATCCGCCTTTTCCTGTGTCACATTGTAATGTTTCTATAGCTTCCTTCCTGGCCTTCTTCCCATTAATATACTTAAAAAATATTTTAGGGTTAGTCTTACTCTCTTTTGCAATTAATTTTTCATTTTCTATTCTAGCCAGTCTATTAGCGCTTTTGCAAGCCTTGTTGATTTCCTCGTAATCCTGTAAAGCAGTCTCTGTCCCCTCTTGTTTGTATAATTTAAATGCCTGTTTTTTACTCTGTATCTTGATCTTTAAATCATTGTTAAGCCACATTGGATGGGATTTACTCCTTTTACTATTATTCCCACACGGTATATGCTGTTGTGTATGTATATTTAGTAACGATTTAAATGTTGTCCATTTATGTTCAGTGTTTCTACCTATCAGTTCTCTGTCCCAGTCTATACTTTGTATTGCTGCCCTTAGACCGTTAAAATCTGCCCTTTTAAAATGAAGAGTTGTTGTTGTCCACTTAAAATTTTATTTTTTTAATTCAATCTCAAATGAGACTGTGTTGTGATCACTGTTTCCCAAAGGTTGCCCTATTCCAACATTTGATACTATATCAATATTATTTGTGATGACTAAATCTAAGATAGCTTCATTTCTAGTAGGCTCTTGTATAACCTGGGCCAGATAATGATCCCTGAGTGTACTCAAGAACCTGCTTTCCTTAGATGAACTGCTGGTCTCATGTATCCAGTTTATTTCAGGGTAATTAAAATCTCCTATTATTAGAACTTGCCCATGCTTAGCTGCATTTCCAATCTGTAACAATAATTGTAGTTCCTCACTTTCAGCTATATTTGGGGGTTTATAGCATACTTCTACTAATATTATTTTTTAATTTGCTGTTTCGCTATTTAACTCTACCCACAAACATTCAACTTTATCACTATGTCCACCATAAATATCTTCTCTGACTATAGGCTTAAATTCAGGCTTAACATACAGACAAATCCCTCCTCCTCGTTTACCATTGCCTCTATCTTTCCTAAATAGGTTATTAACATCCAGATTAACAGCCCAGTCATGAGATTCATCCCACCACGTTTCGGTAATGCCTATTAAATCCCATTTTTCATTAATTGCTAATAATTCTAACTCTCTCATTTTTCCTGGCAAGCTTCTGGCATTAGCAAGCATACACCTTATGTTATGAGTCTGTAGTTATGAAGTGCCCCCCACTGTACTTGAGTTACTTAGTACTACCTCCCTATTGACTATACTACCCCTCCCCCATCTCCTCCCCTATGAGTTGTTAATTCCTCCCTTATACCCTCTACACTTTCTACCCCATTACTAGTCAACCCCCCCCCCCCCCCAACCTACTAGTTTAAAAACTCCTACAGCCCGATGAAATTCCCTCAACTTGTAAAATCATAGCTGTAACGTAACCTGCAAGCCTTACGGCTATTACATTGGCCCCATAAACTAACCTGCTAACGATCTGTGGGTTACAGGCGGAAAAACCCTACGGGATGAAAATTTGAACTCCGCGGCCACATATCCTTTGATCTGTCAAGCCCGTAGCTGTTAGGTTCGGAAATCGCAATGAAATTGCTACGAATCCACTGCCGTTCATACCGTAACCCGCAAATGGATCCAAAAAGCCAAAGGGTACTAGAGAGGACCTGCAAGAGGGTTAAAGTCCAATCGTAGCACTGTAAATCACATATTATAATTGTCCAACTACGATTCGTCGTCACGCTGTGTTGCGTGGTGCGTACGACTTAGCGATGAGCGTCGCAGGCGCTCATTGCCCGGCGAGCCTCGCACAGTGAGGCGAGCCGTTAAACCGTACCACTTTGCCGAACGTACGAATTTGCGATGAGCGCCACCATAGCAGTTTGGCAATGAGCGCCACAGGCGCTCATTGCAGGCGAGCTGTTAAACCATAGCACTTTGGCAATGAGCGCCGCAGGTGCTCATTGCAGGCGAGACTCGCGTAGCGAGCCGAGCCGTTAAACCGTAGAACTTTTTTACAAAAGACGCAGGACTTAGAAAAAAAATCAGAGAAAAAAATTACAAGATAAGCGGCGGAACCAAAACAATTAAAAAAACACTAAATACACACCAAAAAATAAAAAAAAAGGTCACTTACAGCATGGGGAACCAGGCAGGACGTCTGGGAGTGAGTTGGAACTCCAATTTACATCGATTTAGACGAGTTACAAAGATCGAAAATCGGCTAAGCGAGAAAAAAATGGCCACCGAAAAAAATGAAAACGAGGCTATACTACTACGAACTGCCTGAAACACAGCCACAGACGTATGTGCTCGAAAAACAACGAGGCAAAGGATGCGCAATAACCGCACAATTAGTAAAAAAGACAGAAGCGAGTACATTTTACGAAATGCAATTACAGATTTACGCATTAACACAGATTTCTCGCCTTTGTTTCGCGCCACATCGGATTTCCAGCCTAAAACAACGCATTTGTCTCGCGGAACAGCGGATTTCCCGCCTAAAACAATGCATTTGTCTCGCGCACAAAGCCTATATATAGGGCACACTTGACACAGAACACACTTTCTCCTCAGGTGATGAGAGTCTGACTGGACTTTTTCTGATGCCGGAAAATCTCAAGAGATTGTTAGCTCTTCAGGATACTGCTTCAGCAATATTACATAATTACAACAAAAACAACAGTAAAATATCCTTAAACAGATTGGAATGGGTTCAAAGTTTCATATTAACATGATTGGCCCCACAAAACAATTAACTGAATTTTTCAGGATTTACAAGAGTTAAATGTTATTCTTTGATGTTACAATTTCAGATGTTTTTGTTAAATATTGTTAAATATATATGTGGTATAGTCAAACATGTATTGTTAGTATAAAGTTGAAGTATTTCATCATATTTGGAAATGTATTATTTAAAGACAAAGTACTGATTCAGGGAGTAATCCGATCGAGAGTTAATGGGGTCAGGAAGGAATTAATTTTTTTTCCTCTTTGATACAATTGGCCAAGTTTCAATAGGGGTTTTTTATTGTTTGCCTTCCTCTGGATTCAATGCGAATTTAGTTTAAAAAGAGTTTAACAAAAAAGTTACAAATGACAAAAAGCATGTTATTGTTAAAAAAATTACTTACTCTAAGTTAATAGAGTCCGCAGTTACTCAGTGATAAATATGTATTGAAAAGTGTTAGTATTGTTAAAAAAAATGTTGAACGAATGTTTAATATACAAAGTTTCATGTTAGACTTTACAATATGTATGCATTAAAAAGTTTAAACATTATTATATTGTTATTATATATATCACAATTAAAAGACTGAAGATTGGAAAAAAAAACTGTTGGTGAAATATAAGTTGAAAGTTAAAAAAATAAAAAGTTTTAAAAAAATGTGTATTTATTTTAAGAAAAAAAAAAGGGACAAATGTAGCTGAGTCATTTTGTGTTGCAAACAAATTTCACAACATTTAATTTTTATTGACCGTCATTTTTTGACGGGCAAGTAGCTAGTGCAAATATAAACGCACTACTGTACTTATAATTAAAGGGAAAATTATGTTCAGTATGAAAATAAATAGCACAACATTCTCAAGCTCGCAAATCTTTAATTTCTGTGTTATATTGATCCCGGGAATCAATGTGCTAATACATATAATGGAACTCGCATTGACTAGAATATAATATTTGCAGATTTATTAATATTGCATTATTTCTGGAATGTAGGTCCAATCGAAACTTGTAATTGAAACCCGTAAGGCTTTGAAATCTAACCTCCATTTTACAGTGATGTAATGATGATGATTTCATTTGCCATTTGCTCCGTCTAAACTACGGGTTTAACTAATTGATCATGTTCACAGCCGCACATCCAACGTGGGTAAGTATGGTTTACGAGTTGTAACCTTTAGCTCACGGCATGGTTCAATTTAATAGCTCTGTAACGCAGCTAAATTTCCAGCCTGCAGACTTTGCAGGTATGCCAATGTCACTACGGGCTTCGAATTTAATGGGGCTGATAGTGCACACATGTAATTTTTAAAGGAACACTGATGAGCTTTCTTAGAAGTTAGCTTTTGTAAAGACCTTCCAAAACATTCCTATTAGCCATTAATGATTAAGCAATATTATACATAATTTGATAGAAACATCTGTGTCTATTTTGTTGTATTGTGCGGTGCATATAATTGCTAGTTTAGGTTGTAATCCCCACTCTTCAAGTGTGACCAAAATGTTGGTAAAAAACAATGATCAGACCAAGTAAACTTAATTTACATTTTGTTCCTGCTATTAGACACAGAGTATAAGAGCAGTTTCAAAATTAAAAGCAGTCATCACATATCCAGACCAGTTCTGCAATTAGTAAAATGGCTACATAACATACACATATGTACATAATGCACATGTTACTTCTTTTTCTATTCTTGATTAAGATATATCACTACACTGTTGTAATTTGAAATCATGTATTTCTGTTTTATGTATAATTAGAAAGCCACTGCCTATGATTGATTTAATGACAGATATCAGCCTTAGTTCCTGGCATTTCTGTTCTGAAACCTCTCAACTGTGTCCTGTATCAGTTCACCAAAGAAGGATTCGTATTATTTAAAATAAATGCACTATTAACTAGTGTTAATGATTTTATCTCTCTCTCCTTTCATGGAGTCTGCGAGGAGCAGAGAACTAGAGGACGTGATGTGACTGGTGCTGGAAGAGTGGAATTAAATATCAAGGAACACTGAAGTCCTATACATATAGGCAGAATGTTTGTGGAAGTTACACAATATTGCACAGCATATTATTTGGTACCTATGTTTTAAAATTACGCTGCAGGAGAAGTTACCAATTTTGTTTCTGTTGATCCACTACCACTAGAGGAGGGAGACCTTGAATGCAGTGTAACCTTCTATTTACACAATGGGAAAATGGCAGCTTACATTGATAGTGCTTTTTACAGGATTATTGATCAAAACAAATTCCTTTACAAGGATATATTCTCCTAAGAAAGCACCTGAAAGAATGTGCTTAGGAAAGAAAATGTAATTGCATATATATCTTAAAAAGGATTGTGTTTATTGGGTTAATTTAAAAAAAAAAAAAATGTGCCCATTGTCAAGTTTAGCTATCAAAGGACTATGTAGAAAAAAACAATGATCACACTGATTCTGTAAGTGTAGGTATGTTAGTTTAGGAGAGTAATGGGCATTTTCCCTTTAAAAAAAGACCCTCTTTTCCAGACTGGAACAGCTAGGATGCATGAAAACAATCTGAATGGCATAGTCATACATATAACCAAACTGAATCAGAAAACTGCAATCACAAAGGTCTGAGCATCTGTACAAGTTCATAAAACACTTACAGTATGTCTACTTACTGTGGTGTAAAGAAGAACTACGATGGTCTGAAGGATCCTAAATGTGAACAGACTATGCCTCCATTAATGAGAAATAGAATTAGGAATGTGCTCCCTTTATCATCTTACACCTCCAAGAGTCTCTTGAATGTACTCTTTTTCTATTCTCATGCAGCAATGTGTGGGCTCCGCAGATCACGCACTGTCATCATATGCATATTTTCCAGACTTGTCCTTATATAAAGTGACAGTGGAAGGAACTTAGTACCAGTACACTCCCAATTTCTCTTGAGGATTTAATATGACAAACTTAGTTGTAAGCACTTTGCTTGATTGTTTTACTTTTGTATCTCTCTCAAAACTAATACAAAAAAAACATGGATCAATGGATGAGAAGAGATTCATGTTTTTGAATATTTGATGGACATTCTTTTTTTCAAATAAAGAAAAAAAAAAAAATAATTCTCCTTGATTTGTGATCTTTATTCTTGAACTAGGTAAAAGATCCTTGTAGCCTGTTTAGAATTTGAAATGTATGTATCCCTACATAACACTGTGGATACACTTTCCAGATGTCCAGATGAATTTCCAAAGCCATGTTTTATAAATTACACAAGTGTTGGGAATGAGTTAAAGATGAGTGAACTTTGGTTACTGTAAATTGTATACTGCAAAATAAGCACATATAACACTGGTAAATACTATGAGTGTCATTTAATTCGAAACCCGCATCTCGCAGTATACAGGCCGTATGTCTGCGGGCTTGCTGCGGGCTTGCACTCAGCTAAAATTCCGGTGCTATTCAACTGAACAAGCCTGCAAGTTACGGTCCGAAAGCCGAAACCGTAAACCATGCACTTGTGCGTAGCATTTCAGGGCGGGAACAGGGATTGATCATGGCCGTAAATACCCATTTAGAAACAGCCAATAGAAAATGAGACCGTCATAATTACGGCAGTAAAACATGGAGGTTACACGTCAATCAATTAGCGTTTGGAGGTTCAATATGCGATCGGACTTGCAAAACCGCAAAACACAAAATAATAAAAATAAATGCAGATATTGTTCTAGTCCATGTGAGTGGCCTCATATGTATTAACAAATTGATTCGCGAGATCGATATAATCCAGGAATGAAACATAAAATAAAATGTTTTGTGATTGCCGATATGCGAGCTTGAGACTGTTGTGCAATTGATTATAATGTATTACATTGCTTTCCCCGTCATTTACAGTGCAGAATTATTTTTTTATTTGCTTTTACAGTACTATGGATATGTCTTTAACCCCCAGGTCCTTTCTAGTACTCATAGGATTTCCTTCTACATTTGCCATTTACGTGTGTGAAAGCATTTGTGGGCTTTAGGAATTGTAGCAATTGAATAGCGATTTGCGATTTTAGCGATCAGAACTCTTGCGGACTTGAAAGATCAAAGGCTTCGATAGGCTGTAAGTTATGGGTTTAACAACCGTAAGCATTTCAAGACCGGAACACGTAAGCCCTTTTTGGCTCGTAAAAAAACACCCATTTAACTAAAAACTCAATGAGACTCATTTTGTCTTGGAAGGAAAAATTAAGATGTTTCTACAATAACTTTTCATGCTGAATTCAAATATGCAACAAGAAACCCACAGTTTGTTTGTGATTTTGTGATGTTGCTTTTTATTAACAAGTATATTGAACTATTGTGATACAAATAGTGTAGGCAGGCGGCAACCAGACAGGCTTGAAGATGCGTGATGCATCGTGTCACGTCATGAGTACAGCATTAGTCTGAGAAACCATAAGTATGCTGACATTCACTGTGTACACATTGCGCTAGCTTGAGTTTTCTTTTGTCTAGTGATTAGATTACTGTACAACTGTGTTGTAGTTGATAGTGTGTCATTATGCCAAGTAGAAGTTTAAATACTCCAGATTCCTTCTGTTATGAGTGGGTGGAATTAACATGTTATTATTATTTTACTAGCGACTTGCCCGTCATAAAATCACGGCAATGAGATGTGTATGTTTGGAAAGTTGTTTAGTTATTAATATACGTATTTGACACTTGTAAGATTCTAATTATGATGAAATAAGTAGTATTGTGATATTAAACATGTTTATTTTTGTAAAATGTTCTCTTGGTGAACAGTAACTGTTAAAGCATTTTGTGTTAAAAGTATTAACATTTGAATGTAAGAACAGTTGAACTTTAAATTAATAAGTATTGTAAACTTGAGGTAATGGTTTTTTAACTCAAGAATTGTTAACTTAAATATACATTGAATCCAGAGAAAGGCAAATAGTAAAAACCCTCCTTGAAACATAGCGAATTGTATCAGAGAGGGAAAAAAATTAATTCCTTCCTGACCCCATGAACTGGCGATCAGATTACTCCCTGGATTAATGTTTAACATAAAAGACAATATTTACATTGTGACTTAAAACGTGGTTGAGCTCTTAACATGAACTTTGTAATATGTTGAAGTAAAGAACTTGAAAGTATATTTTTTGAAACTTGAACTTTCTTATCTGTCTAAGTAATGAACTTGAAAATATTCTTTTCAATTTTGTAACATTAGAAACAGTAACATAGGTAATTAACATTTTAACATAATTTGTAAAAGTAATGCAAGGCAAGTGTTTTGTGAAGCTAATCATCCATAAACAGTATACTTCCATTAATTCTGACTGAATTGTTTATTGATTTGTATTTTTCAATGGTTGACCTTTGTTTGTTGCTGTGATTTAAAATGTGGTTGACCTCTTAACATGAACTTTGTAGTATGTGTAATTAAGAAACTTGAAAGTATATATTTTAAAACTTGAACTTTCTTATCTCTCTAAGTAAGGAATTTGACAAAAAAATTCATGTAATATGTTGAAGTAAAGGACTTGAAAGTATATTTTTTGAAACTTTAACTTTCTTATCTGTCTAAGTAATGAACGTGAAAATATTGTTTTCAAACTTGTAACATTAGAAACAGTGACATAGTTAATTAACATTTTAACATAATTTGTGAAAATAATGCAAGGCAAGTGTTTTGTGAGGCTAATGATATATAAACAGTACTTGCATTAATTATGACTGAATTGTCTATTGATTTGTATTTTGAAATTGTTGACCTTTGTTTGTTGCTATAGTAATTGTTTTAAATCGCACATATAGTTTGGTCTCTGGAAAAGTGGTTCTCTATATTGTGGTTTTTTATATTTTTGCATTTGCTTTTAAATTTGTTTTGCATGGGTTTTATTTATTTAATGAAAAGTTATGTTACTTCATAGTAGTCAATGTTTTTAGTAAAAATACGTCCATCTTCTAATAAATCACCTTGACTTTCATTCTTTTCAATGTAAACTTTAATAGCCTGTGGATTTTTGCACTGTGATAACGCAACGTACAATTGGCCATGTGCAAATACTGGTTCTTGTAAGAAAATACCCACAGATTTGAACGTTTGTCCTTGTGACTTATTAATGGTCATGGCAAATGTCATAATGATGGGAAATTGTCTTCTTTGAAGTATAAAAGGGAGACTACTTTCACTTGGTGTTAAATCTATTCTTGGTATGAAAACTCTCTCTCCTTTATGGGTACCAGTTAAAGTTTCAGCATCTATAAAATGGTCCTTTAATTGTTGAACAATTAATCTTGTCCCATTGCATAGGCCTTTTTTGGGGTTCATATTTCGCTGTAACATGACAATTGCACCTTTCTTTAGCTGCAAAATATGTGGTGGCATTCCAGAAGGAGTTAATGAGTTTATGAATTCAGTGGAAAAGGTTGCCTGACTTTCATTGTCATCAACAAGTACAGAATCAGCACTGTGATAATTTCTTTGTGGTGCATTAATTTTTTTTAAGATTTCATTATTGAGGATTAATGCATCCTTATTTTTACACGTTAGTATGACTTGGTTGGCAAGCTCTGAATATTCCTGGTTATTTATGCTACCTTCAAATATAGCCGATATAATATCTTGGTGACAAATCATATGATCTGGACAGTGTCCTCAGGTAAATGTGGTATTTTTTCTGTTCTGCCTTCTCCAATTTTAATAAGCCTATCATTAAAATCAGTCTGGCCTTCTGATCTCATGTTTTGTTGCAGTTGAAGATGGGTAAAAGGTAATGTTTGTCTACAATCGCCACCTAACAACATTACCTTTCCACCAAATGGAAAAGTATTATCCATGACTTCACGAAGCAAGCAGTCAATACATTGGAGGGCATAGCATGACATCATTGTGGCCTCATCTTTTATAATTAATTTACATTTTTTCAATGTCTTTGCTTGTAATGATGTCATGCTAATATCTGACACAGAGGTTTCTAAAATAGGCACTGGCAGTTTAAAGCCACTATGTACAGTTCTTCCACCTTCTAACAAAAGTGCAGCAATTCCAGTAGTGGCAAACGGCAGTGCTATTTGACCTTGTGCTCGTACAGAACTCATCAATAAATTATATAGATAATTTTTTCCTGATCCGCCAGGTCCATCAAGATAGAAATAACGCTCTGTCACCATGTCATCATCTATTGCATTTTTAATGACATTAAATGCTTGCAATTGTAACGTATTTAAAGTTGCAAGTCTTTCTTCTGTTCTTTCTACTTGTAGTTGAATGTCATAGTCTTCAAAGTTTATGTCATCTATGACCTGGATCAGGCAAATTAAAACTTGCACAACTTAATCTATGAGTTAAAAATACTTCTTGGATTTCCATTAACGCAATAGGTTCATTGTATCGTCGCATAAAGTATTCAGCCATATTACTTTTAAATGTCTCCCACAAAGCTAATGCATTTGGAGAATTTGAGAAGATACAAATAAATGCAAATTGTTCTCTCATCTGCCGTGGCATTTGACATTTTGCTGCTTCTTCTAAACATCTTTTCCATTCTGTATCATCAGCTAGTAAGTTTCTATGTCTTGCAGCTAAATGGAAGGATTCATATACTATGTCATTAACAGTTCTTAAGTGTTCAAAACTTTGTGCTCCAGGAACATTTAAAAGTAATATTCGTAAGCAAAAACGTTCAACATCCCTTGGACTGACTGTGTAAATTCTTGGGATTATTTTATTTCCTCTGCTTTTTCTAGGTCTCCATAATCCATTCACAAAAACATAGTCATATGGAATTTCAATATATAAGAATTGTGTTGCTTCTGAATCTGTGGAATTTAATTCAAACCATGCAGTTAGTGTAGTGTGACGAAGTTCACTTTGGGCCAATGCATTACTTTTATTTCCAGCATGGAAATACACTAAATGTCTTTGTGGCAAATGTACTGCTAATCTATATACTGCATGTGATCTATCATGCATTTCAAATTTTAAAAGCCGCCACATAGCTTCTGGCGCACTCACATAGCGAGCATCTACATGAGATGCAAGTTCATCATGTACTAACTCACTACTTTCAGGGTTGTCTGCACTTTTGACGACTACAGTAGCTGCATCATAGCCTTTGTAAATATATTTGTACACATATTTAATGGATTTGATGGTAGTGCAGGCTTCTACATTAATGTGGGCGTTATAATTCATGAGTAAATGTGGATTGTAGGGTACTACATATCTATTGTCAACTTTTTTGCCACGAATAATGGCACTATCTCCTTCTCTTCTTTTATATAGTGGATAGCCATCACAATTGGCATAGGTTTTGTCTCTGTGATCTTTTGGAAACTCTTTGGAACATTTATTATTTTCCATACATGGTGATTGTGGATTAAGCTCACCACAGGGTCCATGAATCATGCGATGAGTAACAATCTCATATAGTCTACCATATAGTTCTGGATCTGGTAATTCAGCAACAATGACTGCATCCACTTTGTCAGAAGTATCTAATTTATCTTTTTCTTGAAGTATTATGAGAAGATGTGCATGTGGAAGGCCTCTTTTTTGAAATTCAATGGTATAAACATAAGCAAGACATTTGCCAAATAAGTGACTTATAGTGATGTCACGTATTAATTCATTTCATTTAATCTTAATCTTAAAAACTCTGGCTACTAAATCTGCTCTATCGGAAGCACTTTGGCCAAAAAGGAAATCTTGTGTAATTTCTGTCCATTGGGGATTACATGTAAATGTAAGAAATAAATCGGGTTTGCCAAATTTGGTGACAATAGCCATAGCATCATTGTATCTTTCTCTCATATTTCGAGGAGATCCTTGAAAGGAAGATGGTAAAATTATGGCTTTGCCAGCTGTCATGTTTCTGCTTGTAGCCACCTCAGCAACATAGTCCATTAGTCCAGAATATTGTTCTACACGTAGTTTATCTTGTTGATATTTTATAAAGTTTAAATTATTGGCCTCAACTTGCAAATAGGAATCAATAATCCATTGTTGTGTTAATTTTCCACCACATAAAATTGGATTAAATGTATTTTGAATGGCAATTTGAGCTACTTTAAATTCAAGCATAGAAACATTATTTCTGATTCTGGCTTTAGTATTTGGGTAACTGGGAAGTGTTAATTTTGGTTGCCAACCTGCCTCTCTGTGTGGGAAAAAAATGGGATATGTCATTGGATCCAAATTTGGACTTTAGATACTCATATTAATGAATCGTTGCTCCTCATTTCTGGGATATATTCTAATGTCTCCTGAAATGGTGGTTCTCCTTCATCATTTTGAAACACCTTTGCAACCTCATTTGATGTTGGCAAGTTATAACGACGTTTATCAGTATGTCTGTCTCTTTTAAGCACCCTATTGACCTTTGGCATTGGTAATTGATGTCTTTGTGCATGAAGTTGTTGTACATTTTCTACTTCTGCCAATTTGTTATAAGCTTTAGTGTAGGGGTTATTGTCCATAATGTTATCTAGCTCTATAAAAACACTGAGTAAGCATTTTTTATTTTCTTCCAGCTGCATACGTTGGTCAACAGCTTCTATTGTATCTAGGACATATAGTTGAGCGAATTTTCTTTGCTCTCCTTCCTCTGGATGTAAATGTGAAGTACGATGATAAATTTGGCCTTGGACTTTAAACAGTAAGGACCATGTCCTGGTACATTAGCAGCTAATGTTGCCCCCAAAGATGCAAAGGATATGGCACTATTGTAGGATCTTATGTTTGTCTTAAAAATGTTGTAGTTTGGAAACGTAGGTTCAGTCATAATGTTTTGTAAATAGATTGGAAATTATTTTCTTTCTGGAAGTTTGAACTTGCCTTTTTGACAGCAACTAATAAATTGGCCATCTCCGGGTCTCTCCTGTTTAAAATAATAAGCCTCACAAAACTGACATTGAGTATTAATGTCCCCACAATTAGGACCTCTACTGCTAAAGACTTGAGTAAAGGACAATTTGCAAAGCATATATCAGTTTGACTTTTAAATTCATCAGGTGAAATGTCATGTGATGTTTCAAGAACAGGTTCTAAATGCTTTGTTTTTTTCGTTGCTTTTCTTGGTATGGTTTAGGTAAAATGTCATGTAATGTTTCAAGAAGAGGTTCTAAATGCCTTGTTTTTTTGGTGGCTTTTTTTGGTATCTCTTTTATTTTTTCAAGTAAAATGTCATGTGATGTTTGAGGAACAGGTTCTAAATACTTTGTTTGCTTAGTAGCTTTTTTTGGTGTATCTTTAATTTTTGCAGCTGATAGTTTTTTGCTTGCAATTCTTTTCCGTTCTTTTTCTCGTCAAATTTCCTTCTCCTCTGGTGTCTGCTGGTTCTCCCATCTCTCTTGTCTTTCTCTAGTTTTACGTCTTTTCTTTTCTTGTTTGCTCTCGTTAGTAGCCATGATAATCTGTAAAAGAAAATAATGTATAATTAGTTTAGTTTGAGATGTTAAGTTTGTTTTTTACATTTATTATTATCAACATTTTGTTTATATGTGCTTGTAGTTCATTGTAGCGGTACTTTCTTTGTATTGTTAAATAAGTGTTTTTGTTTTTTTTTGGTCTTACTTTCTGTCGTACCTTGTAATTTTTGCCTTACATGAATAGCACACTCAAGGAACTGACACTATACCTTCTTCTACATGTAGTAGGTGTCTAGTGTTGATTGAAATTTATATTTTAGTTGTTTTGACAATTTATTTTTAGGTTGTACTTTTAACTTACAGGCATAGTAGAGGGCAAAAATTAGTCTTTGTAATTTTTACTACATGGGATTGTCATAATAGTATTTTTATATTTTATTTACAGGCTTATATGTTCGGGCAATTCATTTTTTTTATTTTTTCTTGGGGTGTTAGTACTATTTGTTGTAGTATTCTATTTTATGTGTGTGTTTAGGTTTTATGCTTAATATTGTACATTACGACTGGTAATTTAGAATGACAAATTTTATTTAGTCTGTGTTTTGAGACTTTTGTGGACTATGCTGTTTTCTTTTTTGGGGGGCTAGATTGAAGTTTGAAGTTTGAAGATTGAAGTTTGGATTTACTGTTAAACATTATTGTCCATAAAAGACAAATAAGAAATGTGTCAGTTATATTTTGGTAAAAGTTAGTTAGTGGTTGTTATCCTTTTTTTTTCTGTTGACATGGATGCAGAGCAAACATGTTTATTTAGTTTTCTCTTTTTTTACTTGTTATACTGTACCTTGGTTGAAGTGTGATTTCAAGCAGAATCTTTGTTGGTCTGCTGTTTAAAGTCTTCGTCCGATGCTCAACACGCAGTGTCTGTTGTAAAAGAAAAATTAAAATGTTATTTGATTTGAATGTATTTGTAATGAATAACATATTTCATTATTTTGGTCTATTGTATCTGTTATGGTGAATTTTTCTGCTATGCTGTTTTTTGTGCAACCTTTTAAAAATACTTTAATTGTATTTGTATATTCCAGTTATCCTTTTTTATACTGTAATTATTAATGTTTTTCTTATTTTGGATATGATCGCAATGTTTTTAGCATTATCCTGTTTTGTGTCCAACACTTTTGCTATGCTAATTTAGACTTCTTTGTAAGGCTTATAGCTTCTTAAACAGTAAATAAGAATATTAATTTACTTTGCTATGTGTTTGTGTGATTTTTGGTACAATCCTATTTTGTGTCTACCATATGTTGCATACTTTGTTTGCTTAATTAGTCTTTTTTATGAAGGTTAAATGTTTTTGTACAGTGAAAATGAATGTTTTTGCTATTTTGGATATGATGGCAATGTTTTTAGCATTATCCTATTTTGTGTCCACCACTTTTGGTACGCTTATTTAGGCTTCTTTGTAAGGCTTATAGGTTCTTAAACATTAAAGAAGAATATTAATTTACTTTTCTAATTGTTTGTGTGATTTTTGGTACAATCCTGTTTTGTGTCCACCATATGTTGCATACTTTATTTGCTTAATTAGTCTTTTTTATGAGGATTAAATGTTGTTGTACATTAAAAATGAATGTTTTTCCTATTTTGGATATGATGGCAATGTTTTTAGCATTATCCTGTTTTGTGTTCACCACTTTTTGGTTGCTGCATTTGGCTTGTGGGTGATGGTTGGAAGTTATTTTACAGTAAAGAGGAGGAATACTTTTGTTTTATGTATGTTGCTAATGTTTCAGATGCTATCCTGTTTTGTGGCCACCTCTTCCTAAATTGTATAGGTCTTTGTGAAGTTTGTTGAACTGTGTTTTGTTCCTTATTTATATGTATTTTTTATTTTATTTTACTTGAAATTGTTATATTGGCGGCCATTAAACATATATAGTTCCTTTATTTTTTCTACTTGTTATACTTTACCTTGATTGAAGTGTTGTTCTTGTCCGAATGACAGAGGGTCCCCTCCTGCCAATCTTAATCCGCCGGTCTTCTTGTAGTGTCTGTTTGAAAAAGAAAGTGAAATGGTTAATTGTATATTTCTTCTTTTTGATTTAGCAAAGCATGGTCTTTTTCAGCATGTCATGTATTTTTCTACCTTACCTCTTCTTCTTTCTTTGTGTTCTTTAAAAGGGATTCTTGTTCACAGTGCACGGTGTAAATTCTTGAGTGACGCTGTTGATGCAGAGTCTGTTTGAATAGAAAGAAAAGGGGAAAGATTCAACTTTAGGTTCCATTTGTATTAGTGTCATATTATTTTTTGCTATGAGTTGCAGTAAATTAATGTCATTTAAATATACTTGTTTAATTAGTTTCAATTAACATTAGTTTGTTTTAGGGCCTACACACATAAATGTGCGTGTCACTTGTCACTATACATGATACACATATATGTGCGTGTCACATATCACTATACATGAATCACATTTTCATAGTAAAAGTTTTTTTTTTTTTGTCCTGTCTTGGAATGTAATATATTATAGCTTACCTCTCAGTTGTAATTTGCACAGTGTAAAGTAGGAAATTAGGAAACAATTCTCTTCTCAAGTAACAGCAGCAGTTAACTATCCAGTCACTCCGTTCATCACCTGAGTAGAAATGTAGAATTTTCTGGAAAGTAGGCAGTATTTATAAACTTTCAAGTGCCTCAGACCGTTAGAACGCAATACGCATGCGCTATTTGTGTTCCAGCTTACAATTTGCGTTCCATCCGCCATTTTATTCGTAGTAGTTTTCAACATGGTGGTTAATATCAGTGTGGTACGTGCCGCATAGTATGTGTTTCAGTTTTGCGAGTCACTGTAGTATTGTTACGTCTGTTGCCTCGTTTTCCTTTTGTTCGGCGGCCATTTTTTCTCTCGCTTAGGTGATTTTCGGCAGTTTAAACTCGTTTTTTTTTACTTAAATGGACATGTAAATTAACTTTTCGAGGTGCCGGATGCCCCCCCTTGCTGTACGTAAGCCTTTTATGTGTTCGTTGTGTTTATTTCTTGTGTTTCTGATGTTTTCATGCGCGCCATTTTCGTCCGCTTTTGCATGTTGGGAATGGGTCGTTTTGCAGCCGTATTTGTTTTTTTTCTAAGTTGTTTTTTTTCTAAGTTGTGCGTGTACGACGCAGTTGTTTTTTTTCTTAGTCGTGCGTGTGTGTGTTAACCGCGTGTGAGGCGCCTTTGAGTTTTTTTTCTAAGTCGTGCGTGTGTTAACAGCATGTGAGGCTCCTTTGGATCTTCCACCACCGCAAATGCGGCCTCTCGCATCGCGAGTGTCCGCATTTGCGGACAAACACAGCCGACGTTGGATCCTCCACCACCGCAAATGCGGCCCCTCGTTTCGCGAGGGTCCGCATTTGTCGACAAACACAGCCGAAGTGGGATGCTCCACCACCACAAATGAGGCCCATCGCTTCGCGAGGATCCACATTTGCGGGGAACTGAGTCCCTCGCTTCACGAGCCCGCAAGCGTTAGCAACAACTCGTATGCTCACAACTATATATGTGATAGTCTCAAAAGCTGCCCAAACTGTGAATTATTATCCTGTATAATTAGTCCATAGAGTTCTAAAATTAAAGCTTGTCATAGATTTGTAAATATATATGGTAACAGAGAAATAGAGTGTCATACAACTTATATGCCTATAGAATACAACAGCATTTGCTTAAGAGACTGTGTATAACAGTTACCTTACTTGGACTACAATTACTTGGTTTTCAAATTAAATAAGAGGCAATGAAAAGCTCTAAATATTAGAAAGAAAGTGACCTAAATTATACTTTGCCAGAGGAAATCCCTTTCCAGTGTTTTTATAATGTTTTTATATCTTTTTAAATCGTTGTTGTTTCTGTGAAATAACAAAATATGTTGGCCAAACTGTAACTGTAATATTTTAATAAAAGTAAACACCCAAAAACTTTGTAGCAACTGCTAGAGCACATGCACTGCATCATCTTTAGCAGAGAACTTAGTTAAGTACTAACTTTTAACGAGACTCTGGAGAGTAAAAAGTGAAAAGCAAAACAAAATAAAAGAAGCTCTTGGTATGGAGATAATCACTTGTGTTTGTGTACCAGGGAATTTATACAAAGAGTTGCAGAGTTAACCCCATATTGTTTCAGACAACTGCAAACTGCGATTAAAAGTAGTTAGTGTGTTAACTAGAAATAGTGCCTTGACATTGTCCCAACCATCCCTCCTAGTCTTCAATCTTTTGAAGGACCACTGTACAATGAAAAAAGTATATGTTTGAAAACGTTGAGTCTAAGAGCTTAATTAACAGTAAATTCAAAATTAATCTACATTTTATAAACATTTTAGTGAAATATATGAAATATTTTGGGTAGCCATTTCACCCTCAAAAGCAGCACTTTATTAAACAAATATAGAACTCATCCTTGAAAAATAAATATATATTATTTACATAATGTATATGTATGCATAAAAAAAACAGGTACATATATTGTTATCAGCAAGGCTTCCTAAGGTCCATCTTACTTCACTTCCCAAGATGTCTGGCTCCAGCTCATTGGACAAAGTATTGAGGTTATTGATGCATTTAAGATCCTGTATATTCCTTCCATCTCTTCTTTATCTGATTTGGTTCTCTTAAGTCCCTACCATTATGGTCTTTTATCATGCTTTTATCTGTTTTGGCCATTCTTTGATTGATTGAGCACTACTCCATTTCTTCTGCGCAATTATTGACCAGAGTATAAGATCTGGTGGTTATCTGATGTGAAATGTCTCATTCCAGCGCATTTGAGTTCACTAATTCCCAGGATATCAATGTTTAATCTTCTCATCTCATGTTTGACCACATTCAGTTTGCCTTGGTTCATAGAATGCCAGTTGAACTGTTCAAAATCCTAAAAGATGATTTGTGAAAGTCCTAATTGCATTATGCCAACTAATTTGGAAAACTCAACAATGGCCAGTAGATTGAAAAAAGTCAGTGCCAAAGAGTGCTCCAATTATTCAACAATTGCTCTCATTTCACTTGCCAGCAAGGTAATGCTTAAGATCCTGCAAGCTTGGTTACAACAATATATGGACCAAGAACTACCAGATGTGCAAGCTGGATTTTGAAAAGGAAGAGGCACAACAAATCAAATTGCCAATATCTGTGGGAAAATAAAGAAAGCAAAGAGGTCCCTTAAAACATTTACCTCTACTTCATACTATTGTAAAGCCTTTGACAGTCTGGCTCAAAACAAAATGTGACAAGTTCATAAAGAGGTGGGAATACCAGATCATCTCATCCATCTGTATGTGAACCAAGAAGTCACTGTTAGAACCAAACATGGGTCAACAGAATGGTTCAAGATCGGGAAAGAAGTGCGTATACGCAGAATACATCATGTGCAAGATCAGGCTGGAGGAATCCAAAGCAGGAATTAATATTGCTTGGAGAAATATAAACAACATCAGATATGTGGATAAGACTAATCTGATAGGTGAAAGTTAGGAGGAAATAAAGAGCCTATTGGTGAGCGTGAAAAAAGAGCAAATCTGGCCCGCTGCTCAATGTTAAAAAGACAAAGATTGTGGCAAACAGCAATCTCAGTTCCTGGCAAATACTGTAGATAGGGAAAAAGTGGAGTCAATGACATTTTTTTTTTCTGGGCTCCAAGTTCTCTGCAGTTGGTGAATGCAGCCATGAAATTAAAAGATGTTTGTTACAATCGCTTCTTTAATAGGGCTCGCCCAGAATGTAGTTCTGACCCACCTAGAGATATGTGACGGTTCTTGCTATTATCCCTGCTTAGCAGAGATGAACCAGACCAGTATTGGACCCTTAGAGTGACTACAGGATAAAGAGAATTATCAGGCAGAGCAGCAGAGTTAATCTTTCTTTAGGCAGATGTAGAATTATTAACTTTATTGATCAGAGCTAACCCTCTTCCCTCAATAATGAGAACACACTTAATTATGCATGACCACAAATGAGTAACCTTTATTTTTTTCCCCATCCAACATTTTTATATCATTCAGTCACCCCTCAATTATAAAGTCACACCCCATAGCAACAGTTCTTTTTAGCCAATCGTTATGCTTTTCTGGGGCTCACCTGTTAATTATTTGATGTCTCATTCTAGTGACCCCCCTCCCAGATGCTTTGGGAGCCCTGGGCAGTAATTAAAAGATACTCTAAGAACTCAGTGGAGATCCCATTGCCTGAGAAGATGTATTTATATTCTCTTGTCACAGCAGGAGGTTAAACCCGTATCATCCTGTTCAGGAGACGACAGTCTGTGAGTAAGGAGAGGGGTTTTCTTTCTGTGTAATGCCCGAGCAATCTACTATGGAATCACTGAACAAAATGGGCCCAGGAACACGGCCAAAATATGGCTGTCCCACAGATCCATAGGGTTTCCCTGAGCGTCACAATGTGTGGTTCTGCTGAGAAAAGATATGGCAAGTCTGGACAATTTATTAAAAAGTAAAGATATTACACTATCAACAAAGGTCTGCATGCTTAGAAATATTGTATTCCCAGTAGTGTATTTACATACTGAGAGCTGTAGAATTGATGCTGTTGAATTGTAATGTTTGAGAAAACTGCTTAAATTTCCTTGAATTTCAAGAAGTTTGAATTAATCAATACTAGAGAAACTCAAAATAAACTGTTCACTGCAAGGTATGATCATGAGCTAAAGCTCAATATGTTGGCCATATCATGAGAAGACATGATTCCGTAGAGAAGACTCTGTTGCTAGGAAAGATTGAAGGCACACAAAGAAGGGGTCAGCTGAGGCATAGATGGATATATGAGGTAATTGAAGCAATGAGTATGAGCTTGATGGAGCTCAGAGGGGCAGTGTCTGACACATGTGCCTGGAGTGCTGTGATCCATAAGGTCACAGAGAGTTGGACATGACTGTATGACTAGACAACAACAATAACATATATTGTATATATATTATATATAGTTTTGAACCCAGCCATCTATATCTATTTGAACAATGTGTTTTTTTTATTTTATTATTATTAATGGGAGAGATGTGTGTGCTGTACAATACTATGTTGTATTTGTGCTCTTTTCCTGCTAAAGGGGGTGAATCATACTAAAATCTAACTGAAGGCGCCCCTTGTGATGATGCAGGTGGATCCTGCCCAGCTGTATAGGAGGCTATAACCCAACAGTGACATCATCTTTGAGTATTCTATTGCAAGCTCCAAATAAACAAGATCAAGGAAAATCTCTGTGAGGGAGAATATGTGGTGGGGGGGGGGGACAGCCTCTAAAGTGAGCAACATGAGTGGTAAAATAAAACAAGTAAGCTCTCTTAATTTTTTAATGAATGGGAAGCAGATCATTATTTTATAGAAAGGTGATCTGTTTATCCTAGGGCTAATCTAACTTCAACATATATTATTTTATTGAACCCTTTTATTGAACCCTGCAGACTGTTTACAGAAATTGCTACAGAGCAAATTATTCTGCACTGGGGACCTCTATTTATTTGCTCCACCACTGATGAGATCATATAGCTGAAGCAATTACATCAAATACAGAACCCGGTTATTCATTGAAGCCACATCTATTTATCCTTGACAGCACTCCACTCTCTACTCCTCACTCCATGCCTCTGATTACTTTCTCATAATAAAGAATCCTCAACCACTGATACCTGTACAGTTAGCCGAGGTACTAGTATAACTTTAGATAGTCACCATGTCCAACCTAATAAAACCCTAGATAGCCACCATGACAATCGTAATGTCATTTTAGATAGCCATCAATCTCCCATCCTTACTCCACTATCTTTCCCCTGCTATGGCATGGTGCACATATAAACTCAATCCAGCATCTGACCTGTCATAGCATCCAAGCAACAAATCCCATCACACTTTGTGTCCTGCCATTTCCTAGTATTCATATTTTCCCTAAATGTATTAGGATTGTTTCTACATTGTAAAGCACTGTGGACAAACGTAAATTAATAAATTAAATAGAAAATACTTATTATTATCTTGTACTAGCGACTTGCCCGTCAAAAATGACGGCAATAAAAATGTAAGTCTTGGAATGCCGTTTGCCACACAATATGAGTCTCTGACACACTTAACATTTTAGTTATCTACAAAGAAGTACAACAATTATAGTAAAATTGTTTATTTTTTAACATGCAAGTTCAACAACTGGTAAACCATTCTTTTTTAACAATATAAACTTTTTTTGTCAGCTATGCAGGAATAATATAACAATGGGTCAAGTTTGTATGAATCAGTATTACATATTGCTTTTTAACATGCACCTTGTAGTTCAATGACTGGTAAACTTTTTTTACAATATTAACATTTGTAAATTGGTAACTATGCAGGAGTAATATAACAACTGGTTAACTTTGTATAAATGAGTATTGTAAACCATTACATAATGCTTTGTAACCTGCAACTTGTATTTGAAGTACTGTTAAACCACATAGGTATTGAATCCAGAGGAAGGCAAACAGAAAAAACCCCAGTAAAACTTATCCAATTGTGTCACGGGGGGTGGGAATTAATTCCTTCCTGACCCCATTAACTGGCGATTGGATTAGTCCCTGGATCAATACTCTCTATTTAATTATACATTTCAACATAGCAAGAAATAATCATCCTCCTACTGACATGAACCCTTAATTATTTACAATAAAACATTTTTCCAAACTTTGCAAAATACATATAAAATGTTAATAAACAAATTTTAACGGTACAAATTTTAACAGAACAAACATTAACGTAATATAATAACATTTAAAGTTGATTTTTATGAAAATGCATTGATCTAGAGGAAGGCAAACAGTATTAACATTATCAATACTCAGTATTTAATTATACATTTACATTTTCTAAGAAATGTTCATTCTTCTACAATACAATTGTAACATTACAAACAGTAACTTAATATAATATCATGTAAACTGTAAATGTCAGAAAATACAACGTAACTGTTTTGTGGGCCAATCCAGCCAAAAGGGCACTTCCAAGACCCTGTCTATTTTATTTATTTTTTCCATGTGTTTTTTGTGATTTAAAAAGAGTCCCAGTGACATAAAAGTTCGTCCTGGAAGTAAAACCACTGTTCTCTATGTTTTTTGCCATTTTATAGAGTTTCCTAAGTGAAATAGTGGTCCTCTAAAAAGAGTCCGACTGACATCAAATTTCGTCCTCGAAATAAAACCACTGTTCTCTATGTTTACTGAACCTCATAGTAGACAATGCTTTTTGTAAAAATGTGTCCATCATCTAATAAATCACCCTGACTTTGGTTGTCTTCGATATTAACTTTAATTTCCTCTGGATTATTGCACCTGGAAAATGCAACATAGAGTTGTCCATGGGCAAATACAGGTTCCTGTAAAAGAAATACCCTTACACTTAAAAGTTTGTCCTTGGGATTTAGTAATGGTCATGGCAAATGCCATGATAATGGGAATTTGTCTCCTTTGAAGGACAAAAGGCAAACCTCTCTCACTTGGAGCCAAGTCAATTCTTGGTATAAAAAACTTGTTCACCTTTATGGGTAACATTCATAATTTCCACATGTATGAAATGGTCTTTTAAATCCTGCACAATTAATCTGATCCCATTGCAAAGTCCTTTTTTGGGATGAATATTTCTCAGTAGCATGACAACTGCTCATTTTTTAAGTTGCAAAATATGTGGTGGCATTCCAGAGGGAGTTAAGAATTGATCATCAGCCAGAACCGGATCTGCACTATAATATTTTGTGGGTGCATTGATTCATTTAAAAATTTCGTTATTTAGATTCAAGGCATCTATATTTTTTTATGTTAATATCGCTTTGTTTGCAATGTCTGAGTAATCCTTGTTATTGATCGTATTGAGAAAGATTGCTGATATTAGTAATTCTTTGCAAATAATATCTGATGGAATTTCAACGGTATCATCAGGTAGATGAGTTATTTATGAATGTTTTCCTTAACCAATTTGAATAAGTCAATTATTGAATTGATTTTGGCCTCCAGATCTCATATTTAATTCTAATTTCAGATGTGTAAATATTTTCCACAGTTTATTTGTCTTTATACATGTTTTGATGATGTCAGTCCTATTTCCATGTGGCACAAAAGGGAATGTTTGCCTAAAATCGCCTCCTAACAACATCACCTTTCCACCAACTGGCAAATCATTATCCATAACTTATTTTAATAACCGATCAATACATTGCAGGGCATGACATGAATTCATTGTTGCCTCATTTATTATAATTAATTTACTTTTTTTTATTTTTTGGCTTGTAATGAATTAATTATAATATTTGACACTGATGTTTCTAGAATGGGAACTGGCAGTTTAAATCCACTATGCACAGTTCTGCCACCTTCTAACAAAAGTGCGGCAATTCAAATGCAACTCATCAATAAGTTATCGAGATAAGTTTTTCCTGATCCACCAGTGCCATCTAGACAGAAATAACGTTTTTTGAGCATGTCATCTTCTATTGCATTTGTAATGGCTTTAAATGCTTTCAATTGTAATGCATTTAAAGTTGCAATTTTTTCTTGTGTTTTTGGGGGGGATTCAATTTCAGTGTCATACACTTCAAAGTTAATTTCATCTATAAATCCTGGATCAGGCAAATTAAAATTTGCACAATATAATCCATGACAAAGAAAGATTTCTTCAATTTGCATTAATGCTTTTATTAGTGCAATGGTCTCATTGTAACGTTTCAAAAAGTCTTCACACATATTTAATTTAAATATTTCCCACAAACCTAATGCATCAGGTACATTGCAAAAGATGCAAATGAATGCAAATTGTTCTCTCATTTGCTTTGGCCGTGGCATCATTGTATCTTTCTCGCATATTGCGAGGAGATCCGTGGAAAGAGGATGGCAAAATAATTGCTCTTCCACCTGGAATCTGTCTGTTTGCAGCCAATTCAGTGACATAATCTATCAATGCACACTATTGTTCTACTGGAAGCTTGTTTTGTTGAAATTTGACAAAATGTATATTATTTGCTTTGACTTGTAGATATGAATCAATAATCCATTGTTGTGTGAGTTTCCCCCACATAAAATAAGATTAAAATGATCACGAATAGCAGTTTTTCCCACTTTATGTTCCAGCATAGAAATATTGTTTCTAACACAAACTTTACTATTGGGATAACTTTGCAATTGTAATTTCGGTTGCTATCCTGGCTCACCATTTGGAAAATGGTCTTTCCTTCAGAAAATGATAGGCCCCACAAAACTGACAAGCCACACTGAGTAATCCACAATAATGAATGTCTACTGTTAGTGCTGTAAATAAAGGACTATCCTGAGCTTCCTGAACAATGATATCAGTAACACTTTCTATATCAACATTGGTGTCATGTACTGGAAAACCCCACATATACCTACAATTAGAGAGTTAATCAACACTATTTGTTATAACAGAGACCTATATCTCAACGCTTATAGTTTGGCTAATGCAAAAAATAGAAATATGATAAATTGGTTTAAATGGGACAACTACATCAAACATACTACATTTTAGCCAGAGGGCAGGGGGAAATAGTACTTACCTTACTATTTCTCGGGTGTAACTCTATTCGGACCTAATTCTCCTCATTGGCCCATGTGTTTAAACATGTTATCTGCCTCGAATCTGAGCGAATGCCAGTATGGATGTACATTGTACCTTTTCATTGTATTATATAATCTAGAAAACCGTTCTACTTTTGGAGTATATAGTTGGTACAATGTTTGTTCGTTATCTCTGTTTGTTTTTGTGTATTGTATGTTTATTATTCTTTTTCTGGTGATGTAATATATTTGTTAAAATAAAATAAAAATAAATAAAAAACATTGGTGTCATGTATATCAACATTTGTGTCATGAGGCAATATTGGGTCATTAGGCAATGTTTCACAGACAGTTTTTTGTTTACTTTTTCTTTTCTTTGAAGCTCCATCACACTCAGTTTGTCCTTTTTGACTCATTTTTCTTTTATTGGCAAGTCTCTGTCGGTCTTCTTCTATTAATCTTTGTGAAGTCTCAGGCGACTGTGCATCTCTCCACCTTTGCTTCCATTCCCTTGCCATTCTTGTTTTCCGTTCTTTCTTTGTTTCTGCGTTGTCTGCCATTGTAATCTGTAATTGTAAATACAGGCGTTTGTTTCAATTGTAATGTCTTCTTATATAGCAAACAATGGCAATCATAATATGACTAAGATTTTTTTTTACTTACCTGAATGATTAATAGATTAAGTTATTTTCCACTTTGTGATGTTCTTGTAGTTGTGGCCTTTTATTTCCTCAAATCTGTAAGATATATTTAATTTTTTTTATTGTACATATTGTTTTTAACTGTCATCAATGCAAAACCTAAGTAGCTGTAATGAAACTGTCAAATGACCTGAAAAATAATTTTACATTTTTGGATTCAATTAATTATTTAATTAATTAATCAATCAATGTCTAATGTTTAATTGTTATACATTAAAAGGTAAATAGTTAAGCAACTATGTATGAATAAATAAGGTCATTGTCCATAAAAAATGAATTTAGTAATTACTAATTAATTAATAAATGTATATATGTTAATTAATCAATAACTGTGATTAATGCAAAACAAAAAGACTTAATCATGTTTTCCTAAAGAAGGGCATCATTAAATCACTGTCAGGCAATGAGCATTCATACAGATATATAAGTACAGAGTAAAATATAGATTTTTTTTAGTACAGTGTAAAACATAATTTTTTTGCAGGTCTCAAAACATAATAAAGATATTTAAATATGTAACTGCTTTGAGAGTCCTATCATTGTCAGGCAATGAGCAATACTACAGATCTATAAGTGCATTGTCAAATATCATTTTTTTTGTAGTGCAGTGTAAAATCAACATTTTTTGCAGGTCTCAGAGAATAAAGTGTGCAGTGTATATATATATATAGGCTGCGTGCACAAGGCAAAACCGTTTTTGTTTATGCAGGAAAATCGCCATTTCAGATTCGTAATGTTTTTATTTGCAAGTTAGTGTTGTAAAATGGCGGCGATTTTCTATGTCTTACTTGCCTCGCATTTTCCGTCCGTCCTAATGGTATATTTTGTGACTCGTACATTCCTGGCTAACTTGTACGTGCCTGTCTGTGATTTGGACACTTCGGTCTCCTTTAGCTTTGTTTTCATTTTTTTCATCCACCATTGTTTTTTCTCGCTTAGACGATTTTCGAGTGCAGAAACTCAACAAATTCGCCTTAAATTAGCGTACAATTTATAGGTGTGGCTAGCAGCAAACAGAGAGGAAGCAAAACAACACAGCTCCCTGACATAAGGCTTTAAAAAACATGAAAACACCAAGCAATTTGGACTATATTTGATCTACAAGATCAGGTTACAGTGACTGAACAGTCTGGATTGTTCTGGAACTGTGCAGCAACTTTTGGACTTCACTTTAACAGCAGATCTAAATAATCTACTGGACTAAAAGGTACTGGATGAATATACATGAAGGAACAATCTGAAGCAGACCCCAAACACAACACACATTTGGCACCTATGTGTTGAAGCAGGAGAAAGAGTTTTGGGGGCAGGACATTGTTACATCTTGTTTTTTCTGTTTGGAGGATTCAACAGTAGGAGACCTGCTCCAAGAGTCATTGAAGCAAAAACACTATATACAGGTACTGGGGATTGAGGGGAGGGGGACTCCTATATTTCTCTAATGTAAGGGTATGTGAGAAAGCTTCCTGCAAGCCTCAGTTTATTTACTGGAATTAATAAATTAATTGTTGTTATCAATAAATGAATAAATTAATAAATGGAAGAAGCTTTACAAAACAAACACCCCAAACAGTACCCCCAATAACAGCTTCTCATAATTAATGCATGATTGACTTTCCTTGCAAAACCACAACTTTTATTATCCTGATAAATCAGGCAATCAATAAACTGTGTAAATACTTTTCTTATTATTGCCTGCTACACAGAAAGGAACTACCTATACTTACAAAGCTCACTAGTGCCATCTATTGGCTTGGTACTCCAACTTGCCATTGCATGTAAAAACAACAGTTCCTAGACTCATCAGCGACATCTATTGATATTGGACTGCATTACCAAGCCCTACAGCGCCATCTATTGGCTGACAGTGCAGTTCCTAGACTCAACAACGCCATCTATTGCTATTGAACTGCATTACCAAGCCCAACAGCGACATCTATTGGCTGAAAGTGGAAATACATGCTATCAAGACCCAGTAGTAATGAAAGTGCATGTTACCCAATTTGTGGGGCTGTGAATATTGAGCTCAATACCCTCAGTCCTTATTGTTATAATAGTTGTTCCACTTCTCAATGACTATTTTTACATCTTTCAAGCAATACTGATCCGCTATCTTTTGGTTGGTTACCTCTGACTACAGAAACTGAAATACACAACTCAAGACAACATGGTTATCCAAAGGAGTAATACTATACAACCATGTGTTTACATTTTCCAGGAACTGTCACCATTGGTGGTCGGTGTTATTTTTTAAGAGGACTCACTGCGCTCATTACTATGTAAAAGCCACTACCTCCTCCCTATGTGAGGGCACTTACTTAAGCAAAGTGACATCTATATGAAGTAAACTCAGAACCCAGAAGACGTTTTGGTCGTTGGAGATGGCAGGTGTATCAACAAGACGCAACACCAAAGACATACAAACTTATTGTACACCAAGAGAAACTTTACAAGCGCCTCAACAAGCCTCTACACCAACTAAAAATACCACTTCATCAAATATGGAGGCATCCCCCCAAGTATGAAGGTGGACATTCAAGACCTGAAGGAACTGATATCCTCCTTTAGAACAGAGATCAAGTCGGAGGGTGGCAACGGAATTGTCTACGGAGATAAAGGCAGTAGACTCCAAAACAACGCTACTGGAGGGCAATTACAATGATCTTCTTCATGCACATATGCGACTTGAGGAGGAGATGGTCCTAATAAAGGAGGAACAATCTTTTCAACAGTCTGTCCAAGAAGATTTAGAGAACAGATCCTATAGACAAAATGTCTGCATAAGGAACCTCCCTGAGTCGGTCAGAGATCTCCCACAATATTTGCTAGAATTATGCAAATTTCTTCTGCCAGACATGTGTGAAGAGGAATATAGAGTGGACAGAGTGTTGGGAGGTCGGTCATCCAACTCTGATCGACCAAGAGATGTTATAGCGCGGTTCCATTATTTTTCCACCAAAGACAAATTTTTGAGAGCGGTTAGAACCGGTATCCCTGAAGTAGAAGGCTGCCAACCAAGTATCTACTCAGATTTGTCTGCAACAACCCTATTTGAGAGGAAGACGCTAAAACCCATTCTGGAACTTGTACTAGGCAGAGGTTGGAAATACACCTGGGGCTTTCCTTTCTGGCTGAACATCTCCAAGGAGGGGAAATTGTACACCATTCAATCTTTTGAAGAACGAGTTACACTTCTCTATTCATGGAACATTCAGCTGCCACAAAATGTCAACCCTCCTCCGGAATCAACCCGGCAACAGATGCGAGGTCCGAGAAGCCAAGCTACTACAACAACCTAAATATGCCTCCCATTATTTGTCTAATGGACATCTCAATACTAGGGGACTTCACTTAAGAATATTGGTCTACATATTGGAAGTACCCTGAAGTGCTACCTATCATTTATCTCCTTTTTTCACAGTTATATATGCTTGTTTACACATACGTTTTATTTTGCAATGTCACATATAATGTTACCAAATATTTTAAAAGTGGCCCTATAGGTTGTAAATATAGTTACATTTGTAGGCAAACTTTCTCAGTATTCATTGTTCTGCATACTAGTTGGCTCACCAATTAAAGTTAAGAGGACAGCTTTTGCTCTCCTCCAAGTAATTTAAGCTATTGATATTTCTAATATTTTTTTTTCTTCCTTTTCTTTCTCTTCCCTAGTGTACCATAGAAATATATCTATACTCACATAGTCACTATAACAAAATTGCCTATCTCCTTTGAGGTACCAGTAAGCTAGTTAACTATGAATCTCATTTTAGATCACAACGTTTTTGCACAAATTGGCTAAGTCTGTTTTATCCTGCTCTGACATATTTTTGTCTTTTTTTCCATATCCATATTTTCCTCAGGGAATCGGCCCTTAATTAACAGATCTCAGTCTCTTGCTCTTCATGTCCCAGCCAGGAGATCATCTTGCTTCAGTCTAGTAAAAAGCCTGACTTATTAGTTGATATCCTCAGTCTCTTTCCTCCATCTCAGGACCAGGTGAGTCATGGACATTAAAATAGTTTCACATAATGCACAAGGCTTAAATTAGCCCGTTAAAAGGGGGATAGCCCTTCTGGAATACCATAGACTGGAAGCAGATATTGTCATGATACAGGAAACCCACTTTAAAAAAAATTCAATACCCAAATACTGGGGGAAAAAATACTCAAAATCATATCATGCATCTGCTACAGATGAAACAAAAGGTGTCTCGATTTTGTTTCACAAAAGACTTAATTTTCAACACACTAACACTCAAAAGGACGTTGAAGACAGATATATCGTAGTTCATGGAATTATCAATGATAGTTCAGTATCACTTCTCAATGTCTATGCACCAAATTCAGACCAGTCCACTTTCTTTCGCAGAATCTCAAATCTAATTTCCAATTGGCAACATTCTATTTGGGTTATAGGAGGAGATATGAATGCAGTTAGAGATCCACTCAGAGATAGATCTGGACCCTCTACCCCAACACAAATCCCCATCGCTACTAAGGTTTTGAAATCAATCCTGAACCAAAATACCATGGGGTATGAATCCAACTTTACCTTTTACTCAGCCAGAAATAAATCCCAATCACGCATAGACTATATATTGCTACAACAACAAATGGCTTTTAATTTGATTGACTCAACAATTCATCCCATCTCGTGGTCTGACCACGACCTTGTAAGTGTGTCACTGTGTGATTTGATCCCAAAAGGTCGCTCCCCATCTTGGACATTAAACCTGGCACATCTTAATGACCCTCTGACAAAAGATAAGATTAATAAGGCTTTGGTGGACTACTTTGCACTGAAAAGCGGTGGCGATGTAGACGGGATGGGAGTCTGGGCAACCCATAAGGCAGTATTGCGAGGGGTTTGCATCCAATTTGGCTCAGTAGCAAAAAAATTAGATTAGTCTCAGATAAACAATTTGAACAAAAAAATGTCAGACTTTCATAGACTGGTCTCTGTTCACAATCTATTTTTTTTTCCGATTCTCCAACAAACCAGATACAGTGTTACCTAGAAGACTTAAACAACAGAGAGCAAACTCTTTTATTCCTAAATTACTCACTAAAGAAAATTACATGGTATACCAACCAGATCAGTTTAGTAAGGCATTTCAACAATTTTATACCAAGCTGTACTCAATGCCTGTCCATTCCGGGTCACAAAGCCATAAAACTCAAATAGAGACTTTTTTGTCCTCCATTACGATACCTCAATTTGATAAAAGTAAAGTAGATTCTCTCACATCCCCTAACTCTGAAGAGGAAGCTAGAAGAGCAATATGGGCTACTAAGCCTCATAAGGCACCTGGTCCAGAGGGATTCACTAATTACTATTACAAGCAATTCATGGAAACTTTGTTACCTCACCTCCAACATTTATTTAATGAGTCCCTCTCTGGCAAAACTTTAAAAGCTGAATTTCTGAAGGCAAAAATTATAGTAATACATAAAGAAGGCAAAGACCCAATGCAGTGCAGCAGACCCATATCTTTGATATACAATGATATCAAATTATAATCCAAGATCATAGCAAATAGATTGGCCTCTTTGTTGCCGACCGTGATTCATCCTGACCAGGTGGGCTTTATCCCGGGTAGGGAAGCGCCTGATAATACTAGGCCAATCTTTAACCTCATGGATATCGCTTCAGATAAAAAATGACCACTAATGCTACTATCTTTAGATGCAGAGAAAGTGTTTGATAGGATTGATTGGACTTATATGAAAGAAGCATTGCTTATATTTGGCCTTAGTAAAAACTTTGTAGGAAGCATTATGACATTATATTCTGCCCCTAGGGCCTATATTTACTATCAGGGTTTCAAGTCTCAATTATTTAAGATAGATCGGGGAACAAGACAGGGATGTCCTTTATCGCCTCTACTTTTTGCTCTTTGTTTAGAACCACTAGCGATAGCATTAAGGGAAGCTCCAGATGTTAGTGGAATCAAGATAGACGATAAAGAATATAAGCTAAGCCTATTGACGGATGATATTCTTCTCACAGTTACTAACCCAGTAATTAGCTTACCTAACCTAATTAAAACATAGAGCAATTTTGGCCATATATCAGGGTTTAAAATTAACGCCAAATAAAAGTGAAGCTCCTAATGTCTCATTGCCCAAGCAACTGGAAAATTTGCTGACCTTAAACTATACTTAAAATGGTCCTCACATCATATAAATTACCTAGGTGTTCATATCCCTAAATTTACTAAACAGATATATGATGGCAATTACCCAATTATCTTTAAAGAAATATATTAAGATCTTCGCACCTGGTCTTCATTAAATATCTTGTGGTTTACACGCCATTAAAATGAACACTCTCCCTAAACTGCTATAACTTTTTAGGACTATACCATCATTGATAAAACGTAAAGAGATATCAACATTACACAAAGCAATATTTAAATTAATCTGGGGCAATAAGAAACCTAGAATAAATAGGGCGACCATGACAGCATCAAAACAAAAAGGAGGCTTAGCAACTCCTGACCTTCTACGATACTATAAGGCGGCAAGATTAGCCCAAATGGCTAAATGGTATATTAAGAGAGCACCCCAGTTTGGGTGGAGATAGAACGTCAAGTTTTATAGGACCAAAATTGCAGTTTATTAACGTTTTATTTCTGTGTTATATCGATCCCGGGAATCAAGGAGTTAATACATATCATGGGACACACATGGACTAGAACAGTTGATTTATTGTTTTTTATTGATTTCTACATTTCTGGATTGCGAGTACGATTGCAAATTGGACCTCTAAACACTAATTGATTGTAGTTTAAACTCCATGTTTTACTGACGTCATGATGTTAGTCTCATTTACTATTGGCTCTGTCTAATGATTTTTCAGATATTATATATATAATCAGTTTTTGGTATGCAGGCTTTATGTGAAGTAGTATTATTAGCTGTATTGTTTTGTTGTATCTCCATCTTGTGGGTAGTTTGTGTATTTCAACTACCGCTAGTGATTCTCTATGACAGTGACAGTTAACATATCTTATCTGAAGGGCCTCATATGTGGCCCATGAGTTATTAAAAAGCCTTGCAGTACTTTAAATATTTTTATTTGACTGAAATCACTGTATCAAAGGAATGTAATGGTTTAGATAAAGAAGCGAAATGCTTAAGAGTTCCATTAGGTATTATTTGCTATTTTAAGAGTGTTATAATGGACTGCATATTTGTTGACTAGAAGCATGCGCTCTCACCCCAGAGAACAGGCTGGAAAGTACCTGGAGCTGTATGGAGCCAATGGGCAACCTGTTGTCCACTACTATTCTATGAAAATCTACTATTTGTTCTCAATATGGCTATAATAGTCATAGAACCACTGTCGTTTTGAAAAGATTTCACATTTCTGAAGTTTGTAACTAAAGTAATAACATTCTATGCAATAAGCATTTTGTAGACAATGCTATTCAGCTGACTCTTCTTGTGTCATGGATACTTCCATGGCTATTCAATTTACCTGTATTGTCAAGATCATTGACTTTAACCTACTTGGTACAATTGAGGTGCAGTCAGAGATGGACTATATGAAAATCTGTTTACAGTACTCACCACATTCCCTGCCCAGCTTCTTCCGATCAATAGGTATATAATGTACATATACATGTACACATAATATATATACATAAATATAATTTCCCTGGTGGCTGGTTAATCTTTCTTTGCTTGATGTGAGGTTCATGCATAAAAATCATGTTAAAAGAGTCTCTATGAGGGGCAAAGGGAACTGGACGTTGTCACCATGGGGACCAGCTAAACCAGGCAATGAATGGATACCATCAGTTAGGTCCTCTCCTCTGTGGGTTTGTGTATTAGTGCTAGGGATTCCCCTGGAAGTAGATTGCTTCGGGATCTGTGGATCTGGGAGCAGGAATGCAGTTTGCAATGTAGATGAGGATTTCTTGGTAGCTGGACGGACTGCACTAAAGTGATTAATAGCTATTTTACACCCCACAGAAACACAGCTGAGACACTTGCATACTTTCAAAATACTTATATACATGAGAGAACAAGAAAGTACCTGTAATTAAATTAGTGTGGGTGTTGAGTAACAAAAATTAATGAGCTTAAGATAGGAAGGCCACCTAACCTAATCACTCAGCAGGTCTTCAATGCTGAACACCCCAATTGTGTGAGCTTCTCAATGTGCCTCCAAGACCTATTTTGATAACAGTATCAGAACAACAAGCTGTCAGTCACACATGTCTAAAACACACAGACTCAATGTATTTGCTGGGAATGAGGGTCTTCAGACCCTATACAGTCCATAAAGGCTTTGTTAAATCTAGGGCAGGGCAAACACATGATTATCACAGGGTTTTCCCTGAACTAGAAACAACAAAGCCCAGGGGTGTCATGCCCATCTTGTGGTGGCCCAGGGAAGGGACTCATTTGGGGAATACTGAACTAGGCTCCTTTTGGGAAGAAAGGAAGCAGGTACCACTGCACTTTATTACAGGCTCCTCCCCCTCACGTCTGTCATGACAGATGTCAAAAAGTATACCAATTTTCTTGGGTTTTGTTACTCACTCTTACTCCTGAAGACAAGTTTTTAATGAAAATGTCACATTTTTAAAATGTTATATAAGCAAAACCAAACACAGTCTCCACAATACTGAAGTAGGCTTGTTTTATAGGCATATATGGTTTTATGCTAATATGGTTTTATTAGTAGTATGACAAGTGCTGGAATTTAACTGACATAGGCAATTAGGGACTGCCCAGTATATATTATACTAGCAACTTGCCAGTCAAAAAATGTCGGCAATAAAATTGTAAGGCAGATAATGCTGTTTGCCACACAATGTAAGGCTTTTAGTCCTCTGAGTACATTTGCGCTCATTGCAAGCACCACGCTCATGTACTTTTGCTCCTCTGAGCACCCTTGGCGCTCATTGCGAGCCTCTCCCCTGCTCTTTTTTTTATATAAATATTTTTTTTATAATAATTAATTAACTAATTAATTAGAAAATAAATTAATATACTTTACCTATTTGTAATTAATATTTGAAGAGCTAACAATCGCTGTTTTTTTTCTACAGCATACAATGTACATTTGGACTGTTGGTGACCTGAGGTGTAAGTGTCAGCAATGTGGCGGCAATTGTCTATGTGTTACGCGAGTATGGAGCATTTTCCGTCCTTCCTAATAGTGCATTTTGTACCTCGTACGTTTCCTGGGTAAAAGTCGTTTGTGCCTGGCGGTGTTTTGCGTGCTTAGGGGTCGTGTTGACTTGTTTTAGTTTTTTTCTTGCGAAGGCGATTTTCGAGTGGCAAAACTCTGCAAATTTGACTTAAATTCTGTGTGCATCCTCACTCCCAGACATCCTGGCTGTCCCTCTGTGCTGTGTGTGATGTTTTTTGTATGTTTTTTTTTTTTGTATTTTTCGTGTTTTTTGATGTGCATTGTTAACTTTGTATTTGTTTCGGTTCATATTTTTTTTTCTCGAAGTGGCGGTTTCCTTTTTAAAGTGTTACAGGCTGTAATTTTTGCAGGGGATTTTTTCCAGCCAGGACGTCGGGGAATGAGGTCACACGCCAATTTCAATAGAATGTAAAGATTTTCGCCACTCAAGAGAGAGAAAAAATGACTGCCGAAAAAAAACAAAAATGAGGCTACACGACACCTAAGCACGCAAAAAAAACGCAAAGCAAATACGACTTTTACACAGACCCATACGACCTACTAAATACACAATTAGGAAGCACGCTAAATGCTCCACACCCACCTAACACATTCGCAGCCATTTTCCGACACTAACTGCACACTACTAACATTAACATTACAAAATGCGGAACTACACAGCTAAACAAACGGTTTCCACTCGCTCACACATACTATTTACAGTACACACTGCAGACATTGCTGACACTTACACCTCAGCTCGCCAACAGTGCAAATATACATTGTATGCCGCAGGAACATCAAAACAGATTGCTAGCTCTTCAGCATATCGCTTCCTGCATATATTAATTACAAATATGTAAAGTATATCGACTTATAACTTTTAAATTATTTTTAAATAAAAAAATATATAAACAGGGAAAACCAAATACAAAAATTATAGAATCACAATAAACAATAAAGGCGATCAGCACGAGCCTCACAAGCCGCGCCAACGGTGTTTACAGAACCACAACTACACCAGGGGACAGGCTCACAATACCAGCCAAAAGGCCATCAGCACAAACCTTACAATCAGCGCCAAAGAAGCTCTCATAACCAAACATACACCAACCAAGAGGGCGAAGGCGCTCAGCACAAGGCTTGCAATGAGCGCCGAAAGTACTCACACAACCAAAATACTTACTTTGTGTACCAAACAGCATTACTTGCCTTACAAATGTGATGTATGTGGATGTCCCATAACCCCAACCATTGAAAACCCACTGACACTGTTAGAACGGTATAACAAAGCTTTATTTCAAACACAGAGCACAATCAGAAATGGAAAAGACAAAAGACTGTGCATTATTATCATGGGTGTGGTGTGGGCAGACCCTGGGAGAGCAAGAGGCTTGTGAGGAAAAGGGGATACCTACAGGGGTAATGTCATACTCTAGAATAAGCATGATGAATAGAACCTACCAAGGTCACATATGGTCCCTACACCACTGCAACCGGGATCAGAAATCACTCCATTTATATGAAGAAACTATTACAACTTGTCTAGATCTGCTCAATGGGAGGAGAGGAGGGGCTGGGCTCGAGGAGGCAGAGTGCATTGCATGGCTTCAGCGATGACTCCCTGGAATGCGCTCTGGTCCGCCCCAATCCTGAGCAGCCCGGCAAGATAGGATTCAGTCATCAGGTGATGCCTCCTCTCCTCCCGATTGCTCCTGGCCAGGCTGTGAATTACCACCACATGATTGGCGCAGATGCTGGCCTGGATCCCCCGGAGACACTCCCAACTGCTGCCGCATGATTGCCAGCATCTCCGCCTGTGTAGCCTGGCCTGATGTTGTGGATGGAGGCTCCTGGGGTGTGGGTCGCCAAGGACCTTCTGGGCCAGGTGCCCGTTGCTGGAGCTTCAGGCCTGGTGGCACAGCAGGACCCAGCCTCCATGTCAGGTGAATATCACATATACCAACATACCACTACATGTACAGTTGTGCTTAAAAGTTTGCATACCCTGGCAGAAATTGTGAAATGTTTGCATTTATTTTGAAAATATGACTGATCATGCAAAAAGTTTTCTTTTATTGAAGGATAGTGATCATATGAAGCCATTTTACATCACAGTGATCCAATTCTATGCTTTAACCATGGATGCTGAAGAGGTTGAAGTTATGCAGTTATACTATATTCAAAACGTCATAGATTTAACACCATAAAAAGATGTTACTATCATCATATGAGATTGGAATGCTAAAGTAGGGAACCTAGAAAAACTGGCAAAACTGAAGCAGGTCAGATATTATTAGAATTCTCTGGCCATTGCAAATATCCTCTTCCAACAGCCTCCGAGACGACTCTACACATGGACATCACCAGATAGACAAGAAAAAAATCAGATTGACTATATACATTGCAGCCAAAGATGGAGGAGCTCTATACAATCAGTAAAAACAAGATCTGGAGATGACAGTGGCTCAGACCATGAGCTTCTTATTGCAAAGTTCAAGAAAAGAGGGAAAATCATCAGACCAATCAGATACAAAATAAATAATATCTCTTGGGAATATGCAGTTGAAGTAAAAATAGATTTAAGGGACCAAACATGGAAGATAGAATGCCTGAAGAACTTTGAACCAAAGTTTGCAACATTATCCAGGAAACAGCAACAAAGAAACTAAGAAGGCAAACTGGCTATCTGATGAGGCTTTGAAAGTAGCCCAGGAAAAAAGGAAAGCAAAAGGTAGTGGAAATAGGAAAAAATGTATCCAACTGAATGTAGAATTCCAGAGAATAGCAAGAAGAGACAATAAGACATTCTACAATGAGCAAAGAAGATAACAGAATGCGTAAGTCAAAAGAACTCTTCAAGAAAAATGGAGGATCTCAAATGCACCTTTCATTACAAAGTGGTTGTGATAAAAGAAAAAATGGAAGGGACTTAACAGAAGGAGAGGTGGCAGAAATAAACTGAAGATCTATACAGGAAGGATTAGCAGTGATGATTTGTCCAAAGAGCTGGAGCCAGATATCTTGGAGAGCGAAGTGAGATGGGCTGTAGGAAGCCTTGCTGATAACAATGCTGCAGGAGTTGATGGAATCCCAATTGAAGTGAAAGTGATGCTTCCCTTATGCCAACAAATTTAGAAAACTCAACAGTGGCCATTAGACTGGAAAGATCAGTCTACGTCCCAACCCAAAGAAAGACAGTGCCAAAGAGTGCCCCAATTATCGAACAATTGCACTCAATTCACATGCCAGCAAGATAATGCTTAAGATCCTACAAGCTCACCCCCAACAATATATGGACCGCGAGTTACCAGATGTGTATGCCTGGTTCCACAGAAGAAGAGGCACAAGAGATCAAATTTGCCAATGTCTGATAGATAATGGAGAAAGCAAAAGAGTTCCAGAAAAACATTTATTTCTGCTTCATAGACTATTCTAAAGCCTTTGACTGACAAAATGTGGCAAGTCCTTAAGAGATGGGAGTACCAGATCATCTCATCAGCCTCCTGAAGAATCTGTATATGGACCAAGAAGCTGCGGTCAGAACCGAACATGGAACAACAGAATGGTTCAAGATTAGAAAAGGTGTGCGACAAGGTTGGTTATTATCACCTTATTTATTAAATGTATGCTCAGTACATCATGCGTAAAACCGGGCTGGATGAATCCAAAGCCGGAATCAATATTGCTGGAAAAAATATCAACAACCTCAGGTACGCGGATCATATGACTTTGATAGATGAAAGTGAGAAGGAACTAAAGGACCTATTGATGAGAGTGAAAGAAGAACGTTCGAAAGCTAGACTATAAAGAAGGCTGAGCACCGTAGAACTGATGTCATTGAATTGTGTTGTTAGTAAAAGCTGCTTAGAGTTGATTAGACTGCAGGAATGCTCAATAAATCAATACTTCAGGAAATCAAGATAAACTGATCACTGGAAGGTATGATCGTGAGGCTAAAGCTAAAATATTTTGGACATATCATGAGAAGACAGGTTTCCCTAGAAAAGACTCTGATGCTGGTAAAGTTTGCCGGCACACGAAGAAGAGGAAAACTGAGGCAAAGATGGATAGATGAGGTCACTGAAGCAATGAATATGAACCTGATTGAGCTCAGAGGGGCAATGACTGACAGATGTACTTGGCGCGCTGCTGTCCATAGGGTAACAGTGAGTTGGAGAAGACTGAATGACTTAACAACAGTGAACCTACTCTTTCAACATGTAACCTAGGTGATCTAGTGTATTTCATAACATGATTTGGACAAGTGTCTTTTCTAAACTCATACTGCAAGACCTAGGTCTTAATCTTGAGAAGGGCAACTTTATAACATTGGACACACATTTTTTGTACATTGGAAGCAGCCTCTTTGACTTCCTGAGAATATGTTTGTGTTACCTTCCAATAAGAGGTTAAAAAAACAGCCAGGTCAAGAAGACCAAAAATTCCTGACAGTGTCTTCATCACCGAAAATTGGTATCAGGCACATATTGGAAAAAATATTTCAGATGGCATAAACATTCAGCTCTAGTAAAAACAATACAGTGTTTCTACACACTGTAACCAATGGCAAAATTAAAGGCCCTGACAGAAATAAATCATATACTCCTTGATTCACTAAGCTATTGCAGGGCTTGTAAAGGGCTGCAATGGCAGCTTTCCCCATAATAGACACATAATAGCCTTTGACACAATGAACCCTAGTCCTTATGATGCTAGGTAAATCTAGGGAATAATGCTAAAAGTGTTTAAAAAGCTTCAAGTAAATCTTCAACATGATAATAGGATAGAAGTTGTTTTTAAGGTTGTTATGTGTCATTTAATGAAAAAAAGGTAAAATAATTTAGTTATTTGCATTAGCCTTTCGCTTGTTTCTCTTTAAGCTGTGATCTAGTGTTCAATAAGCAACATAGATAAAACCATTATTAGCATAATTTTTCACTTATTTTTTATAAATATCCCCCTTTGTAAGTATTGAGAAAGTAGCAGTGTCTCTTCTAATATTGCAAAGACATGGGTATCATAAAAATGTAATAAACCACAAATCACTTAAAGCACAAATTGACTTAGTAAAATGTAATAGTATTCTTCAAGTATTTTTATTTATTTATTATTAAACAGTATATTATTACTCCAGAAGGAATATCCATCAGTATAACAAGCACTGCATACATCCCACAAGAACAAAACCTGTGTTATCAGGAGACAGGAGATAATAGGCTTAAATATCCCCAACCCTTTCCAGTGAAAAGATAAATATAATAAATACTGCAGCAGATTAAGGCATCAGTAACTGTATGCAAGTATCAGAGAACAAGTTACAGCTTACAACAGCAACCTATTTCATTTTAAAGCCTGGATATATGCCCCCTAGTTCTAAAAAGACTCTGGCAAACACACAAAAGACAACAAACAGAAGTGGTTTTAAAATTTGAGTAAACAAAAGTCAAAGAAATAGAAAAAAAAAGGTGAGTAAAAAGTAGGATATTTGTATAATAATTATCGAGTTTATGAAAATGCTCTGCCGATCTTTTAAATTGGGTATACATTATGTTTTAAGTATTTCCTGTAATATTTGTTGTTAACTGATCGTACTACCGATTCTGTAGCATGTTTACTGCATAATGTTGCATCATTGTCTTCTGCATGGTTACTTAAAGAAATTGAAGACTGTGGGGTGAACTAAACGTTCACTCCAAGAGAATGTTTAAAATTCAAATGTACAAGATATTGAGGCACAGCAGAAAATACAAAAATACACATAACAAATAAATAGAATTAACTTTCCTAAGTAGAAAGGAAAACTCTGAATATATACATAACCTGTGCTGGAATGAAAAGTGAATTATGGTGTACTTTGTATGAATCTGGACACAGAATAATTTGCAGACACGTAATCCATTAAAAAATTATTTCTAAAGGGCACATTTCCAGTAGCTACTTTACATAGTTACATAGTAATTTAGGTTAAAAAAAGACTTTAGTCCATCAAGTTCAACCTTTTTAGATCTCCTCTGATCTGCAATACGCGTAATACGCGGATTTATTGTTAATTGATCCAGAGGAAGGCAAACAGAAAAAATACTGTGAAACTTTGCCAATTGTCTCAACAGGAAAAAAATATAAAATTCCTTCCTGACCCCAGATAATGGCGATCGGATTCATCCCTGGATCAATACTCTCTAATACCTCTCTATTTATCCAGGATTGACCTTAATGCCCTTTTTATTTAAGAATATATCCAATCCCTTTTTAAACTTATCTATCGAATCTGTTGTCACCACCTCCTTTGGTAGAGAATTCCACAGATTAACCACCCTTTTCTTTCTTTAAGGCGAAATATTTTTACTTCTGATCTTAAAGGATGCCCCCTTGTCAGTTGAAAACCTCTTGGCACAAAATATTCCCTTAACAAAGCCTTGTATTGACCCTGGATATATTTATATAAGGTAATCATATCCCCTTTTAGAGTAAATAAGTTTAATTTCGTTAGTCTTTCTTCATAACTTAGCCCCTCCATTCCCTTTATTAGCTTTGTTGCCCTTCTCTAAAATGTCCTTTTTATGTAGTGGTGCCCAAAATTGAACTCCATATTCCAAATGAGGGCGTACTAGGGATTTGTATAGTGGGAGAATTATATTTGCTTCCCTTGCTTCTATACCCTTCTTAATACATGCTAATATTTTACTTGCCTTTGCAGATGCTGCTTGGCATTGAGCACTGTTACCTAGGCGGTTGTCCACAAGTACTCCCAAATCCCTTTGAATATCTGATACCCCTAGATTTGCTCCATTAAGATTATAAATTGCATGTCTATTTTTATTTCCCAGATGCATAACTTTACATTTATTCGTATTAAATCTCATCTGCCACGTAGATGCCCATTCCTCTAGTTTATGCAAATCACTTTGGAGGGAAAGTACATTATTTTCTGATTTAATTACCTTGCACAACTTTGTGTCATCAGCAAAAATGGAGACACCACACTCCAATCCCACTTCCAAGTCATTAATAAATATGTTAAAAAGGAGGGATCATTGAAGAGAACCTTAGATTACTCAATGACAACAATTGTTATGTTAAATTGAGTCAGGATACCAAAGAAAGGTTTAAAGATGAATTATTTAATAAAAATCCTAAAATTGCTACCTTCTATACAATACCAAAAATTCATAAGAATCCCTTAAAACCACCAGGAAGACCGATTGTATTGAGGTTCAGTAACTTTCAGTAAAATAAGTAAAATTCCAGCAAGTATTTAGACCAAATTCTAAGAGAATTTGTATTTAGCCTTTCATCCTATGTTAAAGACTCTAAGGAGGTACTATCCAAATAAGATGGCATACAATCGAAAAAGCAAACCATCTTAGTATCATTAGATGTAGAATCCCTATATACTAATATCCATCATGATAAGGGAATATATGCAGTTAAATATAAAAAAGGCAATCAATACGATACACATAATGAATTTCTCTTAGCACTACTGGAATTTTTCCTAACCCATAATTACTTTGTCTTCATGTATAAATCAACAAGTACGTGGGACAGCGATGGGCACAGCCTGTGCTCCCACATACGCAAAATTATTTCTGGGGTGGTGGGAAGAGCAAAGGGTTTTTAGTGAAGAAATGTATATATATACCACTCATGAGGAACTCTGGGTACATTTTATCGACGATATCTCTGAAATTGTTCATTACATCATCTACAGACCTTTATTAAAACCCTTAATAAAAATAATCTGGATCTATATTTGACTTTTGAAATTAGTTATAAGTCCATTACCTTTTTGGGCTTACAAATATTCAAAACACAATACGGCACTATAGGCACTAAGACCTATAGAAAACCAACAGCTACCAATAGTTTGTTACACGCAAAAAGCAGTCATCCCAAGGCACTCTTTAAGGTATACCAATTGGACAATACCTGAGAGTGAATAGAAACTGCTCTAATGAAAAAGATTTTGAGGAAGAATCCAAGGACTTACAATCTCGCTTCTTGGAAAGAGGTTATTCAAAGAATACCCTAAAAAAAGCTTATTATAGAGCTAAAAATACCAAGAGAGAAGATTTACTTCAAGATAAAAAGAAAGAATTAGATAACACAGTGAGGTGTATTGGGACCTATAATAATAAATGGCATGAGGTTAAAAGGATATTTAATAAAAACTGGGGTATTTTGTTGGAAGATAAAGATCTTAAACCCTTTCTACCTACCCATGCAGCAATCACCAGTAGAAGGTCCAAAAACTTGAGAGACTATCTTTCTAAAAGTCAGTTGGATATAAAAAAGAACAAGCTATGGCTACAAAAAACAAAAGGTTGTTTTAAATGACATTCATGCAAGGCATGCCAATATGTAAAACCTACAAAAACTTTTATTTCAGAAAAACAGACATACAAAATAAAATACCTACTCACATGCAAAACAGAGGGTGTTATCTATTTGATAACATGTATTTGTGGAGCCAGATACGTAGGAAAAACCTGCAGAGAAATCAGGTGGCATATTCTGGAGCACATGTATAAAGTCAAGAAACAATATGATATCCCAATCGCTTTGCACTTTAATAATAAACATACGGGCGATACTAAAGTTCTGACCTTTACAGCTATTGATCATGTTGAAAGAACAATAAGGAAAGGTGACATAGACACTATTAAAAAAAGAAGCTACATGGATTTACCTTCTAGGCACAAAAAAAAACGAAAGGCCTTAATGAAGGTATTACCTTTACACCTTATATCTAAAATGAAGGCTCTGTTAAAAACAATGTAAAATTCCAAAATAAATTTGTACAAGATAGATAATTAATGTCCCAAAATGCTATGTAATATTTACTACATCATAACCACAGAGTATACTTTAAGAGAAATAAAAAATATTTGTGATTTATATAGTGGTACATTCAACATCTAATAACTCTATATTAGCTTATTTAGAATAAGGTAATAACATCGGAATATATTAACATGAAACAAAAGTTGAGATACGCAAAATATATATTAGGAAAGTACTCATGATTTATAAATAAGGATAGTAGTAGTGTCTTGCCATGGATATGAATATGACAATTTAACCATCCTATATCTTAATTAATCTGATAAAGTAAAGTACAATTTTTGTGCTGTTAAATATTAATTCTTTATCATATTGCAATCAACGATTGATGAATAAGGAGGCTATAAAATATTACAATCAATGTTTGATGAATAAGTAGGCTAAGAAATATGAAATTCAGGCTTCATAATAAATAATAGCTTTATTGCAAATTATATATATTTCCTTTTTAGAATACTTACTATATTTAAAGGGATGTCGAATAGACATTCATATTGTATGTAAGATAATGGTTTTGCAAAAACTTATAAGACACTAATGCATATCAATATAATGATAGACAATAAACTATAGATTTTAACATGGTTGAAATGGTTTTAATTTCTACAGTATTGTTGCCATGACTACGCCAGCCTTTAAGAAGGAGCAAACAGAAGGCAGGCGTAAGCCTTGACGAAATTCAAGAAACGTGCGTCGGGTTGACGTAGGAACGCCGTCGCAGGTCGATGACGTCATCAATAGGCGTCTAGATTGCGGCGTGCACAGCAAGGCAGTTAGCGTTCTAACCAGAAGCCCCTAGATTAAAGTCCCTAACCAGTCAGCAAATGCAGTTTAGAAAATCTGGTCAATAAGAAGGAGAGCTGGACACTATGTTGGGAAATACCCTGGTCATAGAAAGCTACGGATTGAGGACAACCACCAGAGGGGATTAATGGATAAAAAGCACTGTGTGGTGCTTGCCATTCTGGTGCTATATTGGTACCCTATAACACTTTATGTCCCTACAAATTGGAGGACGTTGCTACAATCTTTTTCATTATTAGCACACAGCTGTACATAATATTTGTTCTAAACCTCTGCAGCAATTTATATTTAAATCTTTAGTCTCAACAGGATTGTCTTTATATTACCATATAATAATTTATTACTTGATACTTTTTTACTTTTAGCACTTTATAATATCTTTTTGTCAATAGCACTTTATGCAACACTGTGCAATTGTCACTTTAGCACTTTATTATAAATTGCTAAATAAGGGAAGAATATTTAACTTTAAATTACCAAAAGTTCTACATCAGCTAATGTAATAATCTCTAATCCTTGCAACGAATTTTACCGTTTAATAAAAGTTAAATGTTTTAATTTAGTTTATTCTCTCTTTTATGAGATTAGGATAATCAGGTGTGCCTTGTAAAAGGATCTTTCTTCTCTTTGAAGTATGTTATTCAATTTATCCTTAGGTGCACCCTGACCAATAATCTGGGTCTTATTGAATATACCTGAGCCACCACTACTCAAAAAATTAAAAAGGAGGAGTCCTAATACTGAACCTTGAGGAACCCCACTTACCACATTAGTCCAATCGGAGTATGTCCATTTACAACAACCCTTTGCTTCCTGTCTTTTAGCCAGCTCTCAATCCATAAGCAAATATTTATGGCAATTCCTGTATCCCTTAGTTTGCTCAATAGTCTCCCACGTGGCACTGTATCAAAAGCCCTTGCTAAATCCAAATAGACTACATCCACTGATTTGTCTTGATCCAAATTCCTACTAACCTCCGCATAGAAACTAATTAGGTTTGTTTGACATGACCTATCCTTCATAAATCCATGTTGGTTCCTACTTATAATCCTGTTTGAATAGACATATTCCTGTATATTATCCCTTATTAACTCTTCTAAAAGCTTTCCCACTACCGAAGTGAGACTCACTGGTCTATAATTCTATTATACTTTAGTCATGCAATTAACAATGTTGCCCCTTTAAAAAGTATTTTAAGGTTCCACATTTAAAAAAATGATATGGGAAATCTAAGCTGTGTACGGAAGGAACCCCAAGAACTGTTCTATGTATTTTTCTAGTTTTCTCTTTTTTTTAGGTGAACAGATAAGTTTGCTTTTGATTTTGACATTGGATTCTCAGAGGTCTCTTTCTTAGCAAAGCAGAACAATATAAGGCCTCCTGACAACATGTGCTATCTTCATAATCATTATAACAATTAGATTAAGATGGAAAATAGAAGCTCTGTGGCTAATTTCATTCTGATGGCATTACCACTTACTTTTGTCAGTCAGATAATTTTATCCTCGCTCCTTATGCTTATTTACATAATCACATTGGTTGGAAACCTGCTCATCATTTTCATAATTTGGAAGGATCATCACCTACATATCCCCATGTACTTCTTTATTGGCAACTTTTCCCTTTTGGAGATATGGTTCACCACCTCCATAATACCAAAGCTTATCTCTATTCTGGCATATGGAAACAGAGAAATTTCATTCTGGGGTTGCCTCACACAGTGTTATTTCTATTTTTTCATGGGGTCTTCTGAGCTCTTGTTCCTGGCAGTCATGTCATTTGACAGGTATATAGCTATATGTTTCCCTTTGCGTTATGCAACTGTGATGAACCATGGGCTATGTCTAAAACTTGCTGTGGGTTCTTGGGCAGGTGGTTTTGTGGACACATTTGTACAAACAGTACTAATAGTTAAGCTTCCCTTCTGTGACTCTAATGAGATTGACCATTTTTATTGTGACGTGGATCCTCTTCTAAAACTTGCCTGCTCAGATACCAGCCTCATAGAGCTTATTAACCTATTTTGCTCTTCATTGGTTGTGTTTGGATCCCTTATATGCATCATTTCATCGTATTCACAGATCATTTCAGCCATTTTGAAGCTCACTAATATGGGGGGGAAATGGAAGACGTTTTCTACATGTGTATCCCACCTTATTCTTGTATTTATAGTCTATGGAAGTTCACTTTTCCTATGTATGAGAGGTATCAGTGTCTCATTTATGGATTTAAGTAAGCTTTCAGCCATATTAACTGGAATTGTGACTCCTCTCCTGAACCCATTCATTTACACCTTGAGGAACCAACAGGTGAAAGAAGCTCTAAAACAACTTGTAGTTGGGATGTCTTTGGATATATAACATTCACGTGTATTTTTGAATATTTGAAATATGCACTTTAAAGTGAAATTACCACTAATTACAATAAGCACTGATTTTGTATGACAATTTGCATTTGTTAATTTGTCTTCCAGAAGCCTTTTTAGTGAATATATAACTATTTGAGATAATAAAGAAAACTAAAGGGCCAATGTGGTCATTTAATTTAAAATCTTTTGAAGAACTGCAGTGGAAAATGTTTTAAAATAGAAAATAAAATACAGTCTGTAATATATTATATTTTACATGCAATTATGATTTACAATTTTTTTTTTTTTTTTTCCTGAAGTGGAAGCAGACTTTGACGCCAGAAGAAGTTCCATCTGCACAATGGGGAAATGGCATCTATAAGCTACATAGCTTTTGGTAGCAGTAATAGAAATTCATTAGCTTACTAGGATATAGTTAGTTAGTAGGCTTTGAATTCTAATGTGTCAGCCTCCACAAACACAAAACCATAAAAGACAAAACAGTTGCTTAGAAATAGACAGACTATCCTTTAAAGTGAGTGTTAGTCCAATAAAAAAGTAATTACTTCATAATGCAATTTGTTTATGCAAACTTTTGTTGTTGTATATTTATTCAGTTGTGTCCAACACTCTATGACCCCATGGACCGCAGCACGCCAGACACATCTGTCAGCCACTGCCACAATGAGCTCCATCAAGTTCACGTTCATTGCTTCAATAACCTCATCTATCCATCACTGCTTCTGTTGTACCCTTCTTTGTGTGCCTTCAAACTTTCCCAGCATCAGCTGAAGTACTGATTTATTGGATCTTCTCCAACATCACAATTTAAAGGCGTCAGTTCCCTGGTTCTTTACAGTTCAACTCTTACATCCGTATGTTACTACTGGGAATACCATGGCTATCTATGTTGACCTTTGTTGATTGAGTGTAATATCTTCACTTTTGACATAGCTTTCCTTCCCAGAAGCAAGCATCTTTTGATTTCAGGGCTACAATCACCATCTGTAGAGATCTTGGATCCCAGGAAAATAAAATCTTTCATTGCCTCCACTTTTCCCTCATCTATTATCTATATACTGTATGAGATTGCAGTTTGCCATAATCTTTGTATTTTTTACATTAAACAGCAGTCCAGCATTTGCACTCAGCACGTATTTCACCCTCATCAATGGGTCCTTTAGTTCCTCCTCACTTTCAGCCATCAGAGTACTATCATCTGCGTATCTGAGGTTGTTGGTATTTCTTCTAACAATACAGATTCGAGTTTGAATTCCTTCACCTCGACCTTATGCATGGTGTCTTTGAGTACAAGTTGAATAAATAAGGTGATATTATACAACCTTGTTACACACCTTTCCCTATCTTGAACCATTCTGTTGTCTCATGTTCGGTTCTGACCGTGGCTTCTTGGTCCACATATAGATTCCTTAGGAGGTGAATGAGATGGACTGGTACTCCCATTTCATTAAGACCTTGCCAAATTTTGTTGTGATCTACACAGTCAAAGGATTTAGCATAGTCTATGAAGCAGAAGTAAATGTTTTTCTAGAACTCACTTGCTTTTTCTATTATCCATCAGATACTGGCAATTTGATGAAACAACGTGTCAAAAACACACTTTTTTCTTCATTTTTTTCTTTTTTAAGAACCATTATAATATACTCTTTTGAACAATGTAAATTGATAGTAGATAGCAAAAAATAAGAATATGCAGCCTTTTATGTATGCTCTCCACTAAACAAGTATGCTGTAACAGGAGCCACCACTATTATTTCTGTGTATCTCCTTCCACAAACAAATGGGGAGCTTCAACACAGATAGATTCCAAAGATGCAGCTGCTGCCAGTAAATTCAGTTTGAGGTTCTATCAGTATACACTGTTTTCTTTCTAATAAAACAGCTAGACAAACAAAGTTATTGCTGTCCCCATTATGGATTATCATATTCATATAATAGTTAATACATTGAAATATTTTCCTTAGTTTAACCCTTAAAAAGAGCATAATGTAAATGTGAGACTAGAGTGGGCCATTAAATGTTAGCAACTTTCGTTGTTAATGTAGATGAAGTTGCTATGCTGCCTAGGATTACATTATATGATGTCTGCATGATAAAATACATTCTGCAGAAAAACTAGTAACCAAAAATAGTAGGAATGGAATTTTTCTATCAGAAGAGCTCAACATTTGACAGTGTCTCTTCCCCTAGGTGGAGAGGCGTTGGGGAAGACAGAGGTGAACGGCCTGGAAGCAAGCCAGCGTTTAAGACTGCGTGGACGGCAGGACCGAAGGCTCCCCACTCAGCGAGAGGGGTGAGAGAGGTCCTACTGTGCTATAGGCTGCTGTGGCCTACTACATCCTCTGGAATTTTATGAGAAAAAGGCTATGCCTTAATGATATTTTTCAAGGAGATACTGTATATATATTTAGATTATTTTAAATTATCACATATAATAATTGTCAAATTGAGAGTTGTTGTCATGCTTTGCGGCCCGGGCGACAACTCGCAGTTTTACAACTCCCCCTGCTATGCCCCACTGATGCTCGCAATCAGTGCCATATCTGCCCCGCGGCCCTCCCTGCTCCATACTCCCTGCTCCCTGATTTGGTGGTGCGCGTGCACGAGCGGGTGGGACGCGCGCATGGGACAACGGCCCGCAGCATTAATATGAGGGAGGAGTGGGGGAGAGACACGGGAGAGAGGAGTGGGGGAGAGACACGGGAGAGAGATACTGGAGAGGAGTGGGGGAGAGACACGGGAGAGGAGTGGTGGAGAGACACGGGAGGGAGAGGAGTGGGGAAAAGACAGGAGAGGAGGGGAAGAGAGACACAGGGGAAGAGAGACACAGGGGGGAAGAGAGACACAGAGGAGGGGGAAGAGAGACACGAGGGAGAGGAGGCGGGGAAGAGAGACATTGGGGAAGAGAGACACAGGGGAAGAGAGAAACTGGGGAAGAGAGACATGGGGGAAGAGAGACATAGTGGAAGGGAGGTATTGTCACTCTCAGGTATTGTCCAATTGGTATACCTTAAAGAGTGCCTTGGGATGACTGCTTTTTGCGTGTAACAAACTATTGGTAGCTGTTGGTTTTCTATAGGTCTTAGTGCCTATAGTGCCGTATTGTGTTTTGAATATTTGTAAGCCCAAAAAGGTAATGGACTCATAACTAATTTCAAAAGTCAAATATAGATCCAGATTATTTTTATTAAGGGTTTTAATAAAGGTCTGTGGATAATAACATCGGAAAATATTAACATGAAACAAAAGTTGAGATACGCAAAATATATATTAGGAAAGTACTCATGATTTATAAATAAGGATAGTAGTAGTGTATTGCCATGGATAAATATAATGATTTATAAATAAGGAAGGTAGTATATTGCCATGGATAAATAATTTGCTGCTTTGTCTAAATAATGAATTAGCACTATATGCAGAATATGACAATTTAACCATCCTATCACATATATAGTTGTGAGCGTACGAGTCGTTGCTCACGCTTGCGGGCTCGCGTAGCGAGCCCGCGGCCCTCGCGAAGCGAGGGCCGTGGCTCGCGAAGCGAGCCGCGGCCCTCGCGTAGCGAGCCGCGGGCCTCGCGAAGCGAGCCGCGGGCCTCGCGAAGCAAGGGCCGCGGCTCGCGCAGCGAGCCGCGGCCCTCGCGTAGCGAGGTCACTGGGCAAGGGCCTCAGTTGCTGGCATGGAGCGCCGAAGGCGCTCCATGCCAGCAACTGAGGCCCCTCGCGAAGCGAGGGCCTCAGTTGCTGGCGAGGTCACTGGGCACGGGTCTCAGTTGCTGGCATGGAGCGCCGAAGGCGCTCCATGTCAGCAACTGAGGCCCCTCGCAAAGCGAGGGCCTTAGTTGCTGGCGAGGTCACTGGGCAAGGGCCTCAAACCCTCGCAAAATTCACGTCGCTACTCAAAAAACACGACACACAAATTACGACACTCGCTAAATTTTACGAGGCACGCAAACAACGTACGAAACACGTTACCACACATTACGACCTCGCAAACATCGGACGCAACACGCCGACATACAAACATTTAAAACACAATACATACACACAGCACATACATAAAAAACTTACCTACACCAAGAGGGAGCACCCAGGACCTCAAAAATGCAACTTACACCTCGATTTTACTCGAAATAAAACAGTTTAGAGACTAAAAAAAAAACAAAGCGAGAGAAAAAATGGCCGCCGAACAAAACGAAAACGAGGCTACAGCACTCTAAACTCGCAAAACACCACAAGAAACTCGCAAAACACCACAAAACACCTACGGATATTCCGATACAGACCTATACCACACATTACTCGCCATTTTACACCAATGCGGAAGTACACGACTACGCTAACGGTTTGGTCTCGCGCACGCACAGTGTTACACTGCACACATTCAGCATGCTTATACAGCAGCTCCACACCACTAATGCTGCAGCAACATCAACACAGATTGCCAGCTCTTCATCACAATGCTTCAAAATAGGTACACTATATTCATTTACTAATTTAGCTACCTTACAATTTCATTGCCGTCATTTTTTGACGGGCAATTCGCTAGTATCTTAATAAATCTGATAAAGTAAAGTACAATTTTTGTGCTGTTAAATATTAATTCTTTATCATATTGCAATCAACGCTTGATGAATAATGAGGCTATAAAATATTACAATCAATGTTTGATGAATAAGTAGGCTAAGAAATATGAAATTCAGGCTTCATAATAAATAATAGCTTTATTGCAAATTATATATATTTCCTTTTTAGAATACTTACTATATTTAAAGGAATGTCGAATAGACATTCATATTGTATGTAAGATAATGGTATTGCAAAAACTTATAAGACACTAATGCATATCAATATAATGATAGACAATAAACTATAGATTTTAACATGGTTGAAATGGTTTTAATTTCCACAGTATTGATGCCATGACTACGACAGCCTTTAGGAAGGAGCAAACAGAAGGCAGGCGTAAGCCTTGACGAAATTCAAGAAACGAGCGTCGGGTTGACGTAGGAACGCCGTCGCAGGTCAATGACATCATCAATAGGCGTCTAGATTGCGGCGTGCACAGCAAGGCAGTTAGCGTTCTAACCACAGGCCCCTAGATTAAAGTCCCTAACCAGTCAGCAAATGCAGTTTAGAAAATCTGGTCAATAAGAAGGAGAGCTGGACACTATGTTGGGAAATACCCTGGTCATAGAAAGCTACGGGATTGAGGGCAACCACCAGAGGGGATTAACGGATAAAAAGCACTGTGTGGTGCTTGCCATTCTGGTGCTATATTGGTACCCTATAACACTTTATGTCCCCACAAATTGGAGGACGTTGCTACAATCTTTTTCATTATTAGCACACAGCTGTACATAATATTTGTTCTAAACCTCTGCAGCAATTTATATTTAAATCTTTAGTCTCAACAGGATTGTCTTAATATTACCATATAAAAATTTATCACTTGACACTTTTTTACTTTTAGCACTTTATAATATCTTTTTGTCAATAGCACTTTATGCAACACTGTGCAATTGTCACTTTAGCACTTTATTATAAATTGCTAAATAAGGGAAGAATATTTAACTTTAAATTACCAAAAGTTCTACATCAGCTAATGTAATAATCTCTAATCCTTGCAACGAATTTTACCGTTTAATAAAAGTTAAATGTTTTAATTTAGTTTATTCTCTCTTTTATGAGATTAGGATAATCAGGTGTGCCTTGTAAAAGGATCTTTCTTCTCATTGAAGTATGTTATTCAATTTATCCTTAGGTGCACACTGACCAATAATCTGGGTCTTTTTGAATATACCTGAGCCACCACTACTCAAAAAATTAAAAAGGAGGAGTCCTAATAGTGAACCTTGAGGAACCCCACTTACCACATTAGTCCAATCGGAGTATGTCCATTTACAACAACCCTTTGCTTCCTGTCTTTTAGCCAGCTCTCAATCCATAAGCAAATATTTATGGCAATTCCTGTATCCCTTAGTTTGCTCAATAGTCTCCCACGTGGCACTGTATCAAAAGCCCTTGCAAAATCCAAATAGACTACATCCACTGATTTGTCTTGATCCAAATTCCTACTAACCTCCGCATAGAAACTAATTAGGTTTGTTTGACATGACCTATCCTTCATAAATCCATGTTGGTTCCTACTTATAATCCTGTTTGAATAGACATATTCCTGTATATTATCCCTTATTAACTCTTCTAAAAGCTTTCCCACTACCGAAGTGAGACTCACTGGTCTATAATTCTATTATACTTTAGTCATGCAATTAACAATGTTGCCCCTTTAAAAAGTATTTTAAGGTTCCACATTTAAAAAAATGATATGGGAAATCTAAGCTGTGTACAGAAGGAACCCCAAGAACTGTTCTATGTATTTTTCTAGTTTTCTCTTTTTTTAGGTGAAAAGATAATTTTGCTTTTGATTTTGACATTGGATTCTCAGAGGTCTCTTTCTTAGCAAAGCAGAACAATATAAGGCCTCCTGACAACATGTGCTATCTTCATAATCATTATAACAATTAGATTAAGATGGAAAATAGAAGCTCTGTAGCTAATTTCATTCTGATTGCATTACCACTTACTTTTGTCAGTCAGATAATTTTATCCTCCCTCCTTATACTTATTTACATAATCACATTGGTTGGAAACCTGCTCATCATTTTCATAATTTGGAAGGATCATCACCTACATATCCCCATGTACTTCTTTATTGGCAACTTTTCCCTTTTGGACATATGGTACACCACCTCCATAATACCAAAGCTTATCTCTATTCTGGCATATGGAAACAGAGAAATTTCATTCTGGGGTTGCCTCACACAGTGTTATTTCTATTTTTTCATGGGGTCTTCTGAGCTCTTGTTCCTGGCAGTCATGTCATTTGACAGGTATATAGCTATATGTTTCCCTTTGCGTTATGCAACTGTGATGAACCATGGACTATGTCTAAAACTTGCTGTGGGTTCTTGGGCATGTGGTTTTGTGGACACATTTGTACAAACAGTACTAATAGTTAAGCTTCCCTTCTGTGACTCTAATGAGATTGACCATTTTTATTGTGACGTGGATCCTCTTCTAAAACTTGCCTGCTCAGATACCAGCCTCATAGAGCTTATTAACCTATTTTGCTCTTCGTTGGTTGTGTTTGGATCCCTTATATGCATCATTTCATCGTATTCACTGATCATTTCAGCCATTTTGAAGCTCACTAATATGTGGGGGAAATAGAAGACATTTTCTACATGTGTATTCCACCTTATTCTTGTATTTATAGTCTATGGAAGTTCACTTTTCCTATGTATGAGAGGTATCAGTGTCTCATTTATGGATTTAAGTAAGCTTTCAGCCATATTGACTGGAATTGTGACTCCTCTCCTGAACCCATTCATTTACACCTTGAGGAACCAACAGGTGAAAGAAGCTCTAAAACAACTTGTAGTTGGGATGTCTTTGGATATATAACATTCATATGTATTTTTGAATATTTGAAATATGAACTTTAAAGTGAAATTACCACTAATTACAATAAGCACCGATTTTGTATGACAATTTGCATTTGTTAATTTGTCTTCCAGAAGCCTTTTTAGTGAATATATAACTATTTGAGATAATAAAGAAAACAAAGGGCCAATGTGGTCATTTAATTTAAAATCTTTTGAAGAACTACAGTGGAAAATGTGAAAATGTTTTAAAATAGAAAATAAAATACAGTCTGTAATATATTATATTTTATATGCAATTATGATTTACAATTTTTTTATTTTATTTCCTGAAGTGGAAGCAGACTTTGACGCCAGAAGAAGTTCCATCTGCACAATGGGAAAATGGCATCTATAAGCTACATAGCTTTTGGTAGCAGTAATAGAAATTCATTAGCTTACTAGGATATAGTTAGTTTGTAGGCTTAGAATTCTAATGTGTCAGCCTCCACAAACACAGAACCATAAAAGACAAAACAGTTGCTTATAAATAGACGGACTATCCTTTAAAGTGAGTGTTAGTCCAATAAAAAAGTAATTACTTCATAATGCAATTTGTTTATGCAAACTGTTGTTGTTGTATAGTTATTCAGTTGTGTCCAACACTCTATGACCCCATGGACCGCAGCACGCCAGACACATCTGTCAGCCACTGCCACAATGAGCTCCATCAAGTTCACGTTCATTGCTTCAATAACCTCATCTATCCATCACCGCTTCTGTTGTACCCTTCTTTGTGTGCCTTCAAACTTTCCCAGCATCAGCTGAAGTACTGATTTATTGGATCTTCTCCAACATCACAATTTAAAGGCGTCAGTTCCCTGGTTCTTTACAGTTCAACTCTTACATCCGTATGTTACTACTGGGAATACCATGGCTATCTATGTTGACCTTTGTTGATTGAGTGTAATATCTTCACTTTTGACATAGCTTTCCTTCCCAGAAGCAAGCATCTTTTGATTTCAGGGCTACAATCACAATCTGTAGAGATCTTGGATCCAAGGAAAATAAAATCTTTCATTGCCTCCACTTTTCCCTCATCTATTATCTATATACTGTATGAGATTGCAGTTTGCCATAATCTTTGTATTTTTAACATTAAGCAGCAGTCCAGCATTTGCACTCAGCACTTATTTCACTCTCATCAATGGGCCCTTTAGTTCCTCCTCACTTTCAGCCATCAGAGTACTATCATCTGCGTATCTGAGGTTGTTGGTATTTCTTCCAGCAATATGGATTCCAGTTTGAATTCCTTCACCTCGACCTTCTGCATGGTGTATTTGAGTACAAGTTGAATAAATAAGGTGATATTATACAACCTTGTTACACACCTTTCCCTATCTTGAACCATTCTGTTGTCTCATGTTCGGTTCTGACCGTGGCTTCTTGGTCCCCATATAGATTCCTTAGGAGGTGAATGAGATGGACTTGTACTCCCATTTCATTAAGAACTTGCCAAATTTTGTTGTGATCTACACAGTCAAAGGATTTAGCATAGTCTATGAAGCAGAAGTAAATGTTTTTCTAGAACTCACTTGCTTTTTCTATTATCCATCAGATACTGGCAATTTGATGAAACAATGTGTCAAAAACATACTTTTTTCTTCATTTTTTTCTTTTTTAAGAACCATTATAATATACTCTTTTGAACAATGTAAATTGATAGTAGATAGCAAAAAATAAAAAAATGCAGCCTTTTATGTATGCTCTCCACTAAACAAGTATGCTGTAACAGGAGCCACCACTATTATTTCTGTGTATCTCCTTCCACAAACAAATGGGGAGCTTCAACACAGATAGATTCCAAAGATGCTGCTAGTGCCAGTAAATTCAGTTTGAGGTTCTATCAGTATGCACTGTTTTCTTTCTAATAAAACAGCTAGACAAATAAAGTTATTGCTGTCCCCATTATGGATTATCATATTCATATAATAGTTAATACATTGAAATATTTTCCTTAGTTTAACCCTTAAAAAGATCATAATGTAAATGTGAGACTAGAGTGGGCCATTAAATGTTAGCAACTTTCGTTTTTAAAGTAGATGAAGTTGCTATGCTGCCTAGGATTACATTATATGATGTCTGCATGATAAAATACATTCTGCAGAAAAACTAGTAACCAAAAATAGTAGGAATGGAATTTTCCCATCAGAAGAGCTCAACATTTGACAGTGTCTCTTCCCCTAGGTGGAGAGGCGTTGGGGAAGACAGAGGTGAACGGCCTGGAAGCAAGACAGCGTTTAAGACAGCGTGGGCGGCAAGACCGAAGGCTCCCCACTCAGCGAGAGGGGTGAGAGAGGCCCTGCTGTGCTATAGGCTGCTGCGGCCTACATCCTCTGGAATTTTGTGAGAAAAAGGCTATGCCTTAATGATATTTTTCAAGGAGATACTGTATATATATTTAGATTATTTTAAATTATCACATATAATAGTTGTCAAATTGAGAGTTGTCATGCTTTTAGGCCCGGACGACAACTCGCAGTTTTACAACTCCCCCTGCTATGCCCCACTGATGCTCGCGATCAGTGCCATATCAGCCCTGCGGCCCTCCCTGCTCCATACTCCCTGCTCCCTGATTTGGTGGTGCGCATGCACGAGCGGGTTGGACGCGCGCATGGGACGACGGCCCACAGCATTAATATGAGGGAGGAGTGGGGGAGAGACACGGGAGAGAGGAGTGGGGGAGAGACACGGGAGAGAGATATTGGAGAGGAGTGGGGGAGAGACACGGGAGGGAGAGGAGTGGGGAAAAGACAGGAGAGGAGGGGAAGAGAGACACAGGGGAAGAGAGACACGGGGGAAGAGAGACACAGAGGAGGGGGAAGAGAGACACAAGGGAGAGGAGGGGGGGAGAGAGACATGGGGGAAGAGAGACACAGGGGAAGAGAGAAACTGGGGAAGAGAGACATGGGGGAAGAGAGACATAGTGGAAGGGAGGTATTGTCACTCTCAGGTATTGTCCAATTGGTATACCTTAAAGAGTGCCTTGGGATGACTGCTTTTTGCGTGTAACAAACTATTGGTAGCTGTTGGTTTTCTATAGGTCTTAGTGCCTATAGTGCCGTATTGTGTTTTGAATATTTGTAAGCCCAAAAAGGTAATGGACTCATAACTAATTTCAAAAGTCAAATATAGATCCAGATTATTTTTATTAAGGGTTTTAATAAAGGTCTGTGGATAATAAAATCGGAATATATTAACATGAAACAAAAGTTGAGATACGCAAAATATATATTAGGAAAGTACTCATGATTTATAAATAAGGATAGTAGTAGTGTATTGCCATGGATAAATGTAATGATTTATAAATAAGGAAGGTAGTATATTGCCATGGATAAATAATTTGCTGCTTTGTCTAAATAATGAATTAGCACTATATGCAGAATATGACAATTTAACCATCCTATATCTTAATTAATCTGATAAAGTAAAGTACAATTTTTGTGCTGTTAAATATTAATTCTTTATCATATTGCAATCAACGATTGATGAATAAGGAGGCTATAAAATATTACAATCAATGTTTGATGAATAAGTAGGCTAAGAAATATGAAATTCAGGCTTCATAATAAATAATAGCTTTATTGCAAATTATATATATTTCCTTTTTAGAATACTTACTATATTTAAAGGGATGTCGAATAGACATTCATATTGTATGTAAGATAATGGTTTTGCAAAAACTTATAAGACACTAATGCATATCAATATAATGATAGACAATAAACTATAGATTTTAACATGGTTGAAATGGTTTTAATTTCTACAGTATTGTTGCCATGACTACGCCAGCCTTTAAGAAGGAGCAAACAGAAGGCAGGCGTAAGCCTTGACGAAATTCAAGAAACGTGCGTCGGGTTGACGTAGGAACGCCGTCGCAGGTCGATGACGTCATCAATAGGCGTCTAGATTGCGGCGTGCACAGCAAGGCAGTTAGCGTTCTAACCAGAAGCCCCTAGATTAAAGTCCCTAACCAGTCAGCAAATGCAGTTTAGAAAATCTGGTCAATAAGAAGGAGAGCTGGACACTATGTTGGGAAATACCCTGGTCATAGAAAGCTACGGATTGAGGACAACCACCAGAGGGGATTAATGGATAAAAAGCACTGTGTGGTGCTTGCCATTCTGGTGCTATATTGGTACCCTATAACACTTTATGTCCCTACAAATTGGAGGACGTTGCTACAATCTTTTTCATTATTAGCACACAGCTGTACATAATATTTGTTCTAAACCTCTGCAGCAATTTATATTTAAATCTTTAGTCTCAACAGGATTGTCTTTATATTACCATATAATAATTTATTACTTGATACTTTTTTACTTTTAGCACTTTATAATATCTTTTTGTCAATAGCACTTTATGCAACACTGTGCAATTGTCACTTTAGCACTTTATTATAAATTGCTAAATAAGGGAAGAATATTTAACTTTAAATTACCAAAAGTTCTACATCAGCTAATGTAATAATCTCTAATCCTTGCAACGAATTTTACCGTTTAATAAAAGTTAAATGTTTTAATTTAGTTTATTCTCTCTTTTATGAGATTAGGATAATCAGGTGTGCCTTGTAAAAGGATCTTTCTTCTCTTTGAAGTATGTTATTCAATTTATCCTTAGGTGCACCCTGACCAATAATCTGGGTCTTATTGAATATACCTGAGCCACCACTACTCAAAAAATTAAAAAGGAGGAGTCCTAATACTGAACCTTGAGGAACCCCACTTACCACATTAGTCCAATCGGAGTATGTCCATTTACAACAACCCTTTGCTTCCTGTCTTTTAGCCAGCTCTCAATCCATAAGCAAATATTTATGGCAATTCCTGTATCCCTTAGTTTGCTCAATAGTCTCCCACGTGGCACTGTATCAAAAGCCCTTGCTAAATCCAAATAGACTACATCCACTGATTTGTCTTGATCCAAATTCCTACTAACCTCCGCATAGAAACTAACTAGGTTTGTTTGACATGACCTATCCTTCATAAATCCATGTTGGTTCCTACTTATAATCCTGTTTGAATAGACATATTCCTGTATATTATCCCTTATTAACTCTTCTAAAAGCTTTCCCACTACCGAAGTGAGACTCACTGGTCTATAATTCTATTATACTTTAGTCATGCAATTAACAATGTTGCCCCTTTAAAAAGTATTTTAAGGTTCCACATTTAAAAAAATGATATGGGAAATCTAAGCTGTGTATGGAAGGAACCCCGAGAACTGTTCTATGTATTTTTCTAGTTTTCTCTTTTTTTAGGTGAACAGATAATTTTGCTTTTGATTTTGACATTGGATTCTCAGAGGTCTCTTTCTTAGCAAAGCAGAACAATATAAGGCCTCCTGACAACATGTGCTATCTTCATAATCATTATAACAATTAGATTAAGATGGAAAATAGAAGCTCTGTGGCTAATTTCATTTTTATGGCATTACCACTTACTTTTGTCAGTCAGATAATTTTATCCTCGCTCCTTATGCTTATTTACATAATCACATTGGTTGGAAACCTGCTCATCATTTTCACAATTTGGAAGGATCATCACCTACATATCCCCATGTACTTCTTTATTGGCAACTTTTCCCTTTTGGAGATATGGTTCACCACCTCCATAATACCAAAGCTTATCTCTATTCTGGCATATGGAAACAGAGAAATGTCATTCTGGGGTTGCCTCACACAGTGTTATATCTATTTTTTCATGGGGTCTTCTGAGCTCTTGTTCCTGGCAGTCATGTCATTTGACAGGTATATAGCTATATGTTTCCCTTTGCATTATGCAACTGTGATGAACCATGGGCTATGTCTAAAACTTGCTGTGGGTTCTTGGGCAGGTGGTTTTGTGGACACATTTGTACAAACAGTACTAATAGTTAAGCTTCCCTTCTGTGACTCTAATGAGATTGACCATTTTTATTGTGACGTGGATCCTCTTCTAAAACTTGCCTGCTCAGATACCAGCCTCATAGAGCTTATTAACCTATTTTGCTCTTCATTGGTTGTGTTTAAATCCCTTATATGCATCATTTCATCGTATTCACTGATTATTTCAGCCATTTTGAAGCTCACTAATATGTGGGGGAAATAGAAGACGTTTTCTACATGTGTATCCCACCTTATTCTTGTATTTATAGTCTATGGAAGTTCACTTTTCCTATGTATGAGAGGTATCAGTGTCTCATTTATGGATTTAAGTAAGCTTTCAGCCATATTGACTGGAATTGTGACTCCTCTCCTGAACCCATTCATTTACACCTTGAGGAACCAACAGGTGAAAGAAGCTCTAAAACAACTTGTAGTTGGGATGTCTTTGGATATATAACATTCATATGTATTTTTGAATATTTGAAATATGCACTTTAAAGTGAAATTACCACTAATTACAATAAGCACTGATTTTGTATGACAATTTGCATTTGTTAATTTGTCTTCCAGAAGCCTTTTTAGCGACTATATAACTATTTGAGATCATAAAGAAAACTAAAGGGCCAATGTGGTCATTTAATTTAAAATCTTTTGAAGAACTACAGTGGAAAATGTGAAAATGTTTTAAAATAGAAAATAAAATACAGTCTGTAATATATTATATTTTATATGCAATTATGATTTACAATTTTTTTATTTTATTTCCTGAAGTGGAAGCAGACTTTGACGCCAGAAGAAGTTCCATCTGCACAATGGGAAAATGGCATCTATAAGCTACATAGCTTTTGGTAGCAGTAATAGAAATTCATTAGCTTACTAGGATATAGTTAGTTTGTAGGCTTAGAATTCTAATGTGTCAGCCTCCACAAACACAGAACCATAAAAGACAAAACAGTTGCTTATAAATAGACGGACTATCCTTTAAAGTGAGTGTTAGTCCAATAAAAAAGTAATTACTTCATAATGCAATTTGTTTATGCAAACTGTTGTTGTTGTATAGTTATTCAGTTGTGTCCAACACTCTATGACCCCATGGACCGCAGCACGCCAGACACATCTGTCAGCCACTGCCACAATGAGCTCCATCAAGTTCACGTTCATTGCTTCAATAACCTCATCTATCCATCACCGCTTCTGTTGTACCCTTCTTTGTGTGCCTTCAAACTTTCCCAGCATCAGCTGAAGTACTGATTTATTGGATCTTCTCCAACATCACAATTTAAAGGCGTCAGTTCCCTGGTTCTTTACAGTTCAACTCTTACATCCGTATGTTACTACTGGGAATACCATGGCTATCTATGTTGACCTTTGTTGATTGAGTGTAATATCTTCACTTTTGACATAGCTTTCCTTCCCAGAAGCAAGCATCTTTTGATTTCAGGGCTACAATCACAATCTGTAGAGATCTTGGATCCAAGGAAAATAAAATCTTTCATTGCCTCCACTTTTCCCTCATCTATTATCTATATACTGTATGAGATTGCAGTTTGCCATAATCTTTGTATTTTTAACATTAAGCAGCAGTCCAGCATTTGCACTCAGCACTTATTTCACTCTCATCAATGGGCCCTTTAGTTCCTCCTCACTTTCAGCCATCAGAGTACTATCATCTGCGTATCTGAGGTTGTTGGTATTTCTTCCAGCAATATGGATTCCAGTTTGAATTCCTTCACCTCGACCTTCTGCATGGTGTATTTGAGTACAAGTTGAATAAATAAGGTGATATTATACAACCTTGTTACACACCTTTCCCTATCTTGAACCATTCTGTTGTCTCATGTTCGGTTCTGACCGTGGCTTCTTGGTCCCCATATAGATTCCTTAGGAGGTGAATGAGATGGACTTGTACTCCCATTTCATTAAGAACTTGCCAAATTTTGTTGTGATCTACACAGTCAAAGGATTTAGCATAGTCTATGAAGCAGAAGTAAATGTTTTTCTAGAACTCACTTGCTTTTTCTATTATCCATCAGATACTGGCAATTTGATGAAACAATGTGTCAAAAACATACTTTTTTCTTCATTTTTTTCTTTTTTAAGAACCATTATAATATACTCTTTTGAACAATGTAAATTGATAGTAGATAGCAAAAAATAAAAAAATGCAGCCTTTTATGTATGCTCTCCACTAAACAAGTATGCTGTAACAGGAGCCACCACTATTATTTCTGTGTATCTCCTTCCACAAACAAATGGGGAGCTTCAACACAGATAGATTCCAAAGATGCTGCTAGTGCCAGTAAATTCAGTTTGAGGTTCTATCAGTATGCACTGTTTTCTTTCTAATAAAACAGCTAGACAAATAAAGTTATTGCTGTCCCCATTATGGATTATCATATTCATATAATAGTTAATACATTGAAATATTTTCCTTAGTTTAACCCTTAAAAAGATCATAATGTAAATGTGAGACTAGAGTGGGCCATTAAATGTTAGCAACTTTCGTTTTTAAAGTAGATGAAGTTGCTATGCTGCCTAGGATTACATTATATGATGTCTGCATGATAAAATACATTCTGCAGAAAAACTAGTAACCAAAAATAGTAGGAATGGAATTTTCCCATCAGAAGAGCTCAACATTTGACAGTGTCTCTTCCCCTAGGTGGAGAGGCGTTGGGGAAGACAGAGGTGAACGGCCTGGAAGCAAGACAGCGTTTAAGACAGCGTGGGCGGCAAGACCGAAGGCTCCCCACTCAGCGAGAGGGGTGAGAGAGGCCCTGCTGTGCTATAGGCTGCTGCGGCCTACATCCTCTGGAATTTTGTGAGAAAAAGGCTATGCCTTAATGATATTTTTCAAGGAGATACTGTATATATATTTAGATTATTTTAAATTATCACATATAATAGTTGTCAAATTGAGAGTTGTTGTCATGCTTTTAGGCCCGGACGACAACTCGCAGTTTTACAACTCCCCCTGCTATGCCCCACTGATGCTCGCGATCAGTGCCATATCAGCCCTGCGGCCCTCCCTGCTCCATACTCCCTGCTCCCTGATTTGGTGGTGCGCATGCACGAGCGGGTTGGACGCGCGCATGGGACGACGGCCCACAGCATTAATATGAGGGAGGAGTGGGGGAGAGACACGGGAGAGAGGAGTGGGGGAGAGACACGGGAGAGAGATATTGGAGAGGAGTGGGGGAGAGACACGGGAGGGAGAGGAGTGGGGAAAAGACAGGAGAGGAGGGGAAGAGAGACACAGGGGAAGAGAGACACGGGGGAAGAGAGACACAGAGGAGGGGGAAGAGAGACACAAGGGAGAGGAGGGGGGGAGAGAGACATGGGGGAAGAGAGACACAGGGGAAGAGAGAAACTGGGGAAGAGAGACATGGGGGAAGAGAGACATAGTGGAAGGGAGGTATTGTCACTCTCAGGTATTGTCCAATTGGTATACCTTAAAGAGTGCCTTGGGATGACTGCTTTTTGCGTGTAACAAACTATTGGTAGCTGTTGGTTTTCTATAGGTCTTAGTGCCTATAGTGCCGTATTGTGTTTTGAATATTTGTAAGCCCAAAAAGGTAATGGACTCATAACTAATTTCAAAAGTCAAATATAGATCCAGATTATTTTTATTAAGGGTTTTAATAAAGGTCTGTGGATAATAAAATCGGAATATATTAACATGAAACAAAAGTTGAGATACGCAAAATATATATTAGGAAAGTACTCATGATTTATAAATAAGGATAGTAGTAGTGTATTGCCATGGATAAATGTAATGATTTATAAATAAGGAAGGTAGTATATTGCCATGGATAAATAATTTGCTGCTTTGTCTAAATAATGAATTAGCACTATATGCAGAATATGACAATTTAACCATCCTATATCTTAATTAATCTGATAAAGTAAAGTACAATTTTTGTGCTGTTAAATATTAATTCTTTATCATATTGCAATCAACGATTGATGAATAAGGAGGCTATAAAATATTACAATCAATGTTTGATGAATAAGTAGGCTAAGAAATATGAAATTCAGGCTTCATAATAAATAATAGCTTTATTGCAAATTATATATATTTCCTTTTTAGAATACTTACTATATTTAAAGGGATGTCGAATAGACATTCATATTGTATGTAAGATAATGGTTTTGCAAAAACTTATAAGACACTAATGCATATCAATATAATGATAGACAATAAACTATAGATTTTAACATGGTTGAAATGGTTTTAATTTCTACAGTATTGTTGCCATGACTACGCCAGCCTTTAAGAAGGAGCAAACAGAAGGCAGGCGTAAGCCTTGACGAAATTCAAGAAACGTGCGTCGGGTTGACGTAGGAACGCCGTCGCAGGTCGATGACGTCATCAATAGGCGTCTAGATTGCGGCGTGCACAGCAAGGCAGTTAGCGTTCTAACCAGAAGCCCCTAGATTAAAGTCCCTAACCAGTCAGCAAATGCAGTTTAGAAAATCTGGTCAATAAGAAGGAGAGCTGGACACTATGTTGGGAAATACCCTGGTCATAGAAAGCTACGGATTGAGGACAACCACCAGAGGGGATTAATGGATAAAAAGCACTGTGTGGTGCTTGCCATTCTGGTGCTATATTGGTACCCTATAACACTTTATGTCCCTACAAATTGGAGGACGTTGCTACAATCTTTTTCATTATTAGCACACAGCTGTACATAATATTTGTTCTAAACCTCTGCAGCAATTTATATTTAAATCTTTAGTCTCAACAGGATTGTCTTTATATTACCATATAATAATTTATTACTTGACACTTTTTTACTTTTAGCACTTTATAATATCTTTTTGTCAATAGCACTTTATGCAACACTGTGCAATTGTCACTTTAGCACTTTATTATAAATTGCTAAATAAGGGAAGAATATTTAACTTTAAATTACCAAAAGTTCTACATCAGCTAATGTAATAATCTCTAATCCTTGCAACGAATTTTACCGTTTAATAAAAGTTAAATGTTTTAATTTAGTTTATTCTCTCTTTTATGAGATTAGGATAATCAGGTGTGCCTTGTAAAAGGATCTTTCTTCTCTTTGAAGTATGTTATTCAATTTATCCTTAGGTGCACCCTGACCAATAATCTGGGTCTTATTGAATATACCTGAGCCACCACTACTCAAAAAATTAAAAAGGAGGAGTCCTAATACTGAACCTTGAGGAACCCCACTTACCACATTAGTCCAATCGGAGTATGTCCATTTACAACAACCCTTTGCTTCCTGTCTTTTAGCCAGCTCTCAATCCATAAGCAAATATTTATGGCAATTCCTGTATCCCTTAGTTTGCTCAATAGTCTCCCACGTGGCACTGTATCAAAAGCCCTTGCTAAATCCAAATAGACTACATCCACTGATTTGTCTTGATCCAAATTCCTACTAACCTCCGCATAGAAACTAATTAGGTTTGTTTGACATGACCTATCCTTCATAAATCCATGTTGGTTCCTACTTATAATCCTGTTTGAATAGACATATTCCTGTATATTATCCCTTATTAACTCTTCTAAAAGCTTTCCCACTACCGAAGTGAGACTCACTGGTCTATAATTCTATTATACTTTAGTCATGCAATTAACAATGTTGCCCCTTTAAAAAGTATTTTAAGGTTCCACATTTAAAAAAATGATATGGGAAATCTAAGCTGTGTATGGAAGGAACCCCGAGAACTGTTCTATGTATTTTTCTAGTTTTCTCTTTTTTTAGGTGAACAGATAATTTTGCTTTTGATTTTGACATTGGATTCTCAGAGGTCTCTTTCTTAGCAAAGCAGAACAATATAAGGCCTCCTGACAACATGTGCTATCTTCATAATCATTATAACAATTAGATTAAGATGGAAAATAGAAGCTCTGTGGCTAATTTCATTTTTATGGCATTACCACTTACTTTTGTCAGTCAGATAATTTTATCCTCGCTCCTTATGCTTATTTACATAATCACATTGGTTGGAAACCTGCTCATCATTTTCACAATTTGGAAGGATCATCACCTACATATCCCCATGTACTTCTTTATTGGCAACTTTTCCCTTTTGGAGATATGGTTCACCACCTCCATAATACCAAAGCTTATCTCTATTCTGGCATATGGAAACAGAGAAATGTCATTCTGGGGTTGCCTCACACAGTGTTATATCTATTTTTTCATGGGGTCTTCTGAGCTCTTGTTCCTGGCAGTCATGTCATTTGACAGGTATATAGCTATATGTTTCCCTTTGCATTATGCAACTGTGATGAACCATGGGCTATGTCTAAAACTTGCTGTGGGTTCTTGGGCAGGTGGTTTTGTGGACACATTTGTACAAACAGTACTAATAGTTAAGCTTCCCTTCTGTGACTCTAATGAGATTGACCATTTTTATTGTGACGTGGATCCTCTTCTAAAACTTGCCTGCTCAGATACCAGCCTCATAGAGCTTATTAACCTATTTTGCTCTTCATTGGTTGTGTTTAAATCCCTTATATGCATCATTTCATCGTATTCACTGATTATTTCAGCCATTTTGAAGCTCACTAATATGTGGGGGAAATAGAAGACGTTTTCTACATGTGTATCCCACCTTATTCTTGTATTTATAGTCTATGGAAGTTCACTTTTCCTATGTATGAGAGGTATCAGTGTCTCATTTATGGATTTAAGTAAGCTTTCAGCCATATTGACTGGAATTGTGACTCCTCTCCTGAACCCATTCATTTACACCTTGAGGAACCAACAGGTGAAAGAAGCTCTAAAACAACTTGTAGTTGGGATGTCTTTGGATATATAACATTCACATGTATTTTTGAATATTTGAAATATGCACTTTAAAGTGAAATTACCACTAATTACAATAAGCACTGATTTTGTATGACAATTTGCATTTGTTAATTTGTCTTCCAGAAGCCTTTTTAGCGACTATATAACTATTTGAGATCATAAAGAAAACTAAAGGGCCAATGTGGTCATTTAATTTAAAATCTTTTGAAGAACTACAGTGGAAAATGTGAAAATGTTTTAAAATAGAAAATAAAATACAGTCTGTAATATATTATATTTTATATGCAATTATGATTTACAATTTTTTATTTTTTTATTTCCTGAAGTGGAAGCAGACTTTGACGCCAGAAGTTCCATCTGCACAATGGGAAAATGGCATCTATAAGCTACATAGCTTTTGGTATCAGTAATAGAAATTCATTAGCTTACTAGGATATAGTTAGTTTGTAGGCTTAGAATTCTAATGTGTCAGCCTCCACAAACACAGAACCATAAAAGACAAAACAGTTGCTTATAAATAGACGGACTATCCTTTAAAGTGAGTGTTAGTCCAATAAAAAAGTAATTACTTCATAATGCAATTTGTTTATGCAAACTGTTGTTGTTGTATAGTTATTCAGTTATGTCCAACACTCTATGACCCCATGGACCGCAGCACGCCAGACACATCTGTCAGCCACTGCCACAATGAGCTCCATCAAGTTCACGTTCATTGCTTCAATAACCTCATCTATCCATCACCGCTTCTGTTGTACCCTTCTTTGTGTGCCTTCAAACTTTCCCAGCATCAGCTGAAGTACTGATTTATTGGATCTTCTCCAACATCACAATTTAAAGGCGTCAGTTCCCTGGTTCTTTACAGTTCAACTCTCCCATCCGTATGTTACTACTGGGAATACCATGGCTATCTATGTTGACCTTTGTTGATTGAGTGTAATATCTTCACTTTTGACATAGCTTTCCTTCCCAGAAGCAAGCATCTTTTGATTTCAGGGCTACTATCACCATCTGTAGAGATCTTGGATCCCAGGAAAATAAAATCTTTCATTGCCTCCACTTCTCCCTTATCTATTATCTATATACTGTATGAAATTGCAGTTTGCCATAATCTTTGTATTTTTTACATTAAGCAGCAGTCCAGCATTTGCACTCAGCACTTAAATTTTATGAGAAAAAGGCTATGCCTTAATGATATTTTTCAAGGAGATACTGTATATATATTTAGATTATTTTAAATTATCACATATAATAGTTGTCACATTGAGAGTTGTTGTCATGCTTTGCGGCCCGGACGACAACTCGCAGTTTTACAACTCCCCCTGCTATGCCCCACTGATGCTCGCGATCAGTGCCATATCAGCCCCGCGGCCCTCCCTGCTCCATACTCCCTGCTCCCTGATTTGGTGGTGCGCGTGCACGAGCGGGTGGGATGAGCGCATGGGACGACGGCCCGCAGCATTAATATGAGGGAGGAGTGGGGGAGAGACACGGGAGAGAGGAGTGGGGGAGAAACACAGGAGAGAGATACTGGAGAGGAGTGGGGGAGAGACACGGGAGAGGAGTGGGGTAGAGACACGGGAGGGAGAGGAGTGGGGAAAAGACAGGAGAGGAGGGGAAGAGAGACACAGGGGAAGAGAGACACAGGGGGGAAGAGAGACACAGAGGAGGGGGAAGAGAGACACAAGGGAGAGGAGGGGGGGAAGAGAGACATGGGGGAATAGAGACACGGGGGAAGAGAGACACTGGGGAAGAGAGACTCGGGGGAAGAGAGACATAGTGGAAGGGAGAGGATGGGGGAGAGAGACACAGGGGAGGGAGAGGAGGAGGCGAATAGAGACACAGGGGAGGGGGAAGAGACACAGAGGAGGGGGAAGAGACACAGGAGAGGAAGAGGAGGAGGGGAAGAGAGATGGAGAGGAGGGGGTAAGAAAGACACAGAGGAGGGGGAAGAGAGACACAGGGGAGGAGAAAGAGAGACACAGGGTAGGGAGAGGAGGGTAGGAAGAGACACAGGGGAGGGAGAGGAGGGGAGGAATAAACACAGGGGGGGCAGGAGGGGAGAAGAGACACAGCGGAGGGGGCGGTGGGAAGAGACAAGGAGAGGGGGAAGAGACACAGGCGAGGGAGACGGGGGGTGAAGAGACAAAGGGGAGGGAGAGGGGGAAAAGAGACACAGGGGAGGGAGACGGGAGGAAGAGGGAGAGGGTGGGAGAGAGACTCAGGGGAGGAAAAGGGGGGAAGAGACACAGGGGAGGTAGAGGGGGAAAGAGAAAGAGGAGGGGGGAAGAGACACAGGGGAGGGAGAGGGGGAAGAGACACAGAGGATGGAGAGGGGGGAAAGACACAGAGGGGAGGGAGAGTAAGTAGAGGGGGTGCTAATTGCGAGGACCGAAGACGCTCATTGCAAGGCCTGTGATACGTGCTGAAGGTGCTCATCGCAAGGCCAGTAAAGTAGAGGGGGGGAGAGGCTTGCAATGAGTGCCTCCCATCAAGTAGAGGGTGGGAGAGGTAGAGGGGTGGAGAGGCTCGCAATGAGTGCCGGAGGCGTAATTTTTGATGGACAAGTTGCTAGAATATTATAAGTTTACTTCTAAGTGAGTTAACTACTAAGATGAAAAATTACACATTTACACATAAAATTACACATTTTATTAAAAGAAAGATAGAACAGACACCTTTTTTATGTAGTAACTTGAATCCTATATAATCTTGGGGTAGGAGGAGAAGATTAATCTAATATAGAGGAGTGGTTTTGGCGTGATTGAAAAGTACACTAGTTTTATATAAAAAATCAATTTATTCAATTAGGTTAAAAAAACTTTAACAACATTGTATAAAAATAATACACTTATTAAAAAGCTACTACATCCAACACGGCAAAGCCATCTGAGGAAAGTGGAAGCCCCTGGTAAAGGGTAGGCGCGCCAGCCTCTTAAAGCCCGGACGGATCATCCGCTGCCAACACTGGCTGGGCCCCTGGACGGATCCGAGGAAGAGAGAGGTGCAGCGGCGGACGGCTGGACCCGATTACACAGCGCTAAACCGGCCCCAGCAAAGCGTGGAGGAGGTGAAAGCATACCTAGGGCCAAGAGAGGAGGATTACCCGTGCAGGTTAGTGGCACCAAAGGAGTCACACACAAAACACCAGGGAAAATCTACAAAGGAGAGCAGAGGCCTAAAGGGCAAGGCCCCTAAGTTGAGTTGGGCAGATGGAGTTCTTATGTGTCAAGGCAGAAGCGAGTAATCTTGCAGGCTAATACTAAAGACTACACTTTGTTTACTGCTCTGAGGCCCAAACTCATGAAGAGGGCCCGAGGCATTTTTCTCTGACAAGTGCACCCCCATATAATAAAGAGACTTTCCAAAAAGGAGACACAATAGGTCCCAAGGCGCAAAGTATCGCTAGATATGTTCAGGTGACAGATGAGACTTGGGAAAATCATTTGCTATATCTTGTGGACATTCAAAAACAGCTGCAGAGGTCAGGAAGAAATAAAGGCAAGCAGTATTCTTATCTGAAACTCAAGTGTCATACTTCTCTGGCAGAGTAACCTATAAGTTAACCAACATCTGCTACAACAACCAAAACCCATTTTGAACACAAAGGGTCAAAGAAGCCCTGCTCTAACATATCCCTACCAACGGATTTGAAAGCAGATTGATAAAAAAAAAAAAAAATTCCTTGTGGAATAGGCCTTTGTAGGCAATTGGGTACTGGGACAAATACACCTGAAACCATCGGTTCTGGATCAAACTCACTGCTATTCTTGAGTCAAAGGTCAGCGACCCTGAATATGTAAAAACCACAAACCCCTCCCTGTACAGGGGAACTAACATAAACAAAGTGACAAGCTAATAAAGTAAAACCGAAACTCGGCACTCAAGATTTAAGAAGGAGATGGCAGGGCGCAACACTAAGGACATACACGCTTACTGTATGCCAAGGCACACCTCACTAGCGTCTCAACAAGCTTTTACACTGACAAAGACAGCACCTAAACCTACCATGGAGACTTCCGCACCAAGTGCGAAGGCGGACATCTTCCTTCAGATCAAAGATTAAAACGGAAATTTAAAAAGTACCTTTGGAGTTATCTATGGAAATAAAGGCAGCAGACTCTAAAACAGTGGTGCTAGAAGACAACTACAATGACCTGCTCCATGCACACAAGCAATTGGAGGAAGAAGTGGTTCTATTGAAGGAGGAGCAATTCAATCAGCAGTCCGCCCAGGAAGATCTGGAAAATAGGTTGAGAAGAGAAAATATCCGGATAAGGAATCTACCTGAATCAGTGCAGGGCCTCTCTCATTACCTAACAGAACTTTGTGAGTTTCTATTGCCAGATTTATAGGAGGAGGACTTTAAAATGGACAGAATTCACAGAGCACTTGGTGGCAGCTCTTCCACTTCGGACCGTCCAAGGGACGTTATTGCACATTTTCACTATTTCTCCACTAAAGATAATTTCATGAGAGCAGCTAGAGATGGGACACCCGTGGTAGAAGGCCACCAACCAAGCATTTTCTCAGACTTATCTTCCACAACATTATTCAAAAGGAAAACACTGAAACCCATCTTGGAACTCATACTATCCCATGGCTGGAAATATACACGGGGATTTCCTTTCCGGCTTAATATTTCTAAAGAAGGGAAGATGTATTTTGTCTGGTCTTTGGAGGAGTGAATCGCCTTACTTTCGTCCTGGAATATAGAGCTACTGAAAGCCATGAATTGACCTCAGGAATCAGCTCCGTGACAATGTCAAGACCGGAGAATACAAACTCTCACAACAACCTTAGTGTGGCTCCCTTAACCTCTTCTTTATTCCTATCACTTCCTAATCAGTTAGGACATTAAATATGCATAGTGGGACATACCATTATTTCAAGTTATTTTACTTGTTTCCAGATATATATAGGCTTACAAAGTTACTTGTTACGTTAAAGAATATAATAAATTAAGTTATATTTTGCTAAGCAGGGGTACCATCTCAGTATCCATTGGATAGTATACTAGGTGGCTCACCGTTTAATTTTGAGAGGACAGCTTTGGCTCTTCTCTTAGTAGTTTAAAGTACTGTTTTTATTTCATTTAATTTTTTTTCTTCTTTCACAAAAATGTAGTTAGCACTTTAAGCTAAGGTATACTGTTGACACCAATTTGTACTAGTTTAATTTACAGCTATATCTTAATTTACTTGTGGTTCTTATAGAACAGTTAACTATACAAAGTATTGATTGTTCTAAGGGTCTCTGAACCCATTGTTCTGTTTTTGTTTTGCTCTCTCTCATCCTTTTTCTCTCTCTTTCTTCCCTCCTCCCTCCAGTCCGCGGCTCTCAGGTCCTAGAGTGGCACCTACGGTAACCCATATAGGTGTTCTTTTTGTTCCAATACCAATAACGGCCTAGACGACTGTTTGCAACCGTCCTTTTATTGTTCCTTTCCCAAGTGTGGGGTAAGTCATGGGTATTAAAATAATTTCACGCAACACGCAGGGCTTGAATGAGCCAGTCAAGAGAGGGATAGCCATTAAAAAATATATTTGAAATATTGAATATATGAAATATTCACAAAAATACCATGCTACTGCATCAGAAAAAAAGAGAGGTGTCTCGATCTTCATTCATCATACATTTAATTTCTAACACACTTCCACTCAAACAGATAAAGATGGCAGATATACAATGCCTTGCAAAACTATTCACCCCACTTGACTTTTTACCTATTTTGTTACATTACAGCCTTAAGTTCAATGTTTTGTTAATCTGAATTTTATGTGATGGATCAGAGCACAATAGTCTAAGTTGGTGAAGTGAAATGAGAAAAATATATACATAAAACTATTTTTTAGAAATAGAAAACAGAAAATTGGCATGTGCGTATGTATTCACCCCCTTTGTTATGAAGCCCATAAAAAGCTCTGGTGCAACCAATTACCTTCAGAAGTCACATAATTAGTGAAACTATGTCCACCTGTGTGCAATCTAAGTGTCACATGATCTGTCATTACATATACGCACCTTTTTTGAAAGGCCCCCGAGGCTGCAACACCTAAGCAAGAGGCACCATTAACCAAATATTGACATGAAGACCAAGGAACCCTCCAAACAAGTAAGGGGCAATGTTGTTGAGATGTACAAGTCAGGGTTAGGTTATAAAAAAATATCCAAATCTTTGATGATCCCCAGGCGCACCATCAAATCTATCATAACCAAATAGAAAGAACATGGCACAATAGCAAACCTGCCAAGAGACGGCCGCCCACCAAAACTCACGGACCGGGCAAAGAGAGCATTAATCAGAGAGGGAGCACAGAGACCTAAGGTAACCCCGAAGGAGCTGCAAAGTTCCATAGCAGAGACTGGAGTATATGTACATAGGACGACAATAAGCCGTACGCTCCATAGAGTTGGGCTTTATGGAAGAGAGGCCAGAAGAAAGCCATTACTTTCAGCCACAAATAAAATGGCCCATTTTGAGTTTGCGAAAAGGCATGTGGAAGACTCCCAAAATGTATGGAGGAAGGTACTCTGTTCTGATGAGATTAAAATTGAACTTTTCGTCCATCAAAAAAAATGCTATGTCTGGCGCAAACCCAACACATCACATCACCCAAAGAACACCACCCACACAGTGAAACATGGTGATGGCAGCATCATGCTGTGGGGTTGTTTTTCAGAAACTGGTCAGAGTTGAGGGAAAGATGGATGATGCTAAATACAGGGATATTCTTGAGCAAAACCTGTACCACTCTGTGCGTGATTTGAGGCTAGGACAGAGGTTCACCTTCCAGCAGTACAATGACCCCAAACACACTGCTAAAGCAACGCTTGTGTGGTTTAGAGGGAAACATGTAAATGTGTTGGAATAGCCTAGTCAAAGCCCATACCTCAATCCAATAGGAAATATGTGGTCAGACTTAAAGATTGCTGTTCACAATCGCAAATCATTGAACTTTAAGGACCTGGAGCAGTTTTGCAAAAAGGAATGGGCAAAAATCCCAGTGGTAAGATGTGGCAAGCTCCTAGAGACTTATCCAAACTTGGAGCTGTGATTGCCGCAAAAGGTGGCTCTACAGTGTATTGACTTTAGGGGGGTGAATAGTTATGCACATTGACTTTTTCTGTTATTATGTCGTATTTGTTGTTTGCTTCACAATAAAAAAAAAACATTTTCAAAGTTGTGGGCATATTCTGTACATTAAATGATGCAAATCCTCAAACAATCCAAGTTAATTCAAGGTTGTGAGGCAACATAACACGAAAAATGCCAAGGGGGGGTGTATAGTTTTGCAAGGCACTGTATTGTGATACAGGGAACCATTGATGGCAGACCAGTGTCACTGCTCAATGTATACGCACCAAATTTGGATCAATCCATTTTCTTTTGCAGAATCTCAAACTTAATTTCTCATTGGCAACAAGCCATCTGGATTATAGGGGGCGACATGAACGCAGTGTTAGATCCAGTTAAGAATAAATTTGAGCCCTCTGTCCCATCTCTAGCTCCCACATCTATGAAAACTCTTAAAACACTGTTTGAAAAAAAATGACTACTCGACGCATGGAGGGGAAGGCACCTAAAAACGTCGGACTATACCTTTTACTCGGCCAGACATAAATCTCATTCACGCATTGAATATATTCTAATCCAGCAACAAATGGCCTCTAACCTAATTGACGCGACAATTCATCCCATCTTGTGGTCTGACCATGATCTGGTTAATTTTTCTCTATCTGACTCAATACCAAAGGGTAGATACCCCTGATGGTCGTTAAAGCCGGCACTCCTTAATGATCCCATAGCCAAAGGAAAAATTAATCAAGCTTTAGTGAATTATTTCTTATTGAATAGCAGTGGTGAAGTGGATGAGGGTGTGGGCAGCACATAAGGCAGTAATTAGAGGGATCTGTATCCAGTTAGGGTCAGCTGCAAAAAAATTGGATCAAGGTCAGATAGTTAATTGAACAAGAAAATTTCAGATCTTCATAAATTGTTCTCTACACAGCCCTCGCCTCAAATACAAGAGGAGATTCTTAGGTGCAAACACGACTTGAATGTGATTCTGAGAAAGAAAATTGTGACTATCCTGCAGTGTACACAAGCTAAATTCTTTAGACACTCCAATAAGCCAGACACAATGTTAGCTAGGAGACTCCAACAACAGAGGGCAAATTCATTTATTTCTAAAATGTTAACTAAAGAAAACGACATAGTACACAAGCCAGATCAAATTGCAAAAACTTTTCAACAATTTTACACCAAATTATATTCAATTCCTGTACATTCCAGGACGCAAAGTCATAAATCAATACGTTTTTAGCATCAATTAAATTCCCTAAATTAGAACCAGCTGACATAGAATCGTTCCAATTTCCCAATTTCGGCAGAAGAAATTAGAATGGAAATCAAGGCTACTAACTCCCACAAGGCCCCTGGTGCGGATGGCTTTACTAGTTTTTATTACAAGCAATAAATAGAGACTCTTTTACCTCATCTTCAACTGTTATTCAATGAGTTTCTTTCAGGAAAAAACATGAAAAGGGAATTTCTGAAAGCAAAAATCATTGTGTTGCATAAAAGAAAACAAAGACCCTATGCAGTGTAGCAGTTACAGGCCTATATCGCTAATCAACAATGATATTAAACTGTACTCTAAGAGTCTAGCAAATAGACTGGGTTGCTTACTGCCATCTGTGATCCATCCGGACCAGGTAGGCTTTATATCAGGCGAATTTTGAACCTAATGGACATAGCCTCCAATAAAAAGTTACCTCTAATGTTATTATCTTTAGATGCCTAGAAGGTATTCGATAGAAGGGATTGGACTTACGATTTGGCTTAAGCGAAAGCTTCCTAAAAAGTATTATGACATTGTACTCAGCCCCAAGAGCATATATATCAGATCACAACTATTTAACATAGCTAAAGGTACAAGAGAGCGATGTCCATTATCTCCCTTACTATTCGCACTGTGTCTTGAACCTTTGGCAATAGCACTAAAGGAATCTCCAGATGTTAATGGAATTAAACTGGGAGGTACAGAATACAAGCTCAGCCTCTTTGCGGATGACATCTTACTCACCATTACAGATCCATTAATTAATCTTTCTAGTGCATTTTAAATACTGAATAAATTTGGCCAAATGTCAGGTTTTAAAGTAGACACAAATACAAGTGAGGCACTTAATATTTCCCTACCCAAACAGTTGGAAAATCTGTCACAAAATGTTTCTTTTAAATGGTCTGCGAATCATATCAAATATCTTGGAATTCATATCCCCAGAACTTCTAAATTAATGTATGATATTAATTACACCAACATTTTTAAAGAGATTTACAAAGAACTCCAAACTTGGTCTCACTTAAGATATTGTGGTTTGGTAAAATCCATGCAGTTAAAATTAATAAAATTATTATACCTTTATCGGACTATTGCAAAGACAATTAAATTAAAAGACATAGCTGCCTTACAAAAGGCAATATCAAATATAAGGAGCCTAGGGTAAATAAAGCAACCATGATGGCATCTAAAAAGGAAGGGGGGTTAGCAACACCTCATTTACTAAAATATTATAAAGCAGCAAGATTAGCTAAAATGTCCAGATGGTATATTAAGGACTCCCCCTACCCAGTGTGGGTCGAAATAGAAAAACAAGTGCTCCAGGAACACAATTAATTACTGCACCAGTTGTCATGGCTCAGTTTAAATGCGATTAGCATGAATGCATTACCATTGTGTATAATTCACTCCATTAGGTTGTGTAAACCGATTAATAAAATAATTAGATTGCTAGAGGAAGGATTGTGGCAATCGCCACAATGGTTATCATATAAAGATCTGTCAATAAATAAAAATTCCCTATTAGCCTGGTGGATTAGGAACCGGATTGTGTAGCAGATAAACTGTTAGACTGTCAACATTGGTCCCCGTTGGAATTTAAGGCAAGTCACCAACTGCCACACAAAGAATGGCTTAACTTGATGTTGATAAACACTAGAATAGGGTCAAATTACAAATGACAATAAAGTCGCTAATAAAACTCCTTTTGAACAATGTTGCTTGCATAATCCAAAAGGTAAAAAAAATATAACTCTTTACAATTACTTAAATGATAAGGCCACTCCCAATAAATTGTCCTACAGATCATATTGGGAAGAGGAGCTTAGTATTGCCCTAGAAGAGAGACGCAAAGGGGACAAATTATCAAAAATGCAGCAAACTCCTCCTTAAATATTACATTGAAGAAAAATGCATACAAAACCAGGCTTACTTGCAGCTACAGAAATGTTGAAAAACAAATATGCACAGCTATTCTTTGGTTCCTGCATAATAAAAAATCAATACTGCACTGTAAATAACAAGGAAATCGATGATAGACATTCGAATTAATTGCACAACAGTCTCAAGCTCGCAAGTCGGCAGGAAACTAAATTTATTTTTATGTTTCATTTCGGGGTTAAATCGATCTCGGGTATCAATGAGTTAATACATATCAGGCCACTCATATGGACTAGAACTGTATTGGCATTCATTTTCATAATTCATTATTTTGCGGTTTTGCGAGTCTGATCCCATATCGGACGCCCGGATCTAATTGATTGACATGTAATGTCTCATTTTCTACTGGCTGATTTGAAATAGGAGGTAATGGGCTTGCTGAACTACTACGAACCAGTGCATGGTTTACAGTTTTGGCTTTGGAACAGTAACTTGTGGGCTTGAGCAATTGAATAGCATCGCAATCGAAAATGAACGGGAGCCCACAACACACCCGCAGAGGTCCGGCCTACAGCGATCAAATTGTGGGCTTGCAATTGAATGTGACTCTATCAGCCCAATTAAGTTAGAAGCCTGTAGTGGCATAGAGAAGCTTGCAAGGGCTGCGGGCTTGAAATCTGTCCGAGTTACATAGCTATGAACAGGCCGCGAGTTATGGGCTTGAGACCCAAACCATGAAACATATTTTAAACGTAGGACGAGCGGCCATGAACATGATCAATTAGTCAAACCCATAGTTACGGGTTTAGATGGAGCCAAGGGAAACAGAGATCGTCATCATTGCATCACAGAAAAATCTTATGGAGTTCAATTACAAGTTACGATAGGACCCACATTCCAGATATAATGCAATATTGATAATGCCGTAAATATGATATTCTATTACATGCAAGTTCCATTGTATGTATTAATACATTATTTGCCGGGATCGAAATACTCCTTTGGTACCCGTTGTCTTCTTGGCTCAATTTGCGTGTTAGGGCGTTGAACCCCAATGAATTTTTTGCAAATTTAATAGCTAAATTGTAATGTAGCAGTTACGGGCTTGGGGCAGCGAAGTTAAATGTCCAAACCCGCAGCTCAGCAGGGGCTTGTTTTACAGGGCCAATTTAATAGCCTTACGGGCTACGGTTTTACACGTTAGGGGAATTTAATAGGCCTGTATGTCATTAGATATAATACCAGGGAAAGATCATCATAATTAATATTCAGTAACAGTGAAAGAGTTTCTTCAGTTTTCCAAGTACCTTAGCTTAGCTGTTTAAGTGTGTTGCAATTGGAGCTAGTAGTCAGGGAGAGAGACTGGGAGACACAGTGTAATAGGATGGGATCTGAAAGAGAATAAGTACCTAAAAGGTACATAAAAAGCATTTCAAATCACATACTTACCGTATGCAGCTACAGATATCTACAACATGTTATAACAATCATAGTAAAAATTACTATTAAATTTGGTGGGACAATATATATATATATACAGTGCCTTGCAAAAGTATTCACCCCCCTTGGCATTTATCGTGTTTTGTTGCCTCACAACCTGGAATTAACATGGATTGTTTGAGAATTTGCATCATTTAATTTACAGAACATGCCCACAACTTTGAAGATGTTTTTTTTTAATTGTGAAGCAAACAACCAATAGGACAAAATAACAGAAAAAGTCAATATGCATAACTATTCACCCCCCTAAAGGCAATACTTTGTAGAGCCACCTTTTGCGGCAATCACAGCTCCAAGTCGAGTTGGATAAGTCTCTATGAGCTTACCACATCTTACCACTGGGATTTTTGCCCATTCCTCCTTGCAAAACTGCTCTAGTTCCTTCAAGTTGGATGGTTTGATTTTGTGAACAGCAATCTTTAAGTCTGACCACAGATTTTCTATTGGATTGAGGTCTGGGCTTTGACTAGGCCATTACAACACATTTACATGTTTCCCCTTAAACCACTCAAGTGTTGCTTTAGCAGTGTGTTTGGGGTCATTGTCCTGCTGGAAGGTGAACCTCCGTTCTAGCCTCAAATCACACACAGAGTGGTACACGGTTTCCTCAAGAATATCCCTGTATTTAGCACCATCCAACTTTCCCTCTGACCAGATTCCCAATCCCGGCTGCTGAAAACATCCCCACATCATGATGCTGCTACCACCATGTTTCACTGTAAATAAATAAATGTATATACTGATTAAATGTAAGTAGCAATGATCAACAAATAAATACAACAAAGTATAATTTATATTGCATACTAGTGAGAAGTAGTTGGCAGTCTGCCATGCCCACACACCGCCAATATCCAATATCAAAACGGCAAGACGCTAACGTGTCATATCTATGTGTCTACCTGCAAAGACATATGTGTATATTTCTAATAGTTGAGAAATAAATAATGCATGTGGAGCAATTAAACACATATGGTGAAATGAAAGGCAGCTAAAATAATGTGTGTTACAAGCATGTATGTAAAACTGGTGTTGTGTGTGTCATATGTCTTAATTAAATATAAAATAAAAATAAAATAGTAAAAAATTATAGCCTCCTATGTTGTGTTTCTCCATGAGTGCTGGAATCATGGGCACACACCCAGAGAAGAATTGTAAGTTGTCTAAATATATATATATATATATATATATATATATATATATATATATATATATATATATATATATATACAGCTTTACCTCATTTAGGTGTGTTAAGCGAAACAGGTCTAAACGGGGCAGTTTAACATGGGGAAGATAGGGATAGGGGAACTCATTAAAAAAACACACAATCTAAATTGAATTTTAAATGTTTTTGGTTTTAAATGAACTCCAAAGAAACAACAAACATAACACTAACACAAACTGAACATTCTTCTGCTTCTAGCTCTAGCGTTAAAAGGGGTCTGGCAGGCAAGAACAGCTCTATACCAAATCAGCTCTAAACTGGGTAGCTTTAAGCGGGGTATACCTGTACAGTATATATAGTATATAATATATAATATATAAATGTATATATAATTATATTATAATTATATTGAGCTGGTAGGAGCATGGAGAATTTCATTTCATTTTAAACAAAGAAAAAAAAAAAAAGTCTTGAGAAGCCCTGCGAGATTTTTCTCCCTGTGAAGATCACAAGTGAGCTAAAATAGGTTGCTCTCAGATTGGGAGGGGAGGCTGACACCGCCGCAAACAGACAATGGAAGCAGGACCACAAGAAACAGATCACGTCACAGGGACGTGGAAGGAGCTGGAAGAAGCCCACTGTGTACAGTTTCAGGAGCAGACACACACCTTCTAGACCTACCCCCAGCCTATTTCATATGTGGGTTCCTATTTGGCTTACCCAGTGAGGACCAGACCAGATTCCCTTCCTGACATTATGTATTGTTGGTAACACTATGACTAAATGTATTTGAAAAAGACTAACTGACATATTATACAAAGACGGTATGTTTAGGGGTATGCCCTCCTCCAACACCCTCTTACTGCTCCTCCTTCCCCTTGCTAAATCCCAAATAATAGGTATATGTGTGTTTGTCTGTATTACAATGAAATGTCATTACATTTGTACATTTCTGGCACAAATACTTATACTATTCCACCAATATCTTCAGGCAAACTACTGCCTACTGAAAATGTGCTGCACAGAGACTAGGCCATGTGAACCTAAGAAGAAACACACACCAGAAGTTGATGCTAAATCATTATTGGATTGTGGTGGACATCCAGATTTTACAACTTCACACACAGTACTATATTAACAGTATCAGTTATCTGCCCTTTTTTCTCTATCCTTCTACAGCTAATATTTGGAGCAGAAACAAAATCACATCCCCAAGCCGCCGTGGATAACCTTGAAGTCCAACATAGGAATTTATATATATATAGTTCTGAAACTACAGTTTGATGACAGCCGTCATGGGTTAGAAGCCTGAAATAAAGTAATGTGGTACCTGCTTCTCTTTCTTCTCCAAAGAAGAATAGTCCAGTCTTCAACAAGGGAATCTCTTTCCTAGGCTAGCACAAGATGCATATGACAAACCTGTTCTTTATTATTTTCAGCCTGTCACTACCCCATGTTTTTCCCTGTTTGGACTGTTTAGAGTCTTGGGACCATCATCCCAGTTAATATACCTTACATCTGTGTGTTTTCAACATTGTATGGCTAACTGCTTGTTGGACATGCCCAATCAGTATGTGTCATGATTTAATTGACTAAGGACTCATTTTGTCAGTAATTTATGAATATGTCCAAGGGAGCATGACATTGTTACATTGGGATTATGTGTTATTGTGTGGTTATATGTTGCCTGTACATTGTTATTATGTATCCTAGTTATAATATATTATCAGAGGGAAAATGTTATACAGAACATATGTGGAATTGGTAGAAATGCCCTGTATAGAAGTTAGCTGCACATCATTGCACACTCACACATACAGACCCTGGGTCAAGACAGATGCATGTACTTCAAGTAGTCCTAAGCAAACACTTGAGTTTAACATAAAGGTTTGTTCACTGGATATCTGGTGAATTTAATCTCAAGAGCTTTGATAGCCCAAGGTTGCAAGCCAGATGGGCTGACATCCCACATACACAAATGTACACAAGGGTGTGGTATGGAAGAGTATAAATATGTTGTTTTTATCATTCAATAAAGGTTGAGAGATAGTTTTCACATAAACAAGGTGTTAGACTATTTCTGTGTGTTGTATCCTGACTTGGGGAGTGGTCTTGCCATGGACAACTAAGTAACCTGGATCCAGTATTCTCTGCCTGTACCTTTTGGGCCTTGCCCTCTTCAGATGCCATCTTTTGTGCCACAGAGAACCGAAACTACATGATTCTGCTGGGGTAGGTTTGAACTAGGTTCATATCAAGCCCCCTTGAAGAAGCAGATCGTGACAGTATGTCAAGTATTTTTGTTGTTGTTTTGTATATGTAATGCATTTACTATGATCCAATTATTGTTTGCAGGGACAAGCCTGAGAGGCCCAATGTAAAGCTGATATTATGGGGATGTTCAGTATTGAAGACTTCCTGCTGAATATTTTTTAAATTATGTTACCTTTTGTCTGGACCCAGACTAATTGAATTTCCAGGACCTTTTTGTTCTCACATGTATATAAATAAATCCCTGTGTGTTTCAACAAAGGGCATTACCCCTTTTGAGAGCATACAAGCATGTTAACATGTTTGCTCCAGTCCAGTTATCCTGGAATCCTGCATCAACATTCCAGAACTGCATTCCTGCTATCCAAAGATCGTGAAGAAAGCCTCCTTCCAGGGGAATCCCTAGCACCTATAAATAGAAACTCCCAGTGGAGAGGACCTAACCAACAACATCCATTCCTCGTGCCAAACTAATGGCAGTGGCGAGATAGGTTCTATCAAGGGAAAAGGCCAGAGACAGAGACCTGAAAAGACGTGGTAAAGATGGCCTATTATGATGAGCTCAGCTTGGTCAAACTAAAAGATGGTGTCTGTGACAGGAACGCCACTGTGACAAAACTGCAGGATCACCTAATGGAGGTGGTGAGGACCATCATTGCAAAGGTCACCAGGGTGCCAACCTCTCTGAAGCCAGCCAGTCACCACACCACAACCAGAGCTCTGAGCTCTGCTGGTGCAGACCCACCATCGAAGAAGCTGCCCTGTCGAGCCTTCCAGAAATATGATGTTGCTTAGTGGGGGCATCAAAGTTGTTTTTATCATGATGATCCATAGATTCCATACTTTAAAAGTATTCTACTGCTTTGCAGCCGCCTATATGATGTCCAATGGATTTAGAGAAGGATTCTACATCACACCTCACCAACATGGTAGTAGAATTAATGGTGACGCCTTCCAACTTGCTCAACATGTTCATGGTATCTCTGGTCTAAAATTGAAGACTCAAAACAAATTATCTGAGATGATGATCAAGATATTGATGGGCCTTTTCTCCCAGACTCCCATTACCAGATAGATCTTTATGTACTTTTCGCAGCATGTAGAACGTCAGGATCTGTAGATGTTCAACTTTCAAAAAAACATATTCCTTCTTATTAATCAAGTTATTTGATCTGGCATTATTTATAATAGACATATATTTCTTCAGAGATTAGTCTGTTCGATCCTGATCAGGTTTCTGATAACAATCCTTATTGTTCAATTACTTCAAGGCTTCTTCAACATAGTCCTGCTTGAGCCATAACACTACATTACCCCCTTTATTGGAGGGCTTGATCAGAACATCTGTTCACTGATTGATTTTTAATTGAATGCTTTGTGTTCTGATTTACTAATATTGGATACATTTGAGCTTTTTAATGTTTTCCAAAGTTACAGAAGGATAGAATTTTGATTAAATTTTCAGTCGATTCAACCAATTATCATCTTGCTCATTCATAGGTTCCTTCTTCTTCAGGAGCTCAATAATAATCAGAATCTTGATCAGTAACATCATCAACTGTATTAAAGTGTTTGTTTAAGAGTAACTAACTTGCAAAAAAATTAACATCTTTAACTGTTTTAAAAAAATCCAAGTTGTATGTCTTCACATAATTAAGCAGGAACAAAAAGCCATACATCTAGATCTTAATTTAAAAGAATTTGATGCCTCTGCACAATCCTTGCACATTGGTGGAAGCTGTGTGTGAGAAAGGTGGATGTTTACATTTCTTGAGAGCTATTGATTCAGTGAACGATGCAAGAGGTCTACTTCAGGTCCAGTGAGTGGGAATGGTCTTTTTGTCTATTTCAATTTTATCCAATTATCTTTACAATAACTCCCTGTTCCCTTGTTCTACACCCTTTTCTTCACTGATAGCCAACTCACACACACTCATAATTCAACTCTGAGAACATATGTAACAAACACAAAATAGATTTCTGTACTTATACACAGAGTCTTAAAAAAATAAAATTTCCCCCCAAAAAACTTTTTTGTCCATGGCTTACACAGACGATAATACTGTTAGGTTGGTACATACTTATTTTGAACTGTAGTGGTACTTTAACTAACGGAAATGATGTATTTATGGGGACAGTTCTACCTGGTAACAAAGTGTAATAATGGTAGTGACATTTTTAAGGTAGCATTAATTTCATATTATCCCTCTTTTTAACCCACCCAAACTAGGGTTAAATTACATTGACTACAATGTATACAATATAATCAGCCTGTTAAATTGCGATTCAGTAAATTTAAAAGGGCTCTATTTAAGCACATAGCATATTTTCTTTACAGAAGTTTTTAGTTAGTGAAGACCTTGCTTTTGGATAGAAGTTCACTAACTAAAAACTTCTGTAAAAAATATATTTTTTATAGTAAGATTTGTTAAATCTGTATTCATCTGTATTCGTCCCAAGGTGATAAGTCCTTAATGTTAGGCAACAAGTGAAAGACAAATTAGTAAATTAGACATATGGGAAACAAAGAACCAAGGGAAGGGCAGTTAGAAAATTCATATAATTGCTTCTACTCCAGAAAATCATCAGAGGGAGTTAATTCTTTAAAAGCAATGGTGACTGCAATTATATTACATTGAGTAAATTATGTGTATGTATTAGTGAATATGCATTAGTATATCTGATTGTCATTTGAAATGTAGCATTAAGCAGCTCAGGAATGTGTCTTTTATTTTAAATCAAAATGTGTTACAAGGGATGATATTATAACCCTGCTGGATCCAGAGGTTATTAGCAGCCTTATTAAATTGAGATTCAGCAAATTTAAAAGGGCTCTATATAAGCACATAGCATATTTTATTTACAGAAGTTTTTAGTTAGTGAAGACCTCGCTTTTGGATAGAAGATCTAAAAACTTTGGTAAAAAAAATATGCTGTGTACTTAAATAGAGCCCTTTTAAATTTACCAAATGGCAATTTAATAAGGCTGTAGGTATGTAACCATATTGTACTCATAGACTTATGACTTCTGGGACCAGAAGTAAAATTTAATTTAATTTTGGAATATGGATTCAGATAACATTTTCAGGAGGAACTAAACAGACAATGGGATTTGTTGGAGAAAAAGTTGCAGATTCCATTCATGTGTGGTAAAAATGCCTAAGATTGGAAGAAAGTAGATAATATTGTTATAGAAATGTATACAATTTTGGAAAGTTATATCCCTTATAAACCTGTTATTGCTTTATTAAATATTGTTTCAGATGATTTACTGAAATAATTCTGTTTAGTTTGTGTATGGTAGTAAAAACAAAAAATGCTCAATATTGAAAGACTGAATGATGGAGGGATATCAGCATTTCCATTAATGTTGTTTCAGATAGGAAGAGGGGTATACAGGATAGTTATATATGATAGATAAGATATAAAAACGTGTAATCTGGTGTGTAAGTAACATCTGTGTACTCATATGATGTATGTTTCTTTATATGTGTGTTAACTGGATATTTATTGCACTTGATAGACTTGTCTGTATTGTTTTGTTATAGGCTATAAGTTCCCTGAAGCTAAAAGAAATATATGAACCTGGAACAATGACAGAACAATACCGAGATGGAAAAGGGGAATTGATGCTAATAATACAACAACAAAAAAACAGAACCAATATCAAAGAATCATATATTTCAAAACTACCAACTAAAGAATAAAAATAAATGTTTCGGATTCCCCAATATTTTCTACTGCTGGCTATTAGTTGCATTGGATAACAGTGATCTCCATTATTTTTATTAATTATCTTTTATTAATGATCCAATTAGAAATCCTTGTATTTATGGGTTTCAGTTTTGATGAATTTGAGTTAATTTGGTTAATTATCCTTTGTACCTAGCCAACAATTCCAAGATCAATTCCAATACTTCTCTTTATGGAAGTTCACATGTTATGAGCTTGAGGTCTATTCAAAAATGTATTTTTTGCTTAATTTGATTTATTATCCTTTGTCACTCATCAACAGTTCCAATTGATATACCAAGATCAAATGTGTTTCCTACAGGACCATGCGTTATTCATGTGCATACTTTTTAGTCAGCAATCTTTGTGAAAACATGCTGATTACCTTAAAGCAGATATTTCTAAAGATAACCTTATTTCTGATAGGCTAAAAAAATCTCATTCGTTTATTTTCTTCCACTAAATTACAATTGTCATTATTGGCATAAATATATTTATTTACAACTCTAGTATTTGTTCACTCAAATATTGACAGTAAACATGTTCAACAAAACTAGTGTTTTCCTTCTTCTAGAATTCAGACAGTCTCGTGGTCTTCAGATAATCATTTTCTCACTCCTCATGCTGTCCTACATCATCACTTTAACTGGAAACTTTCTTATTGTTTTGCTTATTTGCAAGAGTCCACCTCTTCACATTCCCATGTACTTCTTTCTTGTAAACTTATCTTTCTTGGAGATCTGGCTCACCACCACTGTGATGCCAAAGTTTCTCTCCATCCTGGCATTTGGAAATATAGCTATCTCTTTTGAGGGCTGTCTCACTCAGTGTTACATCTTTTTTTTCTTGGGCTCTGTAGAGTTTTTCCTCCTGGCTGTCATGGCTTTTGACAGGTATATTGCAATATGTTACCCTTTGCGCTATCCAACCGTGATGAATGCTGGCCTCTGCCTACATCTGGCAGTGGGGTCTTGGATAGGCAGCTTTGTGGACACCATTATTCCAACAATACTGATATGTAAGTTGCCCTTCTGTGGCTTTAAAATTGATCATTTCTTTTGTGATGTGGATCCACTTTTAAAGCTTGCATGCACAGACACTGGACATATAGAACTCTTGAATCTTTTGTTTTCTTCAGTGATTATACTTGGCTCACTTTTATTAATTACATTTTCATATATACAAATTATATTAGCAGTTTTCAAGATACCACCTGGAGGAGGACGCTGGAAGGCTTTTTCAACATGTGTCTCACATATCATTCTTGTCTTCTTATTTTATGGAGGTTCAGTTTTTATGAGCTTGAGGTTCATTCATGGGTTTTCTAAGGATTTTAACAAATTGGCAACTGTATTGAACACCATTGTTACACCACTCTTAAACCCTTTTATTTACACCTTGAGGAACAGCCAAGTAAAATGTGCTATGAGAAAACTCATGATAAAGGATGGATTCCAAAGGTGAGGTGTGAACAGATGAAATGTAGAAAAGATCTGATCACTATCACTAGCCATGCATTTCTGCATAGAATAATCAAGATTACTTACAGATTTTCCTCCAAATGTGTTTTTTTAAAAACATATACTGTAGGAGGGATCAGACATAGACTCTGACCCATGCCAGGATTTCAGCATATCCATGCATTTCACAGGTGAGTTAATTAGTGCTTCAGTCACTGGTAAGCACCCTGCTTCCAAGGGAAATTATGAGATACTGCGCTCTGTGTTTATTTCAGAACAACCTTGCCTACCTCCATACTATTTGTCCAATCGTTTGTCTTCTCATGCATATCATGATTAGCCCATGATGCTGATTCCGCTCTCATTTCCATTATACTTGTATTATCATATGATCTGTCCAACATTATAGTCAGGATGGAATTATTTGATAAATATGTGTAGAAGGTTGCTATTTTGTTCACATATTCTGCTAGTCATCGCTCTTGGGACATGTTTCATTGTATGCACAATATCTCATCTGGCCTGAACATATACTATTAAGAATATAAGATATCCTGCCCCAGAACCACAGCTTAAGAGCCAGAGCCTCACAAGGAAGCATACCCACAGGCCATCCACCACAGATCTTCCATAACATACCCTGTACTCGGTAAATCTTTTACTTTCTTAAGGTGGACTACTAGTTCCCTGTTTTAAAGCTATCATAACCTTAGGAAATACTTCCTGTGGGGTGGTACTAAGATACAGTGCCTTGCTCATTCATCTCTCAATCAGGAAAAAGGAGCACTTTATTACTGATGTACATTTTATTGTACAGCGCACAAAACTCATCCATCAAAAAAAAATAATTACACTTACATAATGTATATTTATACATATAAATAACAGATACTTTTATTGTTTATACAGTGCCTTGCAAAAGCATTTACCCCCTTGACTTTTTACCTATTTTGTTACATTACAGTCTTAAATTCGATGTTTTGTTAATCTGAATTTTATGTGATGGATCAGAACACAATAGTCTAAGTTGGTCAAGTGAAATGAAAAAAATATATACATAAAACTATTTTTTAGAAATAGAAAACAGAAAATTGGCGTGTGTATGTATTCACCCCATTTGCTATGAAGCCCATAAAAAGCTCTGGTGCAACCAATTACCTTCAGAAGTCACATAATTAGTGAAATGATGTCCACCTGTGTGCAATCTAAGTGTCACATTACATATACATACCTTTTCTGAAAGGCCCCAGAGGCTGCAACACCTCAGCAAGACACTAACCAAACACTGCCAAGGAACTCTCCAAACAAGTAAGGGACAATGTTGTTGAGGGTTAGGTTATAAACAAATATCCAAATCTTTGATGATCCCAGGGAGCATCATCAAATCTATCATAATCAAATGGAAAGAACGTGGTACAACAGCAAACCTGCCAAGAGACGGCCGCCCACCAAAACTCATGGACCAGGCAAGGAGGACATTAATAAGAGAGGAAGCACAGAGACATAAGGTAACCCTGGAGGAGCTGCAGAGTTCCACAGCAGAGACTGGAGTATCTGTACATAGGACGACAATAAGCTGTACTCTCCATAGAGTTGGGCTTTATGGCAGAGTGGCCAGAAGAAAGCCATTATTTTCAGCAAAAAACAAAATGGCACATTTTGAGTTTGCGAAAAGGCACGTGAGAGACTCCCAAAATGTATGGCGGAAGGTGCTCTGGTCTGATGAGACTAAAATTGAACTTTTCGGCCAGCAAAGAAAATGTGTCTGGGACAAATCCAGCACATCACATCACCCAAAGAACACCATCTCCACAGTGAAACATGGTGTTGGCAGCATCATGCTGTGGGGATGTTTTCAGCAGCCAGGACTGGGCAACTGGTTAGAGTTTAGGGAAAGATGGATGGTGCTAAATACAGGGATAATCTTGACCAAAACCTGTACCACTCTGTGTGTGATTTGAGGCTAGGGTGGAGGTTCACCTTCCAGCAAGACAATGACACCAAACACACTGCTAAGGCAACACTTGAGTGGTTTAAGGGAAAACATGTAAATGTGTTGGAATGGCATAGTCAAAGCCCAGACCTCAATCCAATTTAATATCTGTGATCAGACTTAAAGATTGCTGTTCACAAAATCAAACCATCCAACTTGAAGGAACTGGAGCAGTTTTGCAAGGAGGAATGGGCAAAAATCCCAGTGGTAAGATGTGGTAAGCTCATAGAGACTTATCCAACTCGACTTGGAGCTGTGATTGCCGCAAAAGGTGGCTCTACAAAGTATTGCCTTTAGGGGGGTGAATAGTTATGCATATTGACTTTTTCTGTTATTTTGTCCTATTGGTTGTTTGCTTCACAATTAAAAAAAAACATCTTCAAAGTTGTGGGCATGTTCTGTAAATTAAATGATGCAAATCCTCAAACGATCCATGTTAATTTCAAGTTGTGAGGCAACAAAACCCCAAAAATGCCAAGGGGGGTGAATACTTCTGCAAGGCACTGTATGTTTATCTGAATTATACAATGTTGGTACTATTGTCAATTTTAGTTCACTTGTGCCCTAAACAGGGAGAAATATACTTTAGTAATTCAGTCTGGTCTACCTGAAAGGAGTGATCCAGACCCAAAATACCAGGTAATCTTCCCTGAACAGGAAAAACAGCCCAGCCCAGACAAACATTTCAGTCTCTCCTGGACCTCATCAGTGGGGTGCAGCTGTACCTCTAAGGAGATTTTCTCACCCTGAGGGTGATAGGGGCTCCAAATGTGGACTCCTTGCTCACTGTGCCTTAGGGAGTACAGCTGCACCTCAATGACGAGGCCCACAGAGGCCGAAACATATGTCTGGGCTTTGCTGTTTCTACTGTTCAGGGTGGAATTGGTGTTTTGCTGTTTTAGTACACATGTCATTTTATTTCATTTAATTTTTAGTCCTGTTATTATTATTATTATTATTATTATTATTATTATTTGAATTGTAGTATTTTTAAAGTGCAGAATAAAGTACAGAACTATTTAATAATAATAGACCTCAGAGTGTTATTGCACCATTACTAAGGAATGGAGTGCTAAGGTATATAAAGTTAATTAGACTTTAAGAGGCTAATAGGGCAAAGTGCCTATTAACTACCTATCACTCTGAGGATTTCTCAGTTATCTGCACAAAAAGACTATATGCCAAGACAACCACAGATACTCCACATCTACTCCAGGCGGGAAGATCCAGATGCCAGGATTCAAAGATCGGGGAATATCCAGAGGACTGATGGGGGGGGGGGACGTCTCTTGACACAAGACCAATATCTCATGCTATGAGGTTGGGAAATGTGAGTGTTTTTATACTGTGGAATCTATATTTAATCTGCACTAGGAGTTGCACTTCTTCTTCTCCCCCCACCCTTGTTGTTGTTTTCCCTCCTTTTTTCAGGGTATAACTGCCTGCTATTACAGGGCTGGATCCCTCTGACATACTACAGGATATTTCTACCCGTGAAGGGCACACGTTAGCTAAAAGAGGCTGTACCTCGAGTAAGTGACCAGACCTATAGAACAAACCTACTTAATGCTGTTAGTTCTCAGATAGCTCCTCTGACTATTTTATTTAGTTATTCTCTATGGAATCCTGTCTTTTCATGATATAGCCAAAATATTTGAGTTTTAGTTCCATGATCAAACCTTCCAGTGAACATTTTAGCTTAATTTCCTGTATTATTGATTGTTTGGATCTTCTTGCAGTCCAAGGGAACTAGTTTTCGCCAATACCACAAATCAAAGCCGTCAATTCTATAATCCCCAGCCGTCTTTATGGTCCAGCTCTCACATACATATTTTACTTCTGGGAATGCCATAGTTCTTACTATGCAGACCTTTGTTGAGTTAATTGGTTGATTTTTCTATTTAGGTGCATTATATACACCAAGGTGACTGAACTATTTCCCATTTATTATTATTTTTATTTTAGTAAAACATATTTTAATAAAAATATGCAAATACAAAACACAACACACTAAATACAACATTTCCAGATTCTCCAAAAAAGCAGAGACAGAATAGAAGAGCAATATAACCAAAACAAAAGAACACAAGCATGTACACGAAAACTTACCATAATCACAAGAATGTAACTATTTTTTCTCTTAAAAATCAATTTGTTCCATGTGTAATAAATCTTTAAAACTTCTACTTATATAAAAGACCTTCAAAATGTCTATCTTTTTTTATATCTATAAAGTTTTTGTAAACTAGGACCACCTTTTCATAAAGAATGATCTTTATATAATTACTAACATCTATGTTGGATCTGTCTATTCATAGATTCAGCGCTTCAGCACTACAGAATATGTTGGCGCAATATAAATAAAGATGATAATAATAATAATAATTCATGGATGTTTTACACAGAAACCAATCCACTTGAATTTTAAGTTAGGCACCGAATTGCATCATTACAAATTGGATAACTTTAGATTATACATCACATTCTAAATTTACTCAATGCTATCCTTGGCTTTTCCTTCTCCAGAAATATTTGAGGAGTTTAGATCCGAACTGTTTAGATATTCTTTAGAAAGGCGTAATGGTATCATATAAATAAACGATAGAACTTTAGGATATATGTCAAGAAGCTGCCATTCAAATATATCTAGTCACATGTAAGAATTCTTTCACATATAGGCCTGTAACAAGCAATTTACATCTTAAGGAATGTCCACTTGAAAATATATTCACACCTTTCAACTGGAAACTTTTTACACCCATCCTCCAGAAAAAGCAAATGATTGAAAAAAAAATGTTTAACTATTCCTCAGCTCTACATAAATCCCTATGCCATCACAAATCTGCAAACCTGATTACAGTCACAAATTGTTTTTAAACAAATTCACCGGGGCTGCAGAGGTGGATTGAACCTGAGAAAAAAAAATAAAGGCTATCCCTAGAACCCAGGTATCTCACTACCCAGCTCATCAGCATCTTCACAAAATCAATGCATGAAAGAGGTAACAAACACTAATCACATGGTAATTCGGATCTCACCACTTGTGCTACCTATCCACAGAGAACCTGTTCCAAATGTAGAGAACTAGCACTTGGATCCCAGGCAATATTGTATCAGAACTGTACAGTGCAATGCATGGTCAATAAGGAAAAATACAGCTATAATGACAGTCCTTGTTAATTTAGCAGATACTACTTGCCTTCACAAAACTTGGCTAGATAGAACTCCAGGTCCCATCATAGCAGCTATATCTGGCAATTATTCAGTGCTCTATTACTCAAGGCAACAACAAAAGAGAGGAGGGGTAGCTGTGTTTCCATTGAACAACCTACATTCATTCAGTGTGTAGCAGCAAGAAATGCTACAGGACAAAGTTTGTGAATCATTCTTGTCTATTATCCACCTGGAGATGGAAATTCACAGAACTGGTTTATCGTTGCCAACTTCAATGCCTGAGTGGATGATAAGCTCTCCCATCTTGGCAAGATCTGCTTCTGTTGATATAAGCGTTGGGCTTTATACAAGCTGCCCCTTCTGCCACACACAAAATAGGTGACATATTGAATACAATCAAATTATCTATAACTATTCAAGCAAATAGATTTCCTTCAGTGGAGATGTCTACATATTCTCCATTAAAGGGGGGCCACTTCACACACCCTGATGTCTTCGTTGGATTTTTATTTATGATGGGGGCTGTGAGGATGTTGTATCTCTAGAAGACAAAGTATATGTAGTCCAACCAATTGCAGCAAATAGTATTAGGTACAGAAGACAGCCCTATAAAGAGACATCAGTAAATTGTAATGTAATAAATACAATACGGACAGAAAAGCACAATTGAGCAATCAGTGTTCTATAGAGCTATCCAAGCTCAGTGTACATTAAAAACTAGGGGGCATGATATGCTTAACCATATATGTACAGGTCCACATCACCAATAATATCCCCTTGCCAAAGCTCATAGGGTAAATGCAAATCAGGTCATTGATAAGCTGAAAACAAGCTTAGAAGTCCAAAATGAAGTTCAACAAAGTAAAAAAATACCCTAAATGCTCTAGGCATGAATACCCAAACTGCTCTAGGCATGAATGTAAATGTATTACACCCTGCTATTTGCTATCGATTGCCAAACAGCAAAGACAACCCAAAATAATACATCCATTAGTTATACTTTAATAAAGCTCAATAAACCTTTAATAAACATCATAATAAAAGATCATAAAAATCAAAAGAAAGTCAATTATAAAAATATATACAATGGATGATCACCCCCAGAGCTGCAGTTACTAGTCCAAAAATATGAGATACATATCATAAGTGCCACATATGTGTCATAACCAAATAGAGACAAGGCATAGGGTATCCCTAATCTCCATATAGCAGAGCCTCCCTTTGCTACTCTATGAGGGCCTGCTATTTACCCTCTAAATAAATGGGAAATCCGGGAACTAACTCCCTATACTGTGTACCTCGTTCTTCCCAACAAATGTATAAATATTGTGGTCCCTCATCTCCAAAATGAGAGAACACTGCCACGTGTCCACCACTGCAGCCCTGACATCATCACCATGCGACACCTACAGCCTGATACGGGCATTTAACATCATAGCTTCTACAGAGGCTGGAGAGGATCAAAAGTGCAAACAGGGGTTTATATAAGCACTATGCATTACTCCATTGGTGCAGTACCTATCAATGTTAACTCCTAAAATACCAGAGAATTGGAGGACTTCAAAACTAAACTTGAATACAGATAGAAAAGAAAAGAATATGTCATTAGTATGATGAATAATACATACTTCTGGATCGCTACCTTGTCGTGGTGAAGTGGATTGTATACTTCAATGAAGCTATGAGCCATACCATGTAGGGTAAGCCAAGATGGGCAGGTCATGGCAGAGAGGTCATACAAATCAATGTCCACTGGAGAAGGAACTGGCAACTCACTCCAGTATCTTTGCTAAGAAAACTTTATGGACAGGTACAACCAGAGACATAACAATATGGCACTGGAAGATGAGCCCCTCATGTCAGAAGGTGCCTACCACACTACTGAGGAAGAGCAGAGGGCAAGTACAAGTAACACTAGATCTAATGAAGTGATTGGGCCAAAGCCGAAAGGACACCCAGCTGTGGATGTGTCTTGAGGGGAAAGGAAAGTCTGATACTTAAAAAGAACTATTTAGAATAGGAACCTGGAATGTTAGAACTATGAACCAAGGCAAACTAGATGTGGTCAAGAATGAAATTACAAGGTTAAACATTGTTATCCTGGGAATTAGTGAACTTAAATGGACTGGAATGGGACATTTCACATCAGACAACCACCAGATCTTTTACTGTGGTCAAGAATCCCACAGAAGAAATGGAGAAGCCATCCTAGTCAATCAAAGAGTGGCCAAAGAAGTGCTCGGTTACAACCCAATAAATGACAGAATGATTTACATTTGAATTCAAGGCAAGTCATTTAATATCAGAGTGGTCCAAATCTATGCTCCGAGCACGGATGCTAAAGACGCTGAAGTTGTCCAGTTCTACAAAGACATTCAACACGTCATAGATATAACACCAAGAAAATATTTTACTATCATCATAGGAGATTGGAATGCTAAAGTAGGGAACCAAAGGACACCTGGAATAACTGGGACATTTGGCCTTGGAATACAAAATGAAGCAGGTCAGACATTAGTAGAATTTTGTCAAGATAATTCTCTGGTCTTAGCAAACATCCTCTTCCAACAGCCTCTGAGACGACTCTACACATGGACATCACCAGATGGACAACATAGAAATCAGATTGATTATATACTTTGCAATCAAAGATGGAGGAGCTCTATACAGTCAGCAAAAATAAGACCTGGAGCTGACTGTAGATACAAAATAAATACTATCCCTTGTGAATATGCAGTGGAAGTAAAGAATAGATTTAAGGAACTAGAAATGGAAGATAAAATGCCTGAAGAACTTTGGATCGAAGTTTGCAACATAATCTAGGAAACAGCAACAAAGAATATCCCTAAAAGAAAGAAAAGTAAGAAGTCAAACTAGCTGTCTGATGAGATAGTAGCCCAGGAAAGAAGGAAAGCAAAAGGCAGTGGAGATAAGAAACGATTTGTCCAACTGAATGCAGAATTCCAGAGGATAGCAAGAAGAGACAAGGAGACATTCTACAATGAGCGATGTAAAAAGATTGAAGAAGATAAAATTGGGAACCTAAAAGGCACATTTCATGCAAAATTAAGAGTGATAAAAGATAAAACTGGTAGGGACTTAACAGAAGAAGATCAGATAAAGAAAAGGTGGCAAAAATACACTGAATATCTATACAGGAAGGATCTTAGTTTATGTAAAAATAAATCACAAATATATATGTCAATATACTTTGGGAATAGTAAATCATTATTAACACAGATATCAATGTTGCTATATTAAAAGCAACATTTAAAGTCTCACTAGTCACTTATTCTAATTTACCGTATTTATCGGCATAACATGCACCGGCGTATAACACGCACCTCATTTTAAGAAGGGAATTTCAGGGGTAAAAAAATTTCAAATAAAGAACTTTGAAGCAAAATCCTCAACCTCAACCTTCCTCCTCATCCTCAACCCCCTCCTCAACCTCCCTCCTCATCCTCCCTCCTCAACCCCCTCCTCAAAAACCCCCATCCTCAACCCCCTCCTCCACCCCCCTCCTCAACCTCAACCCCCCTCCCAAACCTCCCTCCTCATCCTCAACCCCCTCCTCAACCTCCCTCCTCATCCTCCCTCCTCAACCATCCATCCTCAACCCCATCCTCAAATCCCCTCAACCCCCCTCCTCAACCCCCCAATCCTCATCCTCCTTCCTCAACCCCTCTATCCTCAACCCCCCTCCTCAACCTCAACCACCCTCCTCAACCTCAACCCCCCTCCTCAACCTCCCTCCTCATCCTCAACCCCCCACCTCATCCTCAACCCCCCTCCTCATCCTCAACCTCCCTCCTCATCCTCAACCCCCTTCTCATCCTCAACCCCCTCCTCAACCTCCCTCCTCATCCTCCCTCCTCAACCCCCCCATCCTCAACCCCCTCCTCAACCTCCCTCCTCAACCCCCCTATCCTCAAGCCCCTCCTCAACCTCCCTCCTCAAACCCCCTCCTCAACCACCCATCCTCAAACCCCCTCCTCAACCCCCATCCTCATCCTCCCTCCTGAACCCCCTATCCTCAACCCCCTCCTCAATCCCCCTATCCTCAACCCCCCTCCTCAAACTCCCTCCTCATTCTAACCCCCCTCCTCATTCTAACCCCCCCTCAACCTAAACACCCCTCCTCCTCAACCTAAACCTCCCTTACTTACCTGCTTCTGCTCTGGCCTTCGCTCCACTCCTTGACCCAATGACGTCACATGTGCGCCAGCGCGCCACGTCATTAGCATATACCGGGTGCAGATATACGGGGAGGTATTTAGGGGGGTTTAGGTTGAGGAGGGGGGTTTAGGTTGAGGAGGAGGGGGGTTTAGGTTGAGGAGGGGGGGTTAGAATACGGAGGGGGTTTAGAGTGAGGAGGGAGGTTGAGGATGAGGAGGGGGGAGAGAATATCGGCGTATAACACGCACCTATCATTTGCCCCCTATTTTCAGGGAGAAAAAGTGCGTGTTATACGCCGATAAATACGGTAGTTAGTGTTGCAATTTATAGAGCAACTCTAACCAATATTTGTAAAACACTAATATCACATGCTACATTCACTTAGCAGCTATAGAGAGATTGTAAAAATCTTAAGGGACAAAAATATATTGGTCATAAGCCATTTTTAAAAATAAAAGATATATCACATTATATCTAAACCAATTACTGTAGTGACGTCATTGTATTCTCTGGAGAATAAATTCAGAGATCTGTTTGTATATATTCTTTGTTTTAAACGATCGGATTTTAATTATAAAAATTATTTTAAATAATTTTCATGAAAGGTTGTTTTTTTAAATTTACTATGAGGCAATTCATAACATATTTAGCCGCATAAAAGTGTTCCCCCCTTTTTTTTTTTTCTCTGTGCCCATCTTCAGGGACACAGATAACAAAAAGATCTATTATCTAAGTGTTCACACTTTGGCTATAACCAAACAAAGGATCAACTCTAAGAGAATTGTAAGGATCTTATCAGCAGTGATGACCTCAATAATTTGTCCAATGAGTTTGAGCCAGACATCTTGGAGAGTGAAGTGAGATGGGACCTAGGATGTCTTGCTGATAATAAGGCTGCAGGAGGTGATGGAATCCCAATGAAACTATTCAAGATTCTACAGGATGATGCTGTGAAAGTGTTACTCGCCTTATGCCAACACATTTGTAAAACTCAACAATGGCCAATAGATTGGAAAAAGTCAGTCTACATCCCAATCCCCAAAAAAGCCAGAGCCAAAGGGTTTTCCAATTATCGAACAATTGCACTTATTTCACATGCCATCAAGGTAATGCTTAAGATTCAACATGCTTGACTCCAACAATATATGGACCAGGAACTACCAGATGAGCCAGCCGGGTTCGGCAGAGGAAGAGATCAAATTGTCAATGTCCCCTGGATAATAGAACAAGCAAGAGACTTAAAAAAAAACATTTACTTCTGCTTCATAGACTATTCTAAAGCCTTTGACTCTGTTGACCACAACAAAATGTGGCATGTCCTTGAAGAGATGGAGTACCAGATCATCTCATCCTCCTCCTAAAGAATCTGTATGTTGACCCAGAAGCCACGGTCAGAACCGAACATGGGACAACAGAATGGTTCAAGATTGGAAAAGGAGTGCAACAAGGTTTTATATTGTCACCTTATTTATTCAACTTATATGCAGAGTACATTATGCGTAAGGCTGAACTGGATGAATCCAAAGCCGGAATCAATATTGCTGGAAGGAATATCAACAACCTCAGATACGCCGATCTAAAAATGGCTGAAAGTGAGGAGGAACTAAAGGACTTATTGACGAGGGTAAACGTTGCTGCTCAACGTTAAAAAGACGGAGATCATGGCAAACGGCAATCTTACTTCCTGGCAAATATACAGGGAAGAAGTGGAGGCAGTGACGAATTTTATTTTTCTTGGATCCAAGATCTCTGCAGAAATCTGAGCTCCGTAGAATTGATGCCTTTGAATTGAGATGTTGGAGAAGTCTGCTTAGATTCCCTTGGACTGAAAGAAGAACCAATAAATCAATACTTCAGGAAATCAAGACAAACTGTTCACTAGAAGGTATTGTCAGAACTTCTATATGAATAAAGTTCTATCTTATATGAATATTATGGAATAATATGATATTCCAATTATTAACCACTATTTTTATATCCATTGTATTAATATTTTATATGCTGTTATATTTATATATATACCTATGCATGCAATTCTATTACTTGAAAACATCTATGTGAAAGATATATTTTCACAGCTGCTCACCAGTGAACTATCCATGATTTGAATAATCCATTGTTCTAAAAGAGATAAATATCTGGCTGAACTCATAAGTCTAGGTAATAAAATCACTCCTTAAATATTCACATGTGAAAATATTCGCTTTGTAGACATTAAGTCTGCTAAACATTATAGTAAATCTGTCAAATTGATAACATTCTTATGACTTCATCTTGTTTATAGGTAAAGGGTCAAAGAGTCATTAGCTAATTAAAAGGGATAAAAATTCAAAGGTCTGAGAGCGCCATCTTATGGTTATAGGAATAAATGTCTCTATAGGAAAATATATTCTTTGTAAAATTTAAATAAATGATGACATCATGAAAAGATTTTATTGGTTAATAGATACTTTAACTGATTTGGGATTCTGATAGGCAAATAAGCAAGAGGTATAATTATGGAAAAGAGGAGAGAAAAAAAAAGAAAAGAGAGAAAAAGAGAAACAACAGGAGAGAGAGAAAAGAAAGGAAGAAATAAGAAAACTTCTATCTTGTGGAAAAGCCAAAACAACTTTGGAATTAACTAGTGGAATTGTGTCATAATTGGTAATGTATAAATTGAGATATTTTATTTTATGATATAATTGAGAATTATTACCATAATTTCTCTGTTTGGTTTATTTCTTATCAAAAAGTTATTTAGATTTCCTTTTGTCATTGAAATTTATACTCCGGATATAAATTTTGATACAAAATTAGATATCTCATTTTTCTTTTTGACCAATACAGACAAATTGACCTATTTAGCTAACTTATCAATTATATTATAAAATACTTTACTTATTGTGTGATATTCAATATATTCCTGTATAGCTGCATATATTTTAATATCATTAGACATTGTTAGTACATGCTAAAACGTTATTAAGAATGAATTTTATTAATTGATTTATCTGATTTTTGTTCTATGGGTTGCTATCCCAGGTTTTATTGTTCATGTGAATGAAGTACATTTTTATATTGAAATTTTAGGACTGCATAGAAAATATCATAAATAATAAGTATTACAATATGATGTATTGATTTTCCTTTATTTATCTGACTGGCTATACTGTGTTTTATCTGCTTTTGATCTTGATATATTACTGTGTTATATTTGCATTTTGATTTTGATATATTATTGTGTTATATTTACATTTTGATTTGATATATTACATTTTTCATTAGACTAGTTGATTTTGATATTTTCAATAAATGTTATTTTATAAAAAGGAATATGTGTCTATAAATTGATTCTGAACTCAATATTCAGTATTCTATATTATATAGAAAATAATATGTCGTATTAACCCCGACATATTTGGAGGCCCCAGTGAGATATATATCTTTATAGACACGTGGTCAATTATTTAATTGATTTAAAACTTTTTATTGAATAACATTTGTTAAGAAGAAAATAAAATGGCTGAAGGTGTTTTTGGTTCTGAAACAGTAGGAGCATTATCTTTAGATGACATAATTGGTCATGGTAAACAGGGAATGGAGTTGTTAGTTAAAACTTTAGTTTCAAATGTATATCCTGTTTGTGAATACAGGGAACAGTTGTCAGAATATTTGGCTAAAATACATCCTGAAATTGATGGTGATACAATTGATGATTGGTTCAAAGATAAAATTTTGTTAACAACCATGATGAGCACTATAAATGCAATTCAAATTAAATCAGAAAGAAAGAAGCATTTAGCTAGGTTATCTACTGTTTGGATGGAATTAGCCAGAAGCTGGAAATATCAAAATTCCCAAAAAGAAATTACCATAAAAGATTTAAATAATCAGATCCAAGACATTACTATTACTTGTCAAACTCTGAGAGATTTACATGGAGAAAAAACGCAGCTAGCAGAGCAGCAATCTATCAAAATTCAAGAATTAAGGAAAACAGTTGTTGAAACGACAGAGACATTTAACGCAGCCCAAAATTTAAATGGTAAATATTCAGAGAAATGCAATGAATTACAGGCAGAAATAAATAAATTGGTAGCTGAGCGTGCAAGGGATACCAGTGAGGAAAGTCAAAAATTAGTTCAATTTGAGGAATTGTCTGAGAAATGTGAATACTTAAATGAGAAAGCTGAATATGCTGATAAACTAGCACAAAAGTATGTTCAGGCTTGTCAGGATTTAAAAATAGAACAGAAGAAATTGCAACAAAAGATTGAAATTTTAACTCAAGAATTAACTGACAAGAAAATTCATGAGGCTGAGATACTTGTAGAGAATAAAAAGATCCAAAAATTACTGACTATAGCTAAGAATGAGATTAAACAATACCAACAAGATGTTGAAAATCTAAAAATGGATTTAAATAGGGCTCAAGATTACGCCTCAAGCAAGATTGTGATAAAGGATTTTAGTGATTCTGAGGAAGAATTAGAAATAGTACCTTCAAGGAATAAACATAAACGATCACCTATAAAAATCTTACATAGCTCTAAAAATGAGACTGACAGTGATGAAGATATACGATCAAATAAAAGACTCTCTTTCCATGAGAAAGCCCAGGCTATAAGAAAATTAATTAAACCTTACACCAAAAATTCTAAATTGTCCATAGAAGACCACCTTGATTCACTAGAAAGGGTGATGGTTGAACTAGGGATAAGGGGGGCTAATGATAAAATATCATACCTCCCTTGGTCATTTGATAGCTCTTATACCTCATTTTTCACCTCTCTCCATGACAGCGATATAAATGATTGGGAGATATATAAATCTGAGGTGAGAAAATACTTTTCTGAGTATAGAAACCCACAGGCTGCTATGAAAGCAGTTCATAATCTAAAATGTAAGCCTGACGAAAGTCCAAAAGAATTTTTAATCACCTTAAAACACGCTTATAGACAGACTGCGAAAAAGACAGACCCAGAATCTCCTGAATTTAAGAGAATTTACTTCCATGCACTACCTTTATACATTCAGAGAAATATGGCGCGTGATTTTGATGACACCAAGCCTTTAAGTTGGTTGGTAAATGAATGTACTAAAATATATGAGATTCAGCTTGATGATGGGAATAATTATAAGCGAAGGGAAAAATTTAATAATCAAACTGTGGCAGAAATTTCTGTTAAACCTAATTTACAGTATGAGACAGGTACAAAGTCTTACGCAGATGTTGTTAAAAATTCGAACAAATCGAGTCAGGCACAGTTATCATTTAGGCCAGTAAAAATTGCAAGTGAAAAATCTCAAAATACAAATAATGATTCTTTTTATGTTAGTCCAAATTACAGAGGAAACAATCCTATTAAAAATTATGTCTGGAGAACAAAATCTCCTAGTGCAGAAGGGAGATTAACCCCTCCAATGCCTAACACTTCAAATTATTCAGAGAATCAAAGGGTTAAAAGATATAGCCAAAACCAAGATTCTAAACCATCATCTAATTTAGAAGAGCAGGTTAAACTTTTGACACAACAGATGGCTGCATTTATGGCAGGATTTACTACTCAGTCAGTGAGAAATGATCCAACCCAAAATGGTCAAAATTCTCAAAGCCAAAGCCAATGACTAAATACTAATTGTGAAAATAGATTAATGATCAATAACACAAACAGAAGTGATACTAGTGAATCCCCTGATTCAAATAAAAATATAAAAATATGTCCTAAAAAGAATGTTGATAATATATTCCATTTTCCTTCAGAAATTCCTATTCAGCAAGGAAGGAGTGTTGAACCTTTAAGCTCACATGAGGTAACACAGACTGAACTAGTGTCTACCGGTAAAGGATTAATAGTTGAAATAGAAGAGCATTGCAATGTCATGACAGATGATTTATTACCTGTTCAGTATATTGAAAGTGAAACAAATGTTAATCAGGAAATTGCTGATAATCCTACAGAAATAGTTATAAATTGGATAGATCATACTCCACAATCTGACTTCTCAAATAAAAATAAACAATGGAAGAAGTTAGATATTTTAAGACATACACATTTCTTATGTGAAATGGAGGAAATACAGAACCGATATTATGTTTCTATTGGTATACAGAATGTTGAAACCTTAAATCATAAAGCATTAATTGATACAGGTTCCCAAGTCACTGTAATTTCCAAAGAGACCTATGAGGAAATTAAGAGTAAAACCAAAAAGAAAACTATTCTGAAACCATTCGTGGGAACTGTTAGAAATTTTGATGGTATTAAAGTTAATACTGTAGGCCATGTGTGGTTAGATATCAGAATAGGAAATAAACAAATGAAACATCCATTTATTATAGTGGATATTCCTAGTTACAAAATTATAATTGGGACTGATTTACTTAGAAGATTTAGTCCAGTAATTGATTTTATTGATGGTGTGATATGGTCACAAGTTAAATTTCCCATCAATTATGATCAGGTTAAACAACCTCATATGCAAAGGAACTGTCATGTTATTGAGAAAAAGGAGGAATCAGTAGAGATTCACTTCCAAAACAATCGAATGCCTGAAATGACAGTACTTAAATGTAAAGACATTAATGGAGAACAAATAAATAATGAAAATGTGATCCAAATTGATCAGGCGCATATTAAAAATATTCAAATAGAGGGAAATGTATTAACTATCTCTTTAAATAAGAACGACTCTAAGCCTTTAAACATAAGTAAACACTCTAGATTTCTAGTGGAAATAGAAACCAATGATGAAGGTTTATTTATTCCTGTTGATATTCCAGGTATGAGAAATTCTCAACAAGCAAAACTAGCTCTAAAACATGAGCATAGCTATGTTAATGAGAGCTTATTAAAACAAATAAAGAATATTAATTTAATCCGAAATACACAACCCGATGATCAATGGGTATGTAAAATAGATCATGAAACTTCAACTCATGCTATTATGGCAAAATGTTTATTACCTCTTTTCATTGGGGGTAAAAGGATTATGCACTTATTCTTAGTTATTCAGGATTCCCAATATCCAATTTATGTTGGAAATGATCTATTACATCGCTTTGCATCCCAAATTGATTTAATCAATAATGTTATTTGGTCCAGACTACAGGATAAGCCCTTAGAATTCCTAAATGACTCAGAAGCATTGAAATCTGCACAACAAATGCCTTATGCAGTAACCGTGCAAATGGACCAAAGTGTTACAGTACCAGAGGGGGTGGCACAATTTCCTCTCCCTTTACAGGTAAAAAGGGGTCAAAAGATTAAAGGTATTGATGCCTTTGTAAATCTTAGTCATCAGATGCAACAAAAAGGCCTCACCCTCACTCATACACCTCTAATTACTATAACACAGGTATCATTCATTATTCTGGTAAATAACACAGCATCCCATCCAATACGTTTGGAGAAGGGATCCCTAATAGGTATGGCTATAGATTCTGAGTATTTTACTTCTGAGTTTATGAATATTGTTATTGGTTTGATACCAGAGAATTATGTAAATGATGACCAGATTATGGATCAGTGTTTTGGCACACAACCTGAGGGATTATTTACTGTCCAGTCTATTTATCCCTTTAGTTTCACTGAAAGTAACTGTGATATTATGGATAACGAACTTGTTTTTAACCAAACAATTGATGAACAAGAATATGAGAAGTATCAGAACACTGAGACGCAGGTAAGTATGATCACTACTGATTTGTCTACACAATTGGAGGAGACTTATGAGATTAGTCAGCCTGAGGTATTCCCTGGGTTTAGAGAAAGAGTTGAGGAACAGATAGCCTTAGCTAGCGGATGTTCTAATGACATTGAACGCCAAAAACTAAGACAAGTATTAATTGATTACCAAGATATGTTCTCTAAGGATTCATATGATTGTGGTTTGACAAATTTACATGTCACTAAAATTAAAACTGACCCAAATATGCCACCTGTATTTGTGAAACAATATCGACTCCCTCTTGCCTCTTATGAATCATTGGCAGATATTATCAAGAACCTAGAGTCTAGGGGAATTATTAGACCGGTGCACAGTTCTTTTAATAACCCTATTCTAGGTGTCTTGAAACCAAATGGAACTTGGCGTTTATGCGCTGATTTGAGACAATTAAATAAACGGGTATACATGTCTGCATGGCCCGTTCCATATATCGATCAATGTTTAGCACAAATACAAGGATCTAAATTATTTACTACGCTTGATTGTGCCCAAGGTTATTGGACCATTAAAGTAAATGAAGAGGACCAATATAAACTGGCTTTCACCTTTGGGAAACAGCAATATACATGGACTAGAACCCCATTTGGCTTTATAAATTCAGGGCATGAGTTTGCTATATTTTTACATAAGGCAATGCCTGACGCTCAAGAGCGAGGGACATTAACATATGTAGATGATATCTTGATTAAAAATAACGATTTTGATAAACATATTTTTGAAATCAGATATGTTCTAGATCAATTGAAAAATGCAGGAGTTAAACTATCTCTTCAAAAGGCACAATGGTGCCGCACTAAAGTTAATTTTTTAGGCCATGAAATAACTCCCGAAGGTATAAACCCACAGAAAAAGAAAGTGGAAGCTCTTTTTAAAACCAAAACCCCTACAAATTTAAAAGAATTAAGATCATTTCTAGGTGTCACTAATTATTCTCGTAAGTTTATTGATAACTATGCAGAGGTAACTAGGCCTCTCATTCGATTATTAAAGAAAGGAGAGCCATGGCAATGGGGGGAAATTCAAGATCAAGCCGTAAACGAATTAAAACAAAAACTCAGCCAAGCTCCTTGCCTAGTCTATCCTACAATGGGTAAACCATTCTTTTTAGAAACTGGATATACTGATTTTTGCTTGAGCGCTGTTTTATATCAGAAATATGACCAACATAATAAAATTATTGCGTATGCAAGTAAGACATTATCACCTGTAGAAGTAAAATTTAATGACTGTGAGAAAGCTCTGTTTGCCACAGTATGGGCCTTACAGAATTTCCGAAATTTTATCCAAGGTGAGAAAATTATAGTAGAAACCGCTCATCAACCATTACAATACATTCAGAGTGATAGAATTAGAGCCGGTAATTTGTCAAATAGCCGTATAACCGCATGGACTTTATCCTTACAAGGATGGCCTTTGGAAATTAGATATGCACAGAATAAGAGGAATCCAGTGGCCCAAGGATTAGCTGATTTACATGATTGTACCGCCGAGGATCCTCTTAGAGAAAATTGGTCCGAAGTGGACCTTATGAAGGAATACAAATTATCTCCCCATAAGGTATATGAAGAGGTATTATGTAATACTTTACCCACAGTCTACGTGGATGGATGTGCATATCATATTAAGGAGGGAACAGATAACAAATTGGTGGCAGGAATCGGTAATGTATGGAAAGACAATATCCCGATTCCACCTGAAAGATATAAAATAGGATCTAAGACTAGTCAAATATCAGAATTGGTAGCCGTATATCGCGCTATCCAAACTGCAATAGAGCATGATCTTAAGGAATTAGTGATCATCACTGATTCGGAATATGTCCGTAATAGTTTCGTAGAATACCTACAGGTATGGAAACATAATGAAATGACAAATGCCCGGAAGAAACCAGTGAAGCATGGTAGGTTAATACATACTATTGATGAGATGGTAATCTCTAATGGAATGACTATATATTGGAAGAAGACAAAGGGCCACTCAAAGATAATGGGACAGGATAAAGAAGGAAATGATTTGGCTGATAAGTTGGCAAAACAAGGTGCCCTAGAGGGGGAGCTTGTTGATGTGGATCATCTTTTGGGTCCATTTCAAATTCAGGCTATAACAAGACAACAAATCCAAAAGAGTACAGAATTATCTACAGCTCAATGGTCCCAAGATACTCCAAATTCTGATTTAATCAGTAGTCAGAAAGAGGATCCAATCATAGGTATATTTTATAACCATATACAAGATCCAGCTGAATATCCTCTGAATGAGATAGATGTTGTAGGTAAAGAAGACCTGAGAATTTTAATGAAGTCAAAAGCACAATTTAGCATCTTAGATGGATTGCTTATTCGTACATCTAAGAATGGAATACAGCAATGGGTGGTTCCTACCTCATATAGAGGTCTAATGTTACAACATGCCCATGATGCCCCAACATCAGGTCACAGAGGGGATAAAATCACCTATGAAATACTGCGAGATTTCGCATATTGGCCGCACATGTTGAAAGATGTCCAGACATATTGTCAGGGATGTTTGGTATGTCCCCAATACCAACCTAATACACCTACCCATAGAGCTCCTCTTCAGAAAAGAGGGATGTCTATGCCCTGGTCAGATATCCAAATAGATTTTATTGGCCCAGTAACAACATCATCTAGGGGTAATAAATATATGCTAACGGTTACATGTATATTTACCAAATGGGTAGAATGCCTTCCAGCCACAAATTGTAAAACTGAAACTGCTGCAATATTACTAATTAACCATGTCTTTTCCCGTTTTGGTTTACCACAACGAATTGAGTCCGATCGAGGATCTCACTTTACCAGTGAAGTAATGAACCGTATGTGGAAAATCCTAGGGGTTAAGAGAAAATTACATATCTCTTATCGTGCTGCTTCTAGTGGTAATGTGGAACGGTACAACCAATCCATTGTTAGTATCTTAAAGAAATTCGTGAAAGAATCAGGTAAAGATTGGGATATAAAATTACCTTTAGTATTAATGGCTATAAGATCTACACCTAGTACGGCAACAAAGATGTCGCCATTTGAATTAATGACGGGGAGACGTATGGTACTCCCACAACACCTTATTTACAGAACCCAAGACCATAATTTAGTAAATGCTGCTACAACCCATCAATATATAGAGGATCTGAGGAAACACTTACAGCAGGCATTTGCTTTTGCACAAAGGAATTTAGAGAAATCTGCTGTAAGTACTAAAACTTATTATGATCTTAAAACATCCAAAAAGGAGTACGAGATCACAGATCAGATATATTTGTACAACTTTCAACGAAACCAAGTGAAAGAGAAAAAGTTTTTGCCTTCATGGAAAGGACCTTATACTATTATTGACAAAATTTCACCTGTTGTGTATAAAATACAGATTCCAAAAAATGGTGAAATGTTTGAAAGATGGGTTCATATTAATCAAATAAAAAGTTGTCACCCAAGATCTCAATTAAGGATCATTGATGGTACTCCTGATGAATAATGTGACTTTGAATACCCTGTCTAATAAGGTTATCCTATTTTTTACATTGTATAGAATACACTATTAAAACTTTTCGTTTTTATTTCCTAGTAATTGAAAATGAAAGAAAGGAAAACAACTCTGATATGGGTGATGCTGATCCTCTGCCAAGAGGTCCGAATGGAACCTATTGTGGAACCAGGCCCTTCTTCAGGAATCCTTATCCAAGAGGCTCCAGGGTTTATTCTCACCGGGAGGAGATTGACATCGCAAAAGATTTTTGTGAGCGTGGATCCACAGATGATGATTGAAAGGCAATTTAACATATCTAATATACAGATGGAGGAAACCAAAGTGTGGTATCGTGAACACATTGGTCGATCACAAGCCACTGTTAAGAAGATGTTGGAACAATTAAGGAAAACTTTTATTCCTGAGTCTTACAGTTCCAACAGCCGACACTCTCAACGATTTATCAGTTTCCTTATTGGGGCTGCAATAATGATTATACTTGGAGCTATTATAGGTACCAATATGTCAATAATAAACTCTATATTATATGAAACATTAATTAAGGAATCTAGGGAACTTCGGGATTCCTTGAAGATGGTGCAAAGAGAATCGGAACTCCAAGCTAAATGACTTAATAATTGTAGTGAATGAGACTATTGTTACTACAATTTGCATTCCAAGGTTACTTCCCATTCAATTGACTTACATTGGAAGTACAACACATCCAGGATTGAGTATCTGTTTTTCCGGGAACCACTTACTTCTCATATTTACAACTGTAATAATATCACCTACTTTATTAAAGAGCGATATTATTTCAGAGAGGGGGATATGTCAGAACTTCTATATGAATAAAGTTCTATCTTATATGAATATTATGGAATAATATGATATTCCAATTATTAACCACTATTTTTATATCCATTGTATTAATATTTTATATGCTGTTATATTTATATATATACCTATGCATGCAATTCTATTACTTGAAAACATCTATGTGAAAGATATATTTTCACAGCTGCTCACCAGTGAACTATCCATGATTTGAATAATCCATTGTTCTAAAAGAGATAAATATCTGGCTGAACTCATAAGTCTAGGTAATAAAATCACTCCTTAAATATTCACATGTGAAAATATTCGCTTTGTAGACATTAAGTCTGCTAAACATTATAGTAAATCTGTCAAATTGATAACATTCTTATGACTTCATCTTGTTTATAGGTAAAGGGTCAAAGAGTCATTAGCTAATTAAAAGGGATAAAAATTCAAAGGTCTGAGAGCGCCATCTTATGGTTATAGGAATAAATGTCTCTATAGGAAAATATATTCTTTGTAAAATTTAAATAAATGATGACATCATGAAAAGATTTTATTGGTTAATAGATACTTTAACTGATTTGGGATTCTGATAGGCAAATAAGCAAGAGGTATAATTATGGAAAAGAGGAGAGAAAAAAAAAGAAAAGAGAGAAAAAGAGAAACAACAGGAGAGAGAGAAAAGAAAGGAAGAAATAAGAAAACTTCTATCTTGTGGAAAAGCCAAAACAACTTTGGAATTAACTAGTGGAATTGTGTCATAATTGGTAATGTATAAATTGAGATATTTTATTTTATGATATAATTGAGAATTATTACCATAATTTCTCTGTTTGGTTTATTTCTTATCAAAAAGTTATTTAGATTTCCTTTTGTCATTGAAATTTATACTCCGGATATAAATTTTGATACAAAATTAGATATCTCATTTTTCTTTTTGACCAATACAGACAAATTGACCTATTTAGCTAACTTATCAATTATATTATAAAATACTTTACTTATTGTGTGATATTCAATATATTCCTGTATAGCTGCATATATTTTAATATCATTAGACATTGTTAGTACATGCTAAAACGTTATTAAGAATGAATTTTATTAATTGATTTATCTGATTTTTGTTCTATGGGTTGCTATCCCAGGTTTTATTGTTCATGTGAATGAAGTACATTTTTATATTGAAATTTTAGGACTGCATAGAAAATATCATAAATAATAAGTATTACAATATGATGTATTGATTTTCCTTTATTTATCTGACTGGCTATACTGTGTTTTATCTGCTTTTGATCTTGATATATTACTGTGTTATATTTGCATTTTGATTTTGATATATTATTGTGTTATATTTACATTTTGATTTGATATATTACATTTTTCATTAGACTAGTTGATTTTGATATTTTCAATAAATGTTATTTTATAAAAAGGAATATGTGTCTATAAATTGATTCTGAACTCAATATTCAGTATTCTATATTATATAGAAAATAATATGTCGTATTAACCCCGACAGTATGATCATGAGGCTGAAGCTCAAATATTTTGGCCATATTATGAGACGGCAGGATTCCCTATAAAAGACTTTGATGCTGGGAAAGATTGAAAGCACAAGAAGAAGGGGAAGAGAGAGGCAGAGATGGATAGATGAAGTCACTGAAGCAATGAACATGAACTTGATGGAGCTCAGAGGGGCAGTGACTGAGAGGTGCAACTGGCATTCTGTGGTCCATAGTATCAAGGAGAGTCTGAGGCCACTGAACGACTAAACAACATTCTTTTGTGTTCATTCCTAACTATCTGACATCTAGGTTTGAACCTGGGGGACTCTTCTAATTGCAACTCAGATTAGCTATCAGATGCTAGATTTGATCTATTCTTTGGTTCATGGTCTTGATTGTTAATCCTTTAATCCCATTGTATGTAAAGTTGTAAATAGTCACTGGAAGCACTCCATGCTCACTTCTATCCAACACCCGTTTCTCAGCTCTGAACTGCGGATTTGTCAAGGAACGCCAAACTCTAAGATTCACTGCAAGATTTTAAAGCCCTTAAGCTCTTCACAATTATGATGTTGTTATGGATGATAATTAGGAAAATGTCTTTTTATGTTATTATGTTTGTCTGCCATTCCTTACTCACTTATATATGTATAAATGAGAAGAAGATTACTAACAATGGAGGTTACCTAATATGGAGGATGGACGCATGGTTAAAGAACTACAACTGGGAGTGGCCTGACGATGCAAACATCCGTGACCAAATAAGGACAAATGAACGGTTCCTCCCTCTGCTGACCACTATGATGACAACACACTGCAGCAATTTTGAACCAATCAATAAAGCTATTGATTCCTAGACAAAGGAATCATGTGACGTTTGATCAGATAACATTTTTATATATACACTTGTACACTGCCATTTTAAAATAGAGCGCTTTGAGAACTATTATACAGAAACACTGTGTCTGTGTCTTATTTCTCTGGAATGTGCACATCCAACACTAATTGGGACCAGGAGCAGATATCTAATTCAGACTGTTCTCGTCTGATCCAAATCAATTGGCGCCCATCGTGGGGCCTTGAGTTTATGACCTGACAATAGCCGAGAAGGAGCGAAGTGGTGACTTTCAACAGCAGAAGGAACCTTCATGAAATATGTCTGGTAAGGTCGATAATTAGTACTGTGCAAGCCACTATCTTTGCCTACCACTCGGCTATTGACAGGCATTCAAAGCACAGGTGGCATAGCTTGCTCAAGGTCCGTTTTAAAAAACCTGTGATAATAGATATCTGTTGCCTGTGTGTGTCTGTTGGTAGTGTGGGTTGAACGATTGTGATTTCTTAGATATTGTGGTTCAGGGGACACACGTGTATTTGTGACTCTCTGGAGACGGATGACTTGTACCCAGAGACGTACATAAACCAGAGGTCACACATACGGGCTTGCATATATGTTCCCTGGGAATTGGGATTGTTTTATATACATATTTTCCTGGGAAGGGTCTATGCATGCTGGATAGACGAATATCACTTTGGGGGTCATGATGTTTGGGCCGTAAAGTAGCTTGATAACCCCAAGAGACGTCTGTCATTCACTGCGGGTGATTAGAAACGTGTGTGTGTGTGACGTATAATTATCGATTGATAAACATATAATAGTGCATAATCCTGAATCACATGTTTTTGAATCTAAAGTTTTCTGCAGAAAAGGTTTGATGATTATAATGTTATATGCTATGTCACTGCTGGTTGTGCTGCATTTTTTGGTAAGAAATGTAGCTTAGAACTTCTCTCCCTAAAAGCTGAAAGCTGATTTCTCTCTCTGTGTGTTTTTGACCTTGGGGTCACACAGCTGCAGAGAAATCACAGAGAGAGAAATTCCTCATCTCCCCCTCCCATTTTGTTTAACTCTTTCAAGGTACATTCCCCCTTTCAAGTGTTTCAAAGTTAGCTCCAATACTACAGCTTTTTCCAAGTGTAAGACAGGTGTGTTTGTGAGTACATACATATGTATATGTATGTATATGCATGTATTCTTTTGAAATATTTTGTCTGAAGTTTCTGTGTGTTCGATACTGTACTCTTTGAAGAGGGAGGTGACCGGTTTGCATTTTGTGAGAGGGATTGGCCACCCCTCTTATAGCAAAGCAAAGCAAACCATTCCACCTTCTCTGTGTGTGTGTTAGGGTTTTATGTGAAAATATGTCTGTCTGTATTATTGAGAGAAGAATGGTGTTTGCTACATTTTGGAGGTTTGTGGAACAAAGAAACCATGAAACTCTTAACACACAGCCACTGCCCCATCATGGCTCCCAACTTAGAAAAATGGGAGTTGACTATAACTTTAGGACCAACCCCTTTTAAAACTATGACGAAGCATCTACTATGCTACCTCTGCTGGAGTCAGTGCCCTGTATCCACTACTCCTTGGGAATATTAATCTTTATTAAAAGGAAGATATAGGAGACATTCAATGTTTCATTAAGCTTTACTATGGAACAAGAAGTATACGAAAGAAAAGTAAACACAACGTTACTTTAGGATGTTTTTACTCCGACACAATTTCTGTCTCATATACTGTTATTTTTAGATTCTCTGTGAAGCAGCTCCCCCTGCTAGTCTCTGCTCATGTAAGTTAACTCCTACATGCCTGTCTGCAACGCTGATACAGAATTCTGTGAGTTATTAATAGCATGCGCTCCGGATCAAATAGCAAATCAGGCTATTAATTTGTCAGATATTACACAGGATAAAACAGTCAGTGGTAATATATCATTCCAGACACGAGTCTCAGATGCTGGGAGCAGCCTCTGTGGAGGGATTGAGAGAATCCATCAGGAAAGATTTATAAACATCTTGTCCTGAGTACAAGGTGTTGCCATTAGAGACTTACAAAAAAAAAAAAAAAAAAAAAAAGGGCTTGTATCTCATGTCCAGGAATAGCACTGTTAAGCGTGGGGTACACCCCTGGAGGGAAGTTTTCTCTGTCCCCTCAGGAGATCCTTATTATCCTCAGCAATTGAAATTTAAATCTGATGTATTTGTTGATTATGTGATTGCTTTATCTCAAGCACTGACTAAAATACATGCACAAGTGTTTTCTCCTATTCCAGATCCAGAAGTAGACACTGGTACTCATCAACTACTTCCTGGAGATTGGGTCCTGGTCAAGAGATTTGTGAAAAAGAATCCTCTGGAATCCAGATATAATGGTCACTTTCAAGTTCTTCAATTAAACTTGAAGGACTGCCTACTTGGATCCATGCATCTCATTGCAAGCAGCACCAGACCCATAGCAGCCAACATCATGATGATCATAACACATATCCTTTTCTGTCTGTTCTTTACTAAAGTAGAACCTTCTGCATTCATTACCCCCAGACCCACAGACGCAGGTACATACCTAATGGGTGGCTGGGTTAGAGGAAAAGAAAAAGGACGGATTAGTAAATTTATGCTCAGAGATCTAAATGCACCACTCATATCAGAAGGACTAATGCAAGTACAACACACTCAGGCATTACCCCAGGTGACTGATATCAGGGAACCTACGTACGAAGGAACGCTAACAAATGAGACTGGGTTCACAGACCTCAACTTATGGCTGAAATGGATGAAATATAACGTAGAGTCACATAATAATACTAATTGTTATGTTTGTGTAAGTGCCAGACCTCACCTAGGCACTGTTCCACTTATGGTAACTATGAAGGAAGAAGTGGAGTGTTAGTTAGGAATTATTGTAAGTTAAGTACAGGACTGAAGCGAATAGTTCCTAGAATGTTATAGTAAGTGATTTGGAAGAGAGATTTTGCATGTGAATTTGATCCAAAATGGAGTTTTTTTTTTTTTTAATAGATTGCAAATAGTAAATACGGAAAGAGAAAACAGGCAGCCCTTAACCCCCGAATTAATCCTTCTACATATATGATGTATATAGTCCTTGGCTATCCTCTGACAGTTCTGGCACCACATGATATTGCGGCCATCATACAGCAGACACAACCTAAGCACATGACTACAGCCAGACACCTCCGTCTGCAATGTTCCCTCCTTCTACCAGACAATGTTACCTTACAGAGATGCTATGTTCTCAATGCAGCCACTCTCTTACCATTTCCAGAGGGGGGAGATGAGGAAGATGGATACTTTTTGTACAGCCTGATTGTACAGCCTGATTGTACAGCCTGATTGTACAGCCTGATTTTGAACCCAAACTCAGGAATAACCAATCTATATGTACAAAGACGTCTACTGGAAGGTGGTGGAAACAGCCAGACGTTCACAGATGAGACACAAGACCCTCTATATTGCACGCTATGGAATAAACAATCTCCAGGCCGAGATTTCCAATATGAAGCAAGTCTCACTAAATTGAAGCAGGTCACCTTAAAACTAAAGACATTGTACAACAATGCAGCAGGTGATAGTGCATTTACGGTGGAGCTCCCGCAAGAAGCAGAAGCGCTCTACAAGCATTGGGATACAGAAATTCCACATGTTGCAGTATCCAAGTTCGCACCGGATGGATGGAAGACATTGGGAGCTGCATTAAAATGGTGGGAATCTGCAGAGGAAGAGGAGTTGGAAGAGGAAGGAGTGGAAAAGAAGAATCTCCACTGGCTAGCAGACAGCACTCCCAGTATACAAGCCAGAGACCCATATGCAGTCCCAGGACTCACAAATCCACCCCATGACTGCCTTCAGCAAATGGAAATGGAGACCTCACACCTTGCGAATGTAAAAGACCTTGCCCTGACAGACCCAGACATCACTCTGTATGTAGATGGATCAAGGTATGCTGATGAGAATGGAAAATATCACACAGGATACGCTGTGACTACGGAAAAAGATGTGATACGAGCCTTCTCACTACCTCCCTCCATGTCAGCACAAGAAGCAGAGTTGATTGCATTGACCAAGGCCTGTGAGATTGTGACAGGAGTCCGAGCCAACATCTATACAGACTCAAGATATGCTCTGGGAGTGACTCAAGACTTTGGAGTAATCTGGAGAGCTAGAGGATTCATGACAGCCGCAGGCACTCCAGTGAAGCATGACAAAGCCATCCGTGAACTACTAGATGCTTTAGCACTCCCAAAGGAAGTAGCCATACTGAAAGTAAAGGCACATAGGAAGCTAAATTCAGACGAAGCACGAGGAAACCATCTAGCAGACCAGACGGCTAAGCAAGCAGCAATGACAACACAGGAAATGGAAAGGAGAGAGGTGGATGGAGAAATAAACATCTATACAATGCAGACTCTGCCAACAGATTTAAAATTGCTCAAAGAATTGCAAAAGACGGCAGGTCCAGAAGAAGTGAACAATGGAGGAAAACGTACCCTGTGATGACTAGTAATCCCCACCCAGGAAGAGTTATAACTGTGTTCCCTGGAAATTATACGTGTTACAGGAGAAACGTTTCTCAGGGGTTCAACTTGCAGAAGTTCCCAAGTGGGTTTTGTCACACATATAGAGATGGGTAATCCAAACTGCTAGTCAATCAGACCCGATCTTTGGGGGACATATATTGGTTGTGTGGAGATATGAAACTCAGGGTAAGACTGTCAGGAGTATGGCGTGGGGAATGTACCTTGGCTAAAGCCATAATGCCGTTACACATTGTTCCAACCTATTATGGTGATCTAGATAGTGTTACTCAGACACAGTCCAGAAGGCAGAGACATACCTCATCATCTGAACCTAGGGAAAGTTTTGATTCCCATGTGTACATAGACTCTATTGGAGTCCCAAGGGGGGTGCCTGATGAGTTCAAGGCCCAAAACCAGATAGCAGCAGGATTTGAATCACTGATACCAATGATTGGTGTAAATAAAAATGTTGCTTGAATCAATTATATATATTATAACCAACAAAGGTTTGTGGATTATACAAGAGACGCTCTGCAAGGAGTTGCAAAACAATTGAAGGCCACATCACACATGGCCTTCCAGAATAGAATGGCACTAGAAATGCTAGAAGGGGGGGGGGGGTGAAATGCTCCCCGACACTGGCAACTGCTGCACCTACATACCTGATAATATGGGTCCAAATGGTAAAATTACTTTAGCCATTAAAGAACTAAACAACTTGGCACACAAATTGAAGGAGAGTTCTGGAACCACAGACTATTGGGATAAATGGTTTGGGTGGATGAACAACTGGCAGAAGGTTTTGACACAGGTTGGAATTGTCTTTCTTTCAATACTGATAATTCTTGCATTTGTTACCTGCTGTACTATCCCCTGTGTCCGAACATATTTTAAGAAGTCAGTTACTGGAGTCACATCAACCTTTGTGCACCGAGAACTTTGTGATGATGACAACTGTGAGGAGTCACATAAGATGTTATGGTCTATTGTATCTAGGAGTGAGGTTTCCACATAAACCCCTTGTCCCACATGTTCCTGATACAAGGGGCTAGGGAAAGGCGTCTGACTTGTCTGTGACAGTGGCAGGAGGGGCCATGGGTAAGCCATGGCTACTCAAATGTACAAAGAAGAATGGGCGTTCACAGCACAGATGCTTAGGGCTTTCTGGCAGTCATGCACCCCATCCTCAGTGACAGATATACACCTAGTGTTTAGGGGGGAGTTTACCCCTTATCACGCATTAACATAAGCACAGCTGCTTTTCTTAGGTTGCACACTCACTAATAACATAACAGTACATTTTAGGGGGGACTGTTATGGATGATAATTAGGAAAATGTCTTTTTATGTTATTATGTTTGTCTGCCATTCCTTACTCACTTATATATGTATAAATGAGAAGAAGATTACTAACAATGGAGGTTACCTAATATGGAGGATGGACGCATGGTTAAAGAACTACAACTGGGAGTGGCCTGACGATGCAAACATCCGTGACCAAATAAGGACAAATGAACGGTTCCTCCCTCTGCTGACCACTATGATGACAACACACTGCAGCAATTTTGAACCAATCAATAAAGCTATTGATTCCTAGACAAAGGAATCAGGTGACGTTTGATCAGATAACGTTTTTATATATACACTTGTACACTGCCATTTTAAAATAGAGCGCTTTGAGAACTATTATACAGAAACACCGTGTCTGTGTCTTATTTCTCTGGAATGTGCACATCCAACACTAATTGGGACCAGGAGCAGATATCTAATTCAGACTGTTCTCATCTGATCCAAATCAATGTCAATCACATCATGGTTGATGTGTTACCCATTGACGGGTTGCCCATAGTATTGTTAGATACAGTTGCTATGTGATGCGGCAAGATCAGGAATCAAATACTACGAATCTATCACATATGATAGTATTCCCTTTGCTGATTGTTTTATTTAAAACTATATATTAATAATTAGATACGGAAATAAAGTTAGTGCAGATCTAAGGTGATAGTCATAAAATGAATTTAATATACAATAAGTTGATTACACTATCAGATATAAACACTGATTTAGTACAGAGCATAATAATATTTGATATTTGATAAATACTAGATATACGTGAGTAGATCATTAATTACTGTACAGTAATCATTATGGAGTGTTTAATGTCAAAGTAAAAAAAAATGCTATTTGTTTTATGATAATAAGTATACTCCAAACCTTTTTCAATTTGAGATATCAAAATTAAGTAATTTTGTGCCTTAAGTACGGATTATTATGAATAAAGTGTTATTACTAATTCATGATTTGATAGACATAACCCAATATTTAGTAGACATCATAAAATCATATACTATGTTTCAGTAAACAATTAAATTGCTGCCAATCAATTTGTCCTAAAAATCCCTAGATTTTAGTGAGTAAACAGCATTAATTATTATCACTATTGTCATGAGAATCATCTGGTCTTCTATTAATCCAGTCCAGAATAAAAGTACAGCTTCAAATGAATGCAGAATAATTGAAGCATTCAGTTAGACCCCTTGGGGCTAAGCTCTTAAATTGGTAAATCCATTTAGCTTCACGTAACATTATTCAGTTGATATCACTCCTCCTTTTGTTCAATCTTATTTTTTCTATTCCACAAAAATCCAAAGACCTTATATCACCTCGATATGGGGAAATCTGCTTAGTTTAGTATGGAATTTATGTGTTCCAATACTTGCATCCTCAACTGACGGCAAGTTTTTACCACATATTGGAGTCCACATTTACATTGAATAAGATAAACAACTGCTGTTGTTTGACAGTTGATGAAATCTTGAATTGTATAAACTTTTGTATTAGAAGAGTTGGAAAACTTCTTAATGCTGTTCATAAAGGTACACACCTTGCAATGTTTCCAAGGTTTAGAACCCTGTAAGTCATTAGTAAGTCACGTCTGATCACTTTTTGAGCATGGTGCAAAATGGCTATGGACCAGTTTATATTTGAGTGTTTAGGCTCTCGTATATGTTATAGATGGACTTAATGGTTAAGACCTCTTTTAAGTCTTTATCCACCAATAGGATGTGCCAAAGTTTTTTGATGGCAATGATAATGAAAATATCCACTGAGTTCAGAAAGGCATTATACTTACAAAGCATCTGCTTATACAGAGGACATGATCGTCTCTATAAACCGTCCATTTCACTTACTACCTAACATTCTAGTAAAATGTGATAAGTTTGCTCTGGTCTCCAGCTTCAGGATCATGAGAAATAAAACAGAGGATTTGTGTCTCTACTTACCCTCACATACAATATAATTCCTAAGATTAAATTTAGCATTTACTTTCAAATCAGATCGTATCAAATATCTAGGCTATAACATACCGGTCAAGTGTGAACAGTTCTATTGAACAAACTACCCTAAACTCTTTAGTCAACTAATGACAGATCCAAAAGCATGGAAGGGTTACAGGCCTATCTACCAAAATAGCACATCTACCAAAATAGTGCCAACATTTCAGTGTCTCCCAACACTCTCATTCACTAGGCACAACTGACCTTTCAACTACCTGCAGGGATTGCAAAGGACCTGTCCGCTACTTTTCATTACCTGCAGGCTACTATCTTTTCACAGCAACCCTCAATAAAAAGGTGTGTGCAGGGAGCACAAAACAACTTGAGTATACTTGGCCTGTCTCTCTTAAATGAATTGATGGCTATTTTATATATAGAACTTAAAGTTTATAAAACATATCAAAGCAAACTCTTTTACGTGTAGGCTTGGGGAAAAGATGTGTGAGAATCCTTCAAAACAGAAGACTGGGAAGGTATGTGGCTTGCTATAGCTAAAACTTACACAATGTAGAACAAGGATATATGATGTTGTTGGTTGATGATATTTAATCCCCATACAGGCATATTCTATTCACAGATTTTAGTCTAAAATAGTCCATACTGTGAACACCAGTATTTCCCGCATTGTGGCCAAGGATCCGTGATTTTGTCTCTATTCTAGACCATACACTAATGAACAAAATATCGACATATCCTAAATGTGAGTATAAAAAAGCTAACATAACAAATGTAACAATTATTTTCTAGCATCATTCAATAAAACTCAGTAGGTTAATATTAACTAGAGAATGTCCACATGGTGAACATAACCCTATGTGTTTCTGTGGTGTAATTGGATGAGATTCTTACTCTAAGAAGTAAGATTTTGCAATCCAAAACAGTTGTTCACAGCGCTTTTGATGTAAGGAACTAATTTCTAACATAACTAAACAGCATCATAAATCACTTTTTCTGTCCAATCTAACATAAACAGGATGATAATATGTGTTTCAGAATTTAATTTAGATAAGGTGCATTTTAACTGTAGACAAATTCCTAAATAAGTTATATACAACTGTGACTAATAGTAATTACTTATTTATTGGACACTCCAACCTAGTAAAAATAAAAGTCAAATAATGGCAGAGACTTGTTAAACTTGTATTCTTTCATCATCATCCCTCTTTTTAAGCCATTCATTACCCTTGCTCAAGACAAACCCATTTTCTCTTCTTGAAAACAGACAGTTAAGGCCTTAGTGGCCAGTAGCAGTCCCTGGACTGGCTGTTGAGAACCATTAACCTTGAATATTGTTAAGTTATTTTGCTTACAATGCATGCAGTGTAATGTTTTTTAATTAATATAATTTGTTACATTTGTAGAAACCCTCAAAAAGTCCCAAGGCAATAAGTCCCTGGTGTTGTGCAGCATGAAACCAATGCAGAGAGATGCGGAGATGGCAAACAGGAAGACAAGACATGAGACACAAAGGAAAACTGGGGTCCACAGCTAGAAATCAATAAAAAAACATCATGACAGAAGCGGATTCAATCAATGGGTACTGAAATTAGCAAATTAAGTGTGTTTATTAGTGTAATAACTAACTAGGAATACAAGCATGTTTCATTAGCAATCAAAATGCAGCATCAAGAGTGTGTTTTTTATGACAATTAATAATGTGTCGCAGTGGATGATATCGCAAAGCTATGTTGGATCCACAGGATACCAGGTATGTAATGGTACTGTATTTACCATATAAACATATGCTTTAGCCAAGCAATCTCTACTTCATCTTTTCTTCTAATACTCAAATTATATTTCTAATTCTGTTTGTACAGGTGTAAAAGGTTTCCATAGTGAAGTCGTATTTCTTATTAACAATACTTTCACACCGTGAGACATGTTGATGTATATCAGTTCTTATGTTCTTGCTTCATAAATTACAAGAAGTGTCATCCACCTGGCCTCTCTGCCCTGAAGCTGAAGGTGCAGGAAACTAAAACACACAGCACAATGCCCACAATGCTTTTTTTTTTTTAAATAAAGACCAAATAGAAACCATACCGGTGACTCTTATGTCTTCTACAAATTATTAATATGTATATTCATAGTCCTCTCTGCTTTTTTTATGAGGTTGAATATGTAAGGTGTATGTTTCACTTTAAACGAAGAATCTTAAAACACGTATTTCTACATACATATATATTTTTTTCAATTATATTTCTAATTCTTGGCAAATCCATTTATTTATCTACAAGTGACAATACTTCATTACCTAAGACTAACAATGTACAATAGAACTAGTGTTTTCCTTCTTCTAGAATTCAATCAGTCTCAGGTTCTTCAGGTTATCGTTTTCTCACTCCTCATGTTTTCTTATATCATCACTTTGACTGGAAACTTTCTTATCATTTTGCTTATTTTGAGAACTCCTCATCTTCACATCCCTATGTACTTCTTTCTTGTAAACTTGTCTTTCTTGGAGATTTGCTTCACCACCACTATTGTACCAAAGTTTCTCTCTATCCTGGCATCAAGAAACATAGCTATTTCCTACGAGGGCTGCATCACCCAATGTTACTTCTATTTTTTCTTAGGCACTGTTGAGTTTTTCCTCCTGGCTGTCATGGCTTTTGATAGGTACATTGCAATATGTTACCCTTTGCATTATCCAATTGTAATGAATGCTGGGCTCTGCCTACGTCTGTCAGTGGGGTCTTGGGTGGGTAGCTACATGGACACCATTATTCCAACAATACTGGTATGTCTTGTGCCCTTCTGTGGTCTCAATAAAATTGATCATTTCTTTTGTGATGTGGATCCGCTTTTGAAGCTTGCATGCACAGACACTGGACATATAGAACTAGTGAATGTTTTGCTTTCTTCAGTGATTATACTTGGTTCGCTTTTATTAATTACACTGTCATATATACAGATTATATTAGCAGTTTTCAAGATACCTCCTGGAGAAGGACGCTGGAAGGCCTTTTCAACATGTGTTTCACATCTCATTGTTGTTTCCTTATTTTATGGAGGTTCTGTTTTTATGAGCTTGAGATTCATTAAAGGCATTTCTAAGGATTTTAATAAATTGGCCACAGTATTGTACACAATTCTCACACCACTCTTGAACCCTTTTATTTACACCTTGAGGAACAGCCAAGTAAAATGTGCTATGAGAAGATTTATGATAAAGGAGGGATTCCAAAGGACAGATGTGAGCAAAAGAAATACACACTGATAACATTTGGAAAGAATAAATAATCTCTTTAGCCCTTATTTCCCTACATGAAATAGCTAAGCTGTATTCTTGGCTGGATTTGTGGCTTTTGGATTTCCTCGCCATGAATACATTTCAGAGATGCAATTTAATTTCATGTGACCCAAATGAAAATAATTTGAACAACATAATTAACCTGCATTTTTGCTATACTTAGCTGTACATATTGACATATACTGATGTTGATTCACAAAAGGGAGCCGGGATGATAGAGTAGAGATTTTGTTTTTTTATATAGAAGTGATCCTCTCTCTGTTCACTAAGCTAGATCTAAGCAAAGACAGTACTGGGGAATCACACACAGACATGAACTTCATGATGTTCAGTTTGAGTCCAGGTGAGTTCATCACTGCCTCAATCATTCCCTGACCCATCTCTACCTGTTCATTTTGGTTGGGTGCTCTAGCTTTATTTGCATATAATACAATGGCAGTGATCACTTATTGCATTCACTAAACATTGAATTGATACCACAATAGGCCAGAGATTATTTATTACAGTCCATTAGTGAAAACTCAGATGTCATAAAAATACTAATAACCTAAATTATATGGCATTTATGCATTATTTTGGATTACAGCAGAAGCCTGCAATACTTATACTGACAAGTGACTATCTAGTTAATTCTTGGTTTCCTTATAAATGCAACCCCTGAAAAATATTGTGCTATTAGAAAGAACCTTGGTTAATCTACACAAACAAAATGCTCCTACCACAATCTTATATATAAGCATCCTGATCCACCCTTCCATCCATCCTCTGATTGAATTTAAGCTTCCATCTTTAGCCTCCAGTTATTACTAACAAGAACCATGTTAATACAATACTATAATGATGATGTTTTGTAAATCAGTTGATTTACATATTAAAAAATTAAATAAATTCAATAGTCCCTCATATGTGCTCAAAAGCACCCCATATGTGCTCTGCACCATTACAAAGAGTGTAAAAATACATGTGGAAAATTTGTTTTAATTTAAAAAAATGATGCAGAATTCATGGAGTTATGATCAGTAAAAGTCATTCTATTTTAGTGTGTTGTCTCTGTAAAAGCTTTGAATCAGGAAGTGTAAAGCAATTAGTAACTACCAGCGCTTGTGGCACTAACTTAAAGGACCACTTTAGTCCGCTAGACTACAGTATACCACCTGAAAAAGAAGATCAACATTAATACATGTAATGCAACAAAAAAAACATACTTACCTTGCCAGTGTCTCCTCCAGGCTCCTTCAGGCCCCTCTTCTTCCTCCTCACCTCTGCTGCATAGCTAAATGGGGGGGGGGGGGGGAACGGTACAGCATATCAGTACTGTACCACGCCGAATTTTCACTGGTATGAAAGAGCTGGCTGAGTGCCTCCAAATGCCCATCTACATCCTATGCATCTAGGTGGCCATTTACTGGGGGTGAGTGGAAGGGGGGGGGGGAGAGAAAGAGGGGGGAGACACTGGGGAGGGGAGAGGAATGGGGGAAAGAGACACTGAAAAAGGGAGAGGAAGGGAAAGACACTGGGGAGGGGAGAGTGAGGGGGAGAGACACTGAGGAGGGTAGAGGAGGGGGGGGACACTGGGGAGGGGAGAGGAAGGGGGGGAAAGACACTGAGGAGGGGAGAGGAGGGGGGGGACACTGCGGAGGGGAGAGGAATGGGGAAAGAGAGACTGAGGAAGGGAGAGGGGGAAGACACTGGGGAAGGAAGAGGAAGAGGGAGAGATACTGAGGAGGAAATGGGGGAATGAGACACTGGGAGGGTAGGGGGGGAAAAGACACAGGGGAGAAGAAGGGGGGGAGAGACAGTGGGAGGGGAGATGAAGGGGGAGAGACACTGGGGAGAAGAGAGGAAGGGGGAGAGAAACTGGGGAGAAGAAGGGGGAGAGAAACTGGGGACAGGAATGGGGGAAAGACACTGGGAGGGGAGAGAAAGGGGCAGACACTAGGGAGGGGAAGGGAGAAGAGACACTGGAGAGGGAAGGGGGAAAGAAACACTGTGGAGGAGAGAGGAAGGGGGTAGAGACACTGGGGAGGGGAGATGAATGGGGGAAAGAGACACTGGGGAGGGGAGAGGAATGGGGGAAAGAGACACTGGGGAGGGAAGGGGGGAAAAGACTAGGGAGGGGAGAGGAAGCGGGGAAAGACACTGGGGAGGGGAGAGGAAGGGGGAGAGACACTGGGGAGGGTAGAGGAATGAGACACTGAGGAAGGGAGAGGAGGGGGAAGACAGTGGGGATTGGAGAGGAAGGGGTAGAGACACTGAGAAAGAATGAGGGAAAGAGACACTGGGGATGGGAGGGGGAAAAGACACAGGGAAGAGGAAGGGGGAGAGACAGTGGGGAAGGGGAGAGACACTGGTGAGAAGAGAGGAAGGGGGGAGATACTGGGGAGGGGAGAGGAAGGGGGAGACACTGGGGATGGTAGAGGACTGGGGGAAAGAGACAATGGTGAGTGAAGGGGGGGAAACAACTAGGGATGGGAGAGGAAGGGGGAAAGACACCAGGGAGGGGGAGGAACGGGAGACACTGGGGAGAGGAAGGGGGGGACAGACACTGGGGAGGGGAGAGGAAGGGGGAGACACTGGGGGGAGGAAGGGGGGGAAAGCAACTAGGGAGGGGAGAGGAAGGGTAGACACAGGGGAGAGGAAGGGGTGCGAGACACTGGGGAGGGGAAGGGGGGAGATACACTGGTGATGGAAAGGGGGAAAATACACTGGGGAGGGGAAGGGGGAGAGACACTGGGGAGGGAAGTAGGGAAGAGACACAGGAGGGAAAGGGTGAAGAGTGACGGGAGGGAAGAGGGGAAGAGAGATGTGGGGGAAAGAGACAAAGGGAGGGCAGTGGGAGAGGGTGGGAGAGAGAGACAGGGGAGGGAAAGGTTGGTAGAAAGACATAGAGGAGGGAGCAGTGGGAGAGAGGCACAGGGGAGGGGGAGAGAAACTTGAGGAAGAGAGAGACAGGGAAGAGAGAAGAAGGAGGGGAGGGGGAAGAGAGAAGAAGGAGGGGAGGATGGGAGAGAGAAAAAGGAGGGCAGGGGGAAGAGAGAACAAGGACGGAGAGGGTGCACACAGAGAGAGGGCATATGAGGAGAGAGAGGGCACAGAGAGAGAGACAAAGCAGTACATATATAACACCATCATTTCTGACGGGCAATTTAGTAGTATATTTATAATATATATTTATATAAATATCTCTCTCTCACACACACAGTATATACATATATATATATTGATCAGTAATAACACTATTGCAGTAAATAGTGATACCTGTTTTATTTGACAAATATTTTAGTTAGCTCTTTGTGTAGAGGAGAAAGGGAGTGATCATGCTATAATTGCAGGCTGCTCATTGGTACTGGATGGGACACATCCCCCCCGCATCCTGATTGGTTCAAGTAACAGAGAGGAGACAGCACCCCCCTAGCTTTTAGATGTAAGAGTGCAAGGGCAGGCAATCAGGGAAATTGCACACAAATGATCTTTATTTCATATCTAAGTGAAAAAAGCAAGCATTTCAAAATTTCTAAAAGTTTTTCACCATATTTATAGTAGATCTTTCATGTGATGTGGTCCAAAATGTGCTCAATTAAGTGGCCCTTTAATGTTGCTGTATGTGGAGAAAGTCCTGTGTTCAATTCTCACTGAAAACACTTCCTTCTTTTACTGCTAAAAAATCTAAATTTTAAAATTGCACCATACATAGGACGAAAAGAAGTTAAAAACAATATCAATTAGAGATTAATTAAAAGAGAGCCCTGTTTTTGAGTTTAGAATTTTGCATACAGAGTACTTCTTCATGCATCCTATAGGATGAAAACACACAAATTTACAATCTAAGGGATTTGGAAGGTGGGCATATTAAGTATGAAGGTGATAAACTTCATTAAATAGATGAGTTTTTAGTGAGGTTCTGAAGGGTTTGAGGAAGGAGGAAAGTTTAAAGGAGCACGGCAAGGAGTTCCAGAGAATAGGGACAGCATGAGAAAAGTCCTTAAGGAGAGAATGAGAGGAAGTGATAATAGCGGAAGAAAGAAGAAGGTCATTAGCAGAATGGAGTGGGAGGGTAGGGAAGTATTTAAAACAAGAGCACAGGTGTAAATGGGGGCATTATTGTTAAGGGCTTTAGAAGTTAGGGTCATGATTTTTTATTTTTTTCTGGAGGTTATAGGGAGCCACTGGAGTGACTGACAGAGTATTGATGCTGACATTGAGCTTTGGGTATTGTAGATTAGTTTATCAGATTTATTCTTTGTAGAATGGAGTGGTGATAAGCAGATGATGGGGAATTACAATAGTCGAGACAAAATATGATGAGAGAGTGAATTTTAATTAATTGTGTGTAATAGTGACGTATTTTGGAGAGATATTTTTTAAAATAAAATAGACAAGATTTGGTGAGTGAATATATTTGAGGAATGAAAGTGAGGACAGAATCAAGAATAACCCAAAGACAACGGAAAGGAGGGAGTGATAATTTCATTGTCAACAGTGAGAGAAATGTGGGGAATGGATGCTGTAGAAGAGGGTGGAAAAATAAAGAGCTCAGTTTTTGACATGTTAAGTTTGAGATGGTGGGCGGACATCCGGCAGGATTTGCTAGAAAGGCAATTAGAAACTTGTGCTAGAATAGAGGCAAATAGATCAGGTTTTGAGAGGTAAATTTAGTGAGTGTCAACTGCATAGAGATGATATTGAAATCTGAAAGATTTTATTAAGATTCCAGGTGAGGAAGTATAGATGGAGAAGAGGAGGGGGCTTAGGACTGAACCCTGGGGTACATCAACAGACAGAGGGTGAGGTGAAGAAGTGGTGCCAGAAATGGAGACACTAAATGTTCAACCTTGTAGATATGAACCATGAGAGAGCAGTGTCACGGATGCCAAGAGAGTAGAGAATTTGGAATCAAAGAGGGTGGTCAGTTGTGTCAAAGGGAGCAGAGAGATATAGGAGGATGGAAATCGAGAAATGACCCTTTGACTTGGCGGTGAGCAATTCATTAGTGACTTTAGTGAGAGCTGTCTCTGTGGAGTGAAGGGGTCAGAAATTGAATTGGAAGGTGTCAAGAAGAGAATTGAAGCAAATAAACTGGTAGGCAATGATAGACGAGCAAGGGGAAGAAGGAATAAAGGGCAATAATTAGATGCATTAGCTGGATCAGAGGTCAATACAAACCCCCAGAAGCCAATATTTAACCCTATAACTCATAGGGTTCAATACAGACCCAGATAAGCCAATAATTAACCCTATAAGTCATGGGGGTCAATACAGACCGCCATAAGCACGTAATTAACCCCATAACTCAAGGAGGTCAATACAGACCCCCATAAGCCAATAATTAACCCTATAACTCATGGGGGTCAATACAGACCCCCATAAGCCAATAAATAACCCCATAACTCATGGGGGTCAATACAGACCCCCATAAGCCAATAATTAACCCTATAACTCATGGGGGTCAATACAGACCCCCATAAGCCAATAATTAACCCCATAACTCATGGGCATCAATACAGACTCCCGTAAGGCCAATAATTAACCCTATAAGTTATGGGGGTCAATACAGACCCCCATAAGCACTTAACCCTATAATTCATGAGGGTCAATACAGATATATTGATATATTATGACCCTTATGGGGCTGTTAAAACCCTAACATTAACCACATAAGTGCCATGACGGTTCTCAAGGACCACCATGACACTAACTACAAGCACTACACTATAACCCCCAATAAACCATTAAATCTAAACTAACCCCCCTCTACACTAATCTATTAACACTTACACTACCTACCTACACTACTTACCCCCTAATAAACCCCCCACCAATCTAATGACAGAAAATAAAAAAAACTCAGTCACCAAAAATAAAAAACCTACATTACAGAAAATAAAAAAACCTAAGTCACCAAAAATAAAAAAACGACATTACAGAAAATAAAAAACTTAAGTCACCGAAAATAAAAAAACTACACACCTGAAAAGGAAAGATAGACATACCCAATACAATACATACAATACATTACAATACATACAATACATTACATACAATACATTACAATAGATACAATACATTACATATAATGTATTACATACAATACATACAATACAAATAAAATACAATACGCCCTATCTATCTAACATGCAATCTATTTAATATACAATAAATCCTAACTATATCAAATACATCACCCTATCTATCTAATATGCAATAAATCCTAACTACATCCAGAAACCCTAATACTAAGCTAAAATAAAATAATACAAATTCTAACTACATACACAAACCCTAATTCTAAGCTAAAATAAAATAATTAAGACCACTTACCTTTGAGATGTCCCTTCAGATCACCAACCTAGGGGTAAAACAAAAAAAAAGAAATTAGTACAACACATTAACATAAAATAAATAAACATTATACACATTCTAAATATTCTACTCACCTTTCCAGCATGTCCCCGTCCTTCTTCTTTTCTTCTCCGGCGCGACCCTGTTAAAAAAAACACATTACATTACTACAACATATACACACAAAATAAAATAAAATAAAAATATAAACATATAAATATACATTCAACTTACCTCCCTGCGATGTCCCCGGCCTCCTACTCTTCAGCCCCGGCTGGGCCCTGGAACCATCTGCGCTCTAAAAAAAACAAAAAAAACTAACAGAGGTCTGCACTCGCAGAGCTCCCCGATGCTAATGAGCCTCCCAGAGCCTTTTCCGGAAGGAAATTGGCAATGGCACCTTCTGATTGGCTGAAAAAGCTGTCTATCAAATTTCAGCCAATCAGAAGCCGTCAATGTGTGAGCCAATCAGGATGGGATACACCCCAAAATCCCACCCTGATTGTCTAATGCACCTGTCAATCTTTATTTACACCAATCACAAGGCGCAGATGCCTTCAGCCAATCACAATGGGATACACCCCCACGGAGTGATTGGCTAAAGACATCTGCGCCTTGAGGACCGTCATGGCACCTATGTGGTTGATGTTAGGGTTTTAACAGCCCCATAAGGGTCATAATATACCCTTATGGTACTGATGGGGTTAAATAGAGTCTTATGGGGGTCTGTATTGACCCCCGTGAGTTATAGGGTTAATTATTGGCCTTATGGGGGTCTGTATTGACCCCCATGAGTGACAGGGTTAGTTAAGGCCTTATGGGGGTCTGTATTGACCCCCCATGAGTTATAGGGTTTATTATTGGCCTTATGGGGGTCTGTATTGACCCCCATGAGTTATAGGGTTAATTATTGGCCATATGGGGGTCTGTGTTGACTCCGATGAGTGATAGGGTTAATTAAGGCCTTATGGGGGTCTGTATTGACCCCCATGAGTTATAGGGTTAATAATTGGCTTATGGGGGTCTGTATTGACCCCCATGAGTTATAGGGTTAATTATTGGCCGTATGGGGGTCTGTGATGACTCCCATGAGTGATAGGGTTAATTATTGGCTTATGGGGGTCTGTATTGACCCCGATGAGATATAGGGTTAATTATTGGCTTATGGGGGTCTGTATTGACCGCCCATGAGTTATAGGTTTAATTATTGGCTTATGGGGGTCTGTATTGACCCCCATGAGTTATGGGGTTAATTATTGGCTTATGGGGTCTGTATTGACTCCCATGAGTTATGGGCATAATTAATTGTTTATGGGGGTCTGTATTGACCCCCATGAGTTATAGGGTAATTATTGGCTTATGGCGGTATGTATAGACCCCCATGAGTTATGGGGTTAATTTTAGTTGCCTGGGGTTAATATTTGTTATTGCGAGTCCTTTCAGCACCTTTACGCTCCTTTATGGACCTGCGAGGCGGAAAAAGTAAAAATTTTAATGCAGCGGGGTCACGATCGGTGCCGATCGGGGACCCCCGCTGCAAGGGGTTAATGTGGGGGGGGGGGCTGCGGGGGTCCCTATGGACCCCTGCAGAATGGCGTTAATGTGGGGACCGATGGGGACCCCCAGCATAGAGGGGGGTTCATTTTATTTGCCGCGGCCGGGATTGTTAATAGTGTGCCCCCCTGCAAGGGGGCTGCAGGGGTCCCTTTTGAGATGGCTTCAAGGGCTAAACTAAAATGACAATATCCAAGTCAATCCTTGGTAAATTTTAAAATGGATGGTGCATAACATGTATGGCAACTTTTGTGGTGCTTGAATTCCTTTCCCTTCTAAGCAAATTAAATTCCAAAAGGAAACTTAAAGACCCCCTTTTACAAATGCTAATTACTAGTGCTAGAATATGTATTCCTAATCCTTTGAATATATACTGCTGTTGTTTATTTATTTTTGTTTGTTATTAGAGGGTTTTTTTGTGTATATGTCTTGTATGCCAATGAAATAATGAATAAATTAATATACTTTACCTATTCCTAAGTAATATATGCAGGAAGCATTATGCTGAAGAGCTGACAATCTGTCTCTATGTTCCTGCAGCATCCACTGTAGTTGTGCACGGTTCTGCAGCTGAGGTGTAACTGTCAGCAGTGTGTGCAGTGTGTAGTGTAAATGTGGTGCGTGCGCAGGGTAAAGCCGTTAGTGTAGCTGTGTACTTCCGCATTGATAAATGGGGCGAATGTGTATGTGTTACGCTGGTGTGTATGATTTTCCATCCATAGTAAAAGTGTATCTTTACCTCGTACGGCTTTTTGGAAAAGCCGTATGTGCTTGGTGCTGTTTTGCGTGTTCAGGGTCCTGTGGCCTCGTTTTCGTTTTTTTCTCTGGCTTCTGTGATTTTCGTCTGTCTAAACTTGTGAATCTGGACTTAAATGGAGGTGTAACTTCACTTGCAGAGGTCCTGGGTGCCCCCCCCCCCTCTTGCTGTGGGTAAGTTTTTAATTTGTTTTTTGTGTGTATTTATTGTGTTTTGACTGTTTTCCGTTGCGCACGGTTCGGCCGTTAAGGTCATATTTTTGCGAGGTCGTAATGTTTTTTTTTCTAAGTCACGCGTCTCGTATTTTTGCTTGCTAAGTCCGTAAATTTCCCACGGTTGGTTATTCATTGTTGGTAAAGTGCCGCGTGTGTGGGTTTTTGTAACCGCGTGTGAGGCGACGTCGAGCCTCCACCTTCGCAAATGCGAACTGCATCCCTCGCTTCTCGAGGGACGCAGTTCTTGCGAGCTCGCTTTGTGTGATGATGATTCCTAGTTTGACAACTATTATATGTGATATATATATATATATATATATATATATATATATTCCATTGTATGTTTAAGCGCTGGAATAGTGATTATTATACATAAAGCCTCCTAGATTACCATATTTCTTGTCTGTATTGTAATACCCAGCGTTTGATTATTTTGCTGTATTCCAAGATAGTTCAAGAGATTTCCTGTTTGTGTAATATGCGTGAGCACTTTTGTTTACAGTGCAATATTTTTTAGGTAAAAAGAAACAATATTAAATTGTTTTGCAGTGAAAAGTAACAGGGACATTGTATGAAACAAACAATTTACAGTAAGATAGCTGCAAAGGACTGCAGATTTAAAGTAAATGTTCCCTCATTCCCCACCCCTCACTCCCCTGACAACCAAAACACATACCCTCATGATTTAGCTCTGAGGAAGTGATGTAGCAAACACAAAATGAATTGCTGTTCTCATAAATAGAATATTAAAACATTTAGATTTTCTCCAAAAATGGTTTATGTATATTACTAACACAGCAGCTAATATTGTTAGTTTTATAAATACTTGACAGAAATAGTGACTTTTTTTCCTGAACTGAAGTGGTCCTTTTATGCTGAAAATGATAAGCCTATTTAAACATAGGTGTTTTTAGAAAGTTTTTGAAGCTTCTGAGGCAGGAAGATTATCTGAGCCAAGGTGTTCCACCAAGTGGGTGCATATTGAGAAAAGTTCTAAACCCGGGAGTGTGGGGAGGTGAAAAAGAGATGAGGAAATAAGAAAATGTTTAGCAGAATGAAATTACGTGGTTAAAGGAGTATTTCCAAGACAATCACAGAGATGTAATGGGTGCACTGTTATTAACAGCTTTATAAGTTAGGGTCAGTGGAGTGATTGACAGAGAAGTGCGGAAGAAACTGAGTATTGAGTGTGGTAGAGGATTCTAGCTGAGGTATTCATTATGGATTGGAGTAGAGACAACAGGTGAAGGTGTAGGTCAGCAAGATGCAACCTGTAGTAGTCAAGGCAAGATATGATGAGAGAATGGATTAGAATTTTAGTTGTGCCTTGCAGAGGCAAGGCTACCAGCGGTGCAGACAGTGCAAGGCCCCTGACCTCTGCGGGGCCCCCAGGGACATCCCGTGGGTTTCCTTTGGCCCACGGTGGCCCTCTGATGGCCCCCCTGTAGCCCCACAGCCTTCCTGTGGCCCCGTGGGCCTTTTGTGGCCCCTCGTGGAGCTCTGTGGACTCCCTCATATTTATATATTTATTTTTTATATATATTTAATATATCTTTTCTTTGTGCTTGGGACAAACTGAACAATGTCTACCTTTCGAACAACTGGTTGTAAGAAATCATTTATCCCACATAATCTCTAAATGTTATAATTTCATTGTAGAGCTGAGAGATAAGGGTAAAATGATAGAATGGTAGTGGGAAATGGAAGTGGGAATTGGATTTTGATAGCATCTGGTTAGATGAAGACTGGTATAGAGCTTGCCAGTTAGTTAAGAAATTCGCAATTTGCACCTCCTATCATGAATTATGTTTTAAGGTGACCCACAGATGGCACCTGGTTCCTACAACTATGATTAAAATAAACTCAAACATCCCAGCAGTTTGCTGGAGGTAATGTGGTAGGTTTGGCTCCCACCCGCATATCTGGTGGGAATGTCCTGACGTTCAGATTTTCTGGAAGGACTGTATTTCCCGCATTTTGGCAATTACAAAGATCTTATTGCCTTCAAAGCCTGAAATCTGTTTGTTTCATATGCCGTCAAAGTCCCTACCTATAGATGTGAGCCTGCTGATCTCTCACATCTTGCTTGCTGCCAAATGGCATATAGTAAAATGTTGGAGATCAAAAAAAATCTGTATTATGGTCTGAGGTTGAGAGAATTGCGTCCAGAGACCGAGATTTAGAACAAACCTTTTCTTCTTTTAATAGGATGAGGAAAAGCATTCACTGTAAATGGAATATCTGGGATGCATATCCGCACTAACTCCCAGATTTAGATACATAGCTGTCATATTTTTCCATTTTTTATACTGAGTTTAAGCTGTCACTATAAGTAATACTTTTTTTAATGGTATTTTTAAGATATATATGGTATTTACTTTCAAAATCATGAATAATCGTCTGTTTTGTCTAATTGTGTTTTTTTTGCATATTGTTAAAACGTGAACATTTCCTAGAAAAACTAAATATATATATTTTCTTTTTGAACCGGGGCGCCCTATGCGCTAGCTCCACCACTGGTGTCTTGTGTAAGATGGTGACATATTTTGGAGATATTTTTTAGGTGAAGACAACATGATTTGGTTATTCATTGTTTGTGAGGAATGAAAGATAGGGCAAGATCCAAAAGAACCCTAAGACAACAGCATGAGAGGTATTGTCAACAGTGAGAGATGCTTAAGGATTGGAAGCTGTAGAAGATGATGGGAAGATTAAGAGAGCAGTCTTTGAAATTTTAGGTTTGGATTGATGGGCAGGCATCCAGGAGAATATGCTTAGGATATTGGGATAGGCCCCATGCTGAGAGAAAATTTTGAGTACCTATAATCTCAGATATAATGTTGAGGGGATGACTGGGAGTGTTAACATGTCACAATATTTCCTTTAGGGTTCTTCAGCAAAATAAAGATTGAAAACCATTAATATCAGAGAATCACAAAGCAGCAAAAACACTGATGTAGGTCATCTCAAATACTGACACAATAAAATGGTTATTTTAAACTAAACTCCACTTGGTATATTTTCCATTCCATTATTGTATTTGAATATGTATCAATTAAAAATATTAAGGTTTCAGTTTTTTTCACTGCATTCCTAACATGGCCCATAGATCATTGCAGCCAGAATTTGAGATTTCTATAAATGTTATAACGAGCTCTGGCAGAATGTGTGGAAACCTTTGTAGCTTGAGAAAAGTCTGCCATGTTTATGAAGTATGTAACACATTAACAATATTAGTAGCTGTAACCTCAGATTTTTCTTAGAATACCTATAGAGAGAAAGAGAGAGAGAGAGATAGGGTGCTGTGAAGAAATGAACCAGAAATAGGACATAAATCCTGGCATGAAAAAAAGCCAGGCGCAGTATGGCTGGTTACATAGGTGTTACAATAATTTGTAAAGGATTGATACTTAGCTAGAAATAATATCTGTCTTGCAAAAAATGGTAGCTCCCATAAATTAGTAGTAACATTAATAATGATATAAGCTCCACAGTCTCCATGGTACTGTTCATACGTCCTACTGTGAAATTAGTTGTATAAAGTAATGGTAATCCTAATTTAGCCTGGGAAAAAAGTATGCCTTTCGAATTATGCACTCATGTTAGTGCTACTGCGTAATCCTTGGCATCAAATACAGTGGATATAAAAGGTCTTCACACCCCTGTTAAAATGTTAGGTTTCTGAGCTGTAAAAAAATGAGACAAAGATAAATCATTTCAGAACTTTTTGCATCTTTAATTTGACCTATAAACTGTATAACTGAATTGAAAAACAAACTGAAATCTTTTAGGTGGAGGGAAGAAAAAAATTAAATAAAATAATATGGTTGCATAAGTCTGCACACCCTCTTATAACTGGGGATGTAGCTGTGTTCAGAATTAAGCAATCACATTCCAAGTCGTGTTAAATAGGAGTCAGCATACACCTGCTATCATTTAAAGTGCCTCTGATTAACCCCAAATAAAGTTCAGCTGCTCTAGTTGGTCTTTACTGAAATTTTCTTAGTTGCATCCCACAGCAAAAGCCATGGTCCACAAAGAGCTTCCAAAGCATCAGAGGGATCTTATTGTTAAAAGGTATCAGTCAGGAGAAGGGTACACAAGAATTTCCAAGGCATTAGATATACCATGGAACACAGTGAAGACAGTCATCATCAAGTGGAGAAAATATGGCACAACAGTGACAATCACAAGAACTGGTGCTCCCTCCAAAATTGATGAAAAGACGAGAAGAAAACTGGTCTGGGAGGCTGCCAAGAGGCCTACTGCAATATTAAAGGAGCTGCAGGAATATCTGGCAAGTACTGGCTGTGTGGTACATGTGACAACAATCTCCCATATTCTTCATATGTCTGGACCATGGGGTAGAGTGGCAAGACGAAAGCATTTTCTTACGAAGAAAAACATCCAAGCCAGGCTACATTTTGCAAAAACACATCTGAAGTCTCCCAAAAACATGTGGGAAAGGTGTTATGGTCTGATGAAACCAAGGTTGAACTTTTTGGCCATAATTCTAAAAGATAACACTGCACATCACCAAAAGAGCACCATACCCACAGTGAAGCATTGTGGTGGCAGCATCATGCTTTGGGGCTGTTTTTCTTCAGCTGGAACTGGGTCCTTAGTTAAGATAGAGGGAATTATGAACAGTTCCAAATATCATTCAATATTGGCACAAAACCTTCAGGCTTCTGCTAGAAAGCTGGACATGAAGAGAAACTTCATCTTTCAGCATGACAACGACCCAAAGCATACATCCAAATCAAAAGGTGCTTCAACAAAGTATTAGTTTAAGGGTGTGCAACCATATTATTTTATTATTATATTTTTTCTTCCCTCTACCTAAAAGATTTCAGTTTGTTTTTCAATTGAGTTGTACAGTTTATAGGTTACATTAAAGGTGGAAAAAGTTCTGAAATGATTTATCTTTGTCTCATTTTTTTACAGCACAGAAAACTGACATTTTAACAGGGGTATGTAGACTTTTTATATCCACTGTAAAGAAAACCAGTACCTTATTCATATATACTTAGAATACCACACAATACAGGGGCCATATTCATAGTTTAGATACATTCTTGCAAGTTCATGCAATGTATATGCTTATGTGCTTCTAATTAACCATTTACACAATTAGCTTTGCGATGGGAGCTTCTATAAGTAATCTGGATAAGCAACCAGACTCAATCTATCTACTCTAATATGAAGAGTATTCGGAACAATAACAGAAAAATAAGCAAGTTCTTCTGCCTAACACTCTTTTTTGTGTTTTTTTACTGTGCCTACCAAATTTCTCATCTCCCTCTCTCTTTCATTTGACTGATTTTAAGTCCACCCACTTCTGTCTACTTTCATTTGACTTTATCGATCATCTCGCTCGAATTTTTTTTTTTTATCGCTATACTCTCTATACATGTCTCCCTCATTTCATGACCTCTGAGATATTTTATTATATTCCTGTCCCAGTGTCCAACCCCCAATCCCCCTTCCCCCCCCCCCCCCCCCCCCCCACAAACACACACACATTTTTTTGGAACAGATTCATTCTCCTAAATACTGCAAAGTCATTCTTTCAGTCATGTTTTTTACCACTTCTACCTTGATGCTCTGTCTTTTCTTTCCCTCTACCTGGCTATCATACTTGAACAGCAGCTTCATCAATCTTTTAATGCCTTCCTCTATCCCACAATTCACAGTACTCAATTTCTTCAGTTATCTTACTCTGCAAGGAACATGTTGAGTTAAGGCAACTGATTGCATCGAAATACAAGGGCCCTTATTCAATTGAGCAATTCTGAGTTACTGGAGCCCGTAAACTAATTTGCTATTCAATTGGCATCTATTATGAGCTGCAAAAGATCTACGGGTTACAGGCTGAAAATCCCTGCGGTTGTCAAAATCGTAACTCCAACCCATCTAAACCTTTGATCTTTCAAGCCCGTAAATGTTCCAGTTGCAAATTGCTATTCAATTGCTACAATTCCTCAAGCCCGCAATTGTTTTTACACCTGTATAAAGCAAATGTAGAAGAAAATCCTTTGAGTACCAGCTAGGACTCGCAAGGGGGTGAAACACACTGTAAATGCAAATAAAAAATCAACATTGCACTTTAAAAGATGGAGAAAGAGATAAAAGACATTAAAATGAATTGCACAACAGTCTCAAGCTCGCAAAAAAATATTCCATTTCATGTTTCATTTCTGTGTCATATCAATCTCGCGAACCAATGAGTTAATACAAAAGAGGCCACCCACATGGACTAGAACAGTATCGTCATTCTTTTTTATTATTTTACACATTGCCGGATTGCGAATCCGAGAGCATATCGGACTTCTGAACGCTAACTGATTGACGTTTAACCTCCATGTTTTACTGACGTCATGACGACAGTCTCATGTACTATTGGCTGTTTCCAAATCGGTAGTTACAGGCTTGCTTAATTGATCATGATCATGCTCTGAAATGCTACTTACAGGTGCATGGTTTACGATTTAGGCTATACCTGTTGCAATTGAATAGGGGCCAAGGTATTTAACCATTTCATTAATCCACTCTAAAATCTTAACAGTTGTTTCTCATTTTTTGTCAGACAGTGAAAAGTCTCCTCTCATCTTACCACCTTACAAACTGCCCTTTCCGTCCATATTAACTGCTTATTAACCACTAAATTATTTCCATCTACTGTCAAAATAGCACCATCCACAATGATTCCAAAGCCACTCTTGTGACCCACCCTATCTCTCTAGTTCCTTATTTCTCCTTTCCAATGGGATTCCAACCTATTTGAACAATCCTGGTTTCATTTTTTTTTAATCATTTACTTTGGAAAATTGGTAAATAATTTATGGTTTTAGGATCATTGTTATTCCAACAATAGAAAATAATAAATTCATCTATTGTCAACTGGCTACATCCCTTTTTCCTAAATAATTTAGTTCCACTAAAAACATGGTAGGAGCTACTGTAGGTGATTCAAGTGCAAAGCGCTAGCACATACTAAAAGGTAGGTTTCCACTACTACTGGCAGCAGACTATGATAAAGGGGCACTTTTACTTTATTATCGGAGGGGAGAAGGATAGAAAATTTGTTTTATTTATTGGCTTTTTCACTCACCCCCACAGACACCTACAATGTACAGAGTTTCAGGAGGGAAAACAAATTATAATGTCCTGGGGTGTTCCACACACTAGATCTGCTTCTGACTACAACTCTCTCTGTATTTCCATTATCATATCAACATCTAAAATGCATTGGCTACACATTCATATTCCTCACATTTAGTTAATTATAAAATCAATTTTCATCTATAAAACCTCTCCACCCTGACTAAATCATATACATAGTGCAAGCAGCTCAACTACTACAACCTAATAGTAACTGTTTTTTGCTGCCGGCTCAAATGTAGTACTTCCCTGTCACCAGATTTAACTGTTAGAAACATCTGATCATGTGATGTTCTACTTAAGAAACATAGGTCTCCATGTAAATCAAGTGCTCTAAGTTAGGAAACTGGTGTAAATCGACTGTGAGAGCTTTTTTTCCCCCTAAGTTCTGCACTAATGTAAATATTTTGCTCCCCCAGGTTTGTGTACTCAGCCCACAGCCATAAATCCTGCCTTAGCTGCAACAGATTTCTGTGCAGGGGCCAATCCAAACTTTACAGATGAGACAGGGCACTAGGAACCAATAGGAAATGCCAACATCATGAATATTATAATGAGTGGGAAGTACCGTAACAAGTGCCATAACTGCCGCTCAAAAGAAACATTAAAAATATATATAAAGTAATTGTTTTTTTTTATTTATTAAAATATTCTGATATTAAAAAGATGTGACAATTGTATTTATAGCTTCAATATGTAAAGATGTGTTTATTTTGTGTTAAATTATGATATATTTATAGTCAGTGCATTAGAGCATTAGTTCATAGGCAATGTGGTTTCGGGATATGTATTAACTGGGTTGTCTGTTATCCTGGATTTTGTATCATAAAACGGGCTTAATACTAATATATCATATTTTTTAGTTACACATATGTTGATATTGAATTGTTATGTATCATATACAGTAATGTTGAAATGTCATCATTTTGTAGTGCTTTTTGTGCTATGCTGTCACTTTATATGCATCTGGGGTACTCAAATCACTTTCAAGTGTTCTTTGGTACCTGTAAATATTTCTTCTGCTATTTGCAAGTAATTGTACTCGTAAATGATTTTGCCAGGATTAGCATAAGGGCCATAGACAGCTGGAGTTTTTCTTCAATGTAATATAAATATAAAAAATAGTTTAGATGATAAGTTTGTGAAACAAATAAGCTGTATTTATCAGTACAATATAACAGCTTGGCAGTTCTTTACTACATGTATGACAATGGCTCCATTTTGATAGGTGGTATCCAAGAGTGTGATGTTATTCTTATAGATCACATTTATTATAGGAACTTTTCAACATCACTCCGCTTAGACTACTAATACTAAAAGGTTATCTGTGTATTATGTAGAAGATTAAAAAATAAACCTGAAAATCTCCACATCAGCTCAATACAAAAATATTACATGCCCTTGTGGTCTTTGTTGATAAAGCAGATACAACACGATTGAAAATAGGATTATAAGGAATTATTATCATACAAATGCATTTTGGACACATATAATTGTAAATATTATGCATATATTTATTGTGGCATTTTATGTAAGAGACTGAATTATCATATACACCATATGTTGCTGTCTTTCTGGTTTTGAATCAGACAATTCATGTTAAGGCTATACTGCTGAGTTCTATGAAGTCTGTCTGGTTTTTAGAGGTTTTTAGAGCATTTATGTGAAGCCTCAGTTACAGGTATATTGATTCCTTCTACTTTGTATGTACAGTATGTTAACGGGGCATTGTGTAGCACTAGGTCGTGGACCCCAAGACAAACAATTTATATCATAGCTTTAAATAATACGCAAATCATTATAATAGCCAATAGTCTAGAAATATTATGGACATTAAAAAAAATGTCAAAGTGATAGATACATCTACTCCGTACATTGAGTCCTTTCCGTCTTTTCTCAGCCGCCCCTTTTTTACATATATTCTAGTTGTGTCACTTCAGAACAACCTTTTTTTAATCTTTACAAAATGCAGAGGCGACACTTTGCCTATGCAAACTTCAGTGATTAGCACCAAATGTTTCAACATTCTATGCAATCACAAGGAGTCTTCTTGGCTAAACTAAATGAACATTGGCATACTGAGCTGCCAACCAGTGAATATAGATGACATGTGAACAATGAATCATGAAGAGCCTATTAATTAGGTGTTCCTATCTAATTTCATAATTCAAATGAAAGGGAATGAAAACACAAAGTTGTTGCACTTCAGAGGCAGGGAGTCTTGAATGGAGTCACGTGACTCACTGGCGCTGCAGATAGACGCGCCAGCAGGGGAGGCGCAGAAGACACACAGAGATTTACTCCCACCGATCAGGGTAAGAGAGGGGGTTCTGGGGAGGGTGAGGGAGTCCAGGGGGGCTGAGTAGAGATGTTGCGAATAGTTCGCCGGCGGACTGTTCCCGGCAAACATAGCATGTTCGCGTTCGCGGCGAACTGCGAACATATGCAATGTTCGATCCGCCCCCTATACTTTATCATTGAGCAAACTTTGACCCTGCAACTCACAGTCAGCAGACACATTCCAGCCAATCAGCATCATACCCTGCCTTCCAGAGCCTTCTAACTCATGGACAGCAGCCATTTTGGAATCATAACTAACTTGCAGTCTTACTGAGAGGAAGGAGAGTGTAGTTGATGCTGATTGAATAGGGAAATCAATAGCTAGGCAAGTTTATTCAGTGTCCAGTGCAGTGCTGAAGGACTCATCAGATCTCTGCAGTAAACACAGCACCCCAAAAAGCCCTTTTTAGGGCTATAACATAATTTTTTGTTTGTTTGTCTTTTTCTGTCTAATCTAACTTCATTTGCCTGTCCCCCTGCTAGCCCCTGCTAGCAAGTGTGTGTGTCAGGCTCACAGCTTATACTGTGTGTGCACAGTGCAACCAATACAATCTTGTTTACTAGTTGTCTACTTTTAAAAAAACAAAACTTTTATTTTCTTAAATCTAACTTTATTTGCCTGACCGCCAATCTAAGTTCATTTGTATGACCGCTAGCCAGTGTGTGTGTCAGGCTTACAAGTACTGTGCCAAGATCAACCAATCCAATCTAGTTGGGGTACCTGCAGTCTACATTTAAAAAAACAATAATTTTATTTTCTTAAATCTAAGTTCATTTGCCTGACCGCCAATCTAAGTTAATTTGCCTGACTGCTAGCCAGTGTGTGTGTCAGGCTTACAAGTACTGTGCCAAGTTCAACCAATCCAATCTAGTTGGGGTACCAGCAGTCCACATTTAAAATACCAATAATTGTATTTTCTTAAATCTAAGTTCATTTGCCTGACCGCCAATCTAAGTTCATTTGCCTGACCGCTAGCCAGTGTGTGTGTCAGGCTTACAAGTACTGTGCCAAGTTCAACCAATCCAATCTAGTGGTGTACCAGCACTTTACATTTAAAAAAAACAACACTTTTTTCTGTGTAATCTAATTTCATTTGCCTGCCTGCCAGCGTGTGTGTCTTAGGCTCACATCGTTAACTGTGCCCACTTGCCCAGTCAGTGCCACCACTCATATCTGGTGTAACAGTCAGTAGTGCAAACTTAAACAAAGAATACAATTTTGACTGTTATACATTGAATAGCAGTTACTTGTCTGCAAGCGTCTGTGTCAGGCACACAGCGTCTACTCTGCCAACTTCTGCAAGTGCACAGTGCCACTCATATCTGTTGTCACAGTAGCTTGCGCGCATAGTCCCAATCTGTCAAAACCTGTAATGATGAATGAGTTCTAGAGTAGCCTGGTTCCCTTATCCTCTACAGGTTGAGACCTAATGTTTGGGTGACTCCAGACAAACACATGAGTACAAGCAGCACACAAACTCAAAGCCGCCATCCTCCTCCTGGTCCAGCATCATCAGCCACATCAACCACTGCTGTCCTCCTTGCCCCCTCTCAACCATCCGCCACTCCGTCTCTCGCCTTGAGCAGTTCCTGCTCATCTGTCCATAGTCAGGTGCCTGTAAAGGACATGTCTGAGCGTAAGAAGCTAATGTCACAAAGTGCCCCAAATTTGAAGTGATACGACCAACAAAGTATCTTTTTCCATCTCCCGGTTCCAAAAATCCAGGCCTTATACACGCCCCCTGATAGGTGCTGTAACAGGTATTAAACTGATAAGAGTAGTACTTACAAACACGCCACTCCTATCTGGTGGCACCTTTGATTGCACGTGCCGTGCCCCAAAATTTAAGTGATACGACCAACCAAGCATCTTTTTCCATCTGCCGGTTCTAAAAATCCAGGCCTTATACACGACCCCTGATAGGTGCTGTAACAGGTATTAAACTGATAAGAGTAGTACTTAAAAACACGCCACTCCTATCTGGTGGCACCTTTGATTGCACGTGTCGTGCCCCAAAATTGAAGTGATATGACCAACCAAGCATCTTTTTCCATCTCCCGGTTCTAAAAATCCAGGCCTTATACACGCCCTCCGATAGGTGCTGTAACAGGTATTAAACTGATAAGAGTAGTACTTACAAACACGCCACTCCTATATAGTGGCACCTTTGATTGCACGTGCCGTGCCCCAAAATTGAAGTGATACGACCAACAAAGCATCTTTTTACATCCCCCGGTTCAAAAAATCCAGGCCTTATACACGCCCCCTGATAGGTGACGTAACAAGTATTAAACTGATAAGAGTAGTACTTACAAACATGCCACTCCTATCTGGTGGCACCTTTGATTGCACGTGCCGTGCCCCAAAATTGAAGTGATACGACCAACAAAGCATCTTTTTCCATCTCCCGGTTCTAAAAATCCAGGCCTTATACACGCCCCCTGATAGGTGACGTAACAAGTATTAAACTGATAAGAGTAGTACTTACAAACACGCCACTCCTATATGGTGGCACCTTTGATTGCACGAGCCGTGCCCCAAATTTGAAGTGATATGACCAACCAAGTATCTTTTTCCATCTCCCGGTTCCAAAAATCCAGGCCTTATACACGCCCCCTGATAGGTGCTGTAACAGGTATTAAACTGATAAGAGTAGTACTACTTAACACACCTTATAATAATGCAGAGAGAGGCAACGCAGTGAGAGGAGTCTGAAGAAGAGGAGTCAGAGGAGGAAGGTGGCTTTGAGGGGGTGGAAGACCAAACACAGCAGACGTCCCAGGGGGCTTGTTATCACCTTTCGGGGACCCTTGGTGGCTGGGTGGAGGAAGAGACCTTCAATGACATCAGTGAGGACAAGGAACGGGACATGGGTAGCTTGGTATCCAACCTTGTGCAAATGGGGAGTTTGCGATTATGCAAATGGACTGTTTGCGGTTGTTTGCGGTGCGTTAAACAGGGAGTTTGGTCTGTCACTGTGAAGCGGGCCTAACCCTTACACTACCTGATCGATATAACATCATACCTGATGTTTTAAAGCACGTTATTCCAAACAATTTAGGAATGTTAGGTAATTTATGCCCTTTATGGCTTAAAACCATACTCTACATCAACTATGTAATTTTCCGTGGGAGTTTTGCCATGGATCCCCCTCCGGCATGCCACAGTCCAGGTGTTAGTCCCGTTGAAACAACTTTCCCATCACTATTGTGGAAAGAAAGAGTCCCTGTGGGTTTTAAAATTCGCCTGCCCATTGAAGTCTATAGCGGTTCGCCAGATTCGCCGGTTCGCGAACATTTGTGGAGGTTCGCGTTCGCGAACCGAAAATTTTATGTTTGAGACATCATTAGGGCTGAGTTTAAAAAAAAAAAATCAATTAGGTTGCACCAATTTTTATATGATTAACCCTTCGATATCCAAAGGGCAGCAAATCAATATAGCCCAGGGCATTAAAACTCTTAAATCCGCCCCTGACTATACCCCACTTATTTTGCCATATAAAAAATGCAATGTTTAAAACATGATCTTTTAAACTCCCCTCTGCCAATGTGCTTCAGTGGATAATAAATTCTAAAATGTCCCACTCTCCCATGTTGCTCCCCAAAGAAATGAGTTTGGTTTATACAGCATACATTTTGCGATTTTCCCGTGTATTTAAAGGCTGCTAAATCCCTCCATAATCTGCTTGCAATGCTGAACAATATTAGTCTTTCCTTGACACCATCATTTCGTCCCCATTCCCTCCACTCATGCCCCATTCCTTTTTATTTCATGAGGACAGGCAGGTCCCACACCAGTTGATTATGGTTGAGAATGGCAAATATAGAAGTTAATAGTGGGTTGTTGTTTTTCTTAAAATGTATACATCCTTTCCACTGGGTACAATTTGCTAAATTGCCAGAAAGGCTGAACAGTCCTCACCTGAAAAAAACATTTCCCAGAAGACTCATGCATTAAAACAAAGAAAAGAAGATAAATATAGATTACAACTAGAAATATACAAACAACGAGATAAGACTTGTGAGAAACAGAGGCTCACAATCTGTAGTCAGAAATACAGAAATTGATGTATAAAGTTTATTATTTATTATTGACCAGTGACCATGAAAAACATCAGAGACAGAGTTTAATTCTTCTAAACCATCAGAAATCCCAATCATGTCACAGTAAATTTGTTATGGGTTTCTCTTTGTGGACTGTTTTTAAATAGCGTTTTTGACAATGTCATTCAATAAGTAGCATCAAACAACTGAGTCTAGCATTTTATGAGAAACTATAATATGTCCTACTGAATGATATAACACAACTATAAGGGGTCTAGACCTGCACAGCACATCAGTGTTATGATTCTGTATTTATGACATGCGCCTATGCTTTTGGTGATGGTACGTCTCTGTTTTTTCTCTTTAAACAGATTCTCAATTTTTGTTAATGTTCAATTCTCTATTTAAAAAAATCTTCTCTGCCAATTACCAATTATTTTTGAATTATCAACTACATTGCTTTTTAGGTAATTTTACCTCTTGCTACCAAGTGATTCTACATATGACTAAAAGATCATGATGCTTTCTTTAGATACAAATGCCAACTAGCATGTTGTTTTCCATACACAATTATCATGTAACAATGCTTAATCCTCTATTTAATTTTCGGATTGTTCTTTTGACTAGAGTTTCACTGGATTGGTGTCCATGTTTTTTCTTCAATCAAGTTGCACATGACTTTTTATATGTATGAAATTGGTAGGATGTTGGGTGTCCTCTCTGAAATACAGAACATGTGCCTTCAGTACTGACAAGATATTATAGTTAACATTCACCAAAACAGGTACAATTTGGTTTTATTTATTTCTGCATCTGCGAGTGGTCACACTTAGTTTCCTAAAAGCCACTACAATTTGGTTTTATTTCTTTTTGCAACTGATTGTTTTCACACTTCGTTTCCTGAAAGCCACTTTTTTCAGCATGTGAAATTGTCACATTAAAGGGCCACTTACTTCAGCACAGTTTGGACCACATCAAAGAAAAGATCCCTTAAAAACATGAAAATATCTTTTGAATTTATGAAATGTGTTTTTTTTTTCAGAGAGAAATTTATAAATAAAATATATGTTTACATGAGACTCTGATATTCCCACAGACAAACTCACATCAACAGCTCCGTGCAGTGAGCACAATCAGATAAATGACTGCCGGAATCAACAAAAAATAGCAGTTGGGTGTTAACATCTCCTCCTGCATTCCTGAGGTTCAGTGAAAAATCATAATTTTTTGTGCTCATGGAGCTTCCACCTCTCAAATGTTGTTAATCACGGAAAAGTCAGGAGTGTGTTTGTAAACAGGCCTAAGACTTTAGTTTTTAGGTGTTATTAATGTAATAAAAAAAAATAATAGAACATTTTAACATACAATCTTGTGCTTTTTCACACCATGAAGAGCACTCATAGGGCTCCATCTAATTGAGCAAAATGTAGTTACAAGAGCCTGTAATGAAGCCCGTAAAATACTTCAATTGGTGTCTTTTAGCTACCCGCAACCGGTTTGGGGGTTAGAAGCCCAATATCCCTGCAGTGGTCAAAAAAGTCTGACTCTTCTAAGCCTTTGACCTTTCAAGCCCATAAATGTTACAATCGCATCTCAATTGTTACAATTCCTCAAGCCCGCAATTGTCTTCAAACCCGTAAATGGCAAATGTACCAAACAATCCTTTTGTTCAAGACAGACATATTTCTAAATGTATAAGATGATGCTTCATACAGTATGTGCTCCATAATACTCAGTGGCCAACTTGATTTCCAGTAGCAAGTAGTCATGTACAATCGGAGCAACTATTTCCTTCTCCTAGAATTCAGTCAGTCTTGGGCACTTCAGATAATGGTTTTCTCACTCCTCATGCTCAACTACATCATCATTTTGGCTGGAAATTTTCTTATCATTTTACTTATTTGGAAAAGTCCCCAACTTCACATCCCCATGTACTTCTTTCTTGTTAACTTATCTTTCTTGGAGATCTGGCTCACTACCACTATTATACCAAAGCTTCTCTCCATCTTGGCATTTAAAAATATAGCTATCTCCTATGAGGGCTGCATCACCCAGTGTTACTTCTATTTTTTCTTAGGTTCTGTAGAGTTTTTCCTCCTGGCTGTCATGGCTTTTGACAGGTATATTGCAATATGTTGCCCTTTGCGTTATCCAACTTTGATGAATCCTGGGTGTTGCGTACATCTGGCAATTGCATCCTGGGTGGGTGGCTTTGTGGACACATTTATTCCTACTATACTGGTATGTCTCTTGCCTTTCTGTGGCTCCAATAAAATTGAACATTTCTTTTGTGATGTGGACCCACTTTTGAAGCTTGCCTGTACGGATACCAGGTTTATAGAGCTTGTGAATCTTTTGCTTTCTTCCATGATTGTATTTGGCTCATTACTGTGCATTACTGTTTCATATGGACAAATTATAACAACAATTTTCAAAATACCCTCAGGTGGTCGCTGGAAGTCTTTTTCAACATGTGCCTCACATCTTACCCTTGTCTCGGTTTTCTATGTAAGCTCCGTTTTTATGTGTTTGAGGTCTATTAAAGGGGTTTCTGTGGATTTTAGCAAACTGGCCATAGTACTGAACTCTATCCTTACACCACTCTTGAATCCATTCATTTACACATTGAGAAATAACCAAGTGAAAGATGCTTTAAAAAGGCTTCTGATGAAGCAGGCTTCCAATACAGATGGCTGGAAAAAGTAGATGTGATACCTATATTTAAGAAATGAGCAAGAGCAAATCCAGGAAATTAAAGACATACAGTATAAGCCTCAATTCGGCAGTGGGACATATTTTCTAGGGTTAATAAACAAGAATATGTATACAAGATTATAAGTAGGAGTCAACATAAATTAATGAGGAATACTTATGAGGGTCATGTCAAACAAATCTAATTAGTTTCTATGAAGTGGTTAATAGGAACTTGGACCGAGCCAAGACTATTGTGCAATCTAAGGGTTGCAGGAATTGCAGTACATATCTGCTCATGGATTGAGAGCTTGCTAAAAGACAAGAGGCAAAGGGTTGTTGTAAATAGAACATACTGAGATTGGACTAATGTGGTAAGTGGGGTTCCTCAGGGTTCAGTATTAGGTCCCCTCCTCTTTAGGGGACTGGAAAGTATTGTCTTCATTTTTTGCTGATGACACTAAGTTGTGCAAGGAAAATTGTATACTTTCCCTTTAATGGATTTGCATAAATTAGAGAAATGGGCAACTAAATGGCATATGAGATTTAATATAAATAAAATCTGAAAAAGTTATGCACCTGGGAAGGAATAATAGCCAAGCAATGTTTTGTATTTTTTTTTAACAAGTAAGTTTGTTAGGCATTGGCAAATGACATTACATTGAGTAAGCTTTCAAATCAGGCATATACATCTTTCACATATAAAATGTTATCTGATACACTGTGTTTACCTATAGTAGGTCTCAATCAGGTTCATAAATTTCCCCCCAAAGCCAAATTTGAGTAATACCACTTTAAGATAAGGCCATTCTAGAGTATCAAAAGCTTTTTCTATATTTAAGGCCAATAAGCACGTTGAGATACGGTTTTGGGATGCCCATGATATCAAATTCAAAGTGCGCCTAATGTTATCCCCATTTGTCTGTAAGGGACACAGCCCACTTGGTCTTTATGAATGAGTCTGGGAAGGAATTGGTAGATTCTATTGGCCATTAGCTTTGCTAAAAATTGTATATCTCCATTTAGGAGCGATATTGGACGACCATTTTATGAGGAAAAATATCATATCCGCCTGATTTAATTCTTGGGGCATTCGGTGACCTTTTAAAATTTGACTAAAAAAATTTGTTAAAGGAGGGGCGAGAATGTTGATATATTTCTTAAAATATAAGTTGGTGAATCCATCCGGGCCCTGGGCCTTCCCACCCTTCAAGCAATTAATAGTCTTCCTAACCGCTGTTTCCGTAACCTTAGAGTTAAGGATATCCCCTTCCTCCGATGACAGAGTGGGCAAATCACATAAGCCAAGAAAGGCATCTCTCTGTTGCTCCTGCTGATGGAAAAAGACCAAGAAGGTTTTTTGTATATTATTAGGGCTGGCCATGATATCACACGCAGGAGTTCTGATTCTAAAGATTTTTGACAGAAATTTTGCTTCCAAGTTTCCTGGCTTTGTTAGCCTTCGCATAAAACCTCTGATTTGTCCATCTGATCACTTTTTCAGTAGGTTAGATAATAATAAATCCAGCTCTAAATCTAATTTTATCTATTTTTTGACATGAGGGCTTGGAGGGGCTTTGTTGACTCAATCTTTCTAGATTTAGTCCTTCCTCAGGGACTCCTCTCTTATTGTTGTTTGTCTTTTGTGTCTATAAGCATTTTTTATAAGAGAGTCCCTGATAAAGACCTTGTGAGCCACCCAGGTGTATCCCATGTCTGATTCCTGGTTGATGTTGGTCGAGAAAAATAGCTCAATATCATCAGCTATTTGTTCTGCAACATTTGGGTTTGATAAAATGTTTTCATTGAATCTCCAACTGTATGGAGGTTTACTTCTCTGGCCCATATCTACTGTAACACTAACCTCAGGCACGGCACCACAGGCACGGATATCTGGCTTATCTATACTATCTGAAAGTGATGAGTCTATCATAATGGTATCAATTGGGGAATACGTGCCATGTACTGACGAATAAAAGGTATATTTCCTCTTCCCCTGAAGTAGCAGGCTCCATGTATCTAACAAGTGCAGGTCATTGAGTAACGAGTTAATCTGCTTCAATTTGTTTGAGTATTTGCCATTCCTATCCTGACTCGATCTGTCTAAATTGGGATCTAAGACCAGGTTAAGATCTCCCCCTAGCACAATCCTCTCTAGATTCACTGACTTTAGGTATTTGAGTAGATCAATAAATGATTTATGTGGGGTAGTAGTTCGTGAGTAAAATGATACCAAAGATAATTGCGTACCCTTAAGTGTACCCATCAAAACCACAAAATTGCCCCATGAGTCTATTTTCTTGTGTTCAATGATAAATGGAATTTTTTTATGTAATAAAATAGCCACTCCCACCTTCTTGGTAGGTTGGGTTGTAGCTACAAAAACTTGGTATGTTTTATGCAATATTTTGGGGAGTTTATTATGCTTGAAATGTGTTTCCTGTAGGAAAATCACTTCCGGATGTAAGGGTTTATAGGACAAAAAAAGCCTTGCACCTCTTAAACTGGGAGTTAAAACCCCTAACATTATGTGAAACAAAACCAAAAGAGGTGTCTTTAATGGTAACTTCGTAGGTATGAAGATGCTCTACCAATCACTCCATGCTGTCATATGGACTAGAGATCTGATGGCACCTAGAACTGGCCCTGAAGGCAGCGGAAGGATTTCATGATGTATCCTGGAATCTGGAACTGAAATAAAGAGGGAAAAAAGACATAACAAACATAACCATAACCTGGTAACATATAAACTCTGACCCTTCCTCAACAATGTACGTAAGGCACTTTTGTGCCAGGGGAGGAAAATTAGAATTTCCATTTTCCTACAAATCCCTCTACTGAGGAAGAAACACCCGATAAACAATCGGTTATATATTATTGCCAAAAATAAAAGACATAAAAGACATAAAACCCCACAGAAAGCCTACACCTAGGGACCTGACCCACAATTAAACCTGGAATGATATAGGTATCACAAGGTTTTGGAGACCAGCAGCCTAGGTCAGCAATAATCCAATTCAGCAACTTGTAGGTGAAACAGGAACAAGCTATATTGAACGGATCAGGAACCACAATAATCTGGCAAGGTACATAAACAGGAAGTGCCTTATATAGGCAGAGGACCAGACACCTGACCAGACACAGCTGAAGAGACTAGTCACTGATGCTATTGCTATCAAAGTCAAGGTTATCAGATCTCCAGGAATTTCACAAAGGCAGGCTGGTGCAGTGGTAGCGAAGAGGATCAGCAGCCTGGGGACCAGGGTTCAAAACCCAGCAGAGTCAATTCCTCACATTACCCCCGCCTCTATAGGTGCAGCCTCTGGATGCCCTATAACCCGGTTTAGCAGGGTACTGCACATGGAAAGCCCGAAGAAGGTCAGGAGCGTGAATATTGTCCGCTGGTTCCCACGAACTATCCTCCTCACCATAGCCTTTCCAACGCACCAGATACTGAAGCTTGTTGCGGAAGATCCTGGAGTTCAGAATTTTCTCCACCTCATATTCATCCTCACCATCCCCGAGGACTGGAGGTGGGGCAGGCAGGGCTTGGCCAGGGAAAGTGTTTGCATGGAAAGGTTTCAGCAGTGCAACGTGAAACACCAGATGTAATTTCATGGAGTCTGGAAGTTGCAAACGAAAAGTGACAGCATTGATCTGAGCGATGATCTCAAAAGGTCCCATGAACCTCTGACCCACTTTATGAGAAGGAACCCTAAGCTTAAGATTCCTTGTTGACAGCCAAACCTTGTCACCAACATGATAAACTGGGGCCTCCGTTCTATGCCTATCAGCAGCTCTCTTGTAACATTCCTGAGCCTTCGAAAGAGTCTACTTCAACAGGTCTTGGAAATCTCGTAAGGTGGTTAGCCGATCAGTGACTGCAGGAATGGAAGTAGTAATTGGGAGACTCACTAGAAAGGTTGGATGGTAACCATAGTTGGCAAAAAATGGGCTCAAAGAAGTGGAGCAGTGTTGGGCATTGTTATAGGCAAACTCCGCCGTGGGTAGAAAATCCAGCCAGTCATCCTGCAGGTAACTAATATAGCACCACAAATATTGCTCCAAAGTCTGGCTGGTTAGCTCAGTCTGTCCATTACTTTGTGGATGAAAAGTTGACGACAGATTTACATTAATACCTAGATTAGAACAAAAATGTTTCCAAAAACGAGATGTAAACTGCACTCCACTGTAAGAAACCACTTCATCAGGCACTCCATGCAAGCGAAATATTTCCCGAATAACCAGGTCAGCCATCTGTTTAGCTGAAGGGAGACCACGAGCTGGTATGAAATGACCCATCTTAGTTAACCTGTACACAACAACAAGAATGGTAGTGTGTTCCTTAGAGGGAGGTAGTTCCACAATAAAGTCCATGGATATAGATCCCCAGGGACGATGAGGAATTGGAAGAGGCTGAAGCAAGCCAACAGGGGATGAGCGAGGAGTCTTAAGTCTGGCTGGTTAGCTCAGTCTGTCCATTACTTTGTGGATGAAAAGTTGACGACAGATTTACATTAATACCTAGATTAGAACAAAAATGTTTCCAAAAACGAGATGTAAACTGCACTCCACTGTCAGAAAACACTTCATCAGGCACTCCATGCAAGCAAAATATTTCCCGAATTACCAGGTCAGCCATCTGTTTAGCTGAAGGGAGACCACGAGCTGGTATGAAATGACCCATCTTAGTTAACCTGTACACAACAACAAGAATGGTAGTGTGTTCCTTAGAGGGAGGTAGTTCCACAATAAAGTCCATGGATATAGATCCCCAGGGACGATGAGGAATTGGAAGAGGCTGAAGCAAGCCAACAGGGGATGAGCGAGGAGTCTTATGTCTGGCACATACATCACAAGAGGACACATACTTCTTAACATCCTCATAATATTTGGGCCACCAAAAGGATCGGGCAAGTAGCTCTTGTGTCTTTCGGATTCCTGGATGACCTGCTGGTTTTGAGTCAGGGTAGAGACGTAAAAGGTCCAGTCGCACTGACTCCGGAGCAAACAGACGTTGTTGAAAAATCCAAAACCCATTAAGCATCGTCATGTGGAGATCATGAGGAGGATCACGAAGAACTGGGTCTTCAGCGTAGCCCTTTTTAATGCGAGACATCAGATCAGAAGGAAATGTAACTCCTATAAATATATCCTCCGGCAAGATGGTGGTCTTGGTTACGGTACTATGGAGGGGGTCAGCTATTCTAGACAAGGCATCCGCCTTACCATTCTTGGAGCCAGGACGGTATGTAACCAAAAAATTAAACCTCGAGAAGAATAGGGACCAGCGTGCTTGTCTGGCTGACAGTCTCTTAGCTGAACGAATACATTCCAGATTTTTGTGATCTGTGAGGACAGTAATTGGATGGGGAGCTCCCTCCAAGAGATGTCTCCATTCGGTGAAGGCAGCTTTTATAGCCAATAGTTCTTTATTCCCTATGTCATAGTTTCTTTCTGCTGGCACCATCTGGCGGGAATAGAAGGCACACGTATGTAACAGCATTTTAGGTCCAGTCCTTTGAGACAGTACAGCACCAACAGCTGAATCAGAAGCATCAACTTCCACAATAAATGGTAATTCCGGCTGAGGATGTACCAGGACTGGGGCAGATGTAAACAGAGTCTTTAATCAGGAAAATGCGGTATCAGCCTTATCGGACCACTGAAAAGGAGTCCCTTTACATGTAAGTTCAGTGATCGGTGTAATAACGGCAGAGAAATTCTTAATGAAACGCCTGTAAAAATTGGCAAACCCCACAAATCTCTGAATATCTTTTTCATTCTTAGGGATGGGCCAGTCCAGCACAGCTTTAATTTTACTTGTGTCCATACTTAAACCTTTAGGAGTTATTACATACCCCAGGAATTTAATTTCTGTTTGTTCAAACTCACATTTTTCCAGTTTAATGTATAGGTGGTGGGTACAAAGGCGCTCCAGAACTATACAGACCTGTTTTCTGTGGTTTTCAAGATTATCAGAAAATATTAAGATATCATCCTGAATCTATCATAGCTGTTGTTGAAATTTTACTATCCCCACATTGCAAAGTGATAGGCACCACAAAATGAGGATGTTGAGTCAACATACCCTCTTCACCATGAGCCAGAGAAAACAAAGGTTTTGTGACAGAATCCAGTTGATCTGAAATCTGGGATTGGTGTCGAATCTGTGCACCCTCAGCAGCCATAGCTATTGTTCTTTTGGATTTGCTAGGGCAATTGATGGCATAGTGCCCTGCACTACCACAATACAGGCATACATTGTGAGTGCGTCATACAGGCATACATTGTGAGTGCGTCGCCACTGTTTTTCTTCATTGGATAATGGCCCTCTTATTAGATTTACCTGCATAGCCTCAGGCTCAGTCTGTAGGTGTTTGTGGGGTCGGAGTAGAAATTCTTGAATAGAAATTAGGAGTAGCACTTGGTCTAAAAGAGCCCTGACTTTCCAATCTTCATTCAGAAAGTCTCCGATCAATACGGATAGCCAAACGCACAAATGCATCAAAGTCAGGAGGAAGATCAACACGAGCTAGCTCATCTTTTCTAGCTTCTGAGAGACCTTTTCTGAAGTGGAACCTCTGGGCTGATTGGTTCCAGGTAGTATCAGCAACCCACTGTCTGAATTCAGCAGCATATTCAGCCACAGAGCGCCTCCCTTGATGCAAATGAAGGAGAGTGGCTTCTGCTGTAGCACATCGATTGGGGTCATCAAAAACTAGGCACATGGCTTCAAGAAAGTAATTTAGATTACCCAAGACTGGACTGTCCTGTTCCAGAAGAGGGGAGCCCCAAGCCAGGGCTTCATCTTTGAATAGGGAGAAAATAAATCCCACCTTCTCTCTTTCAGATGGAAATCGGTGAGGTAACATCATAAAGTGCAGGAAACCCCTAAATGTTTTGCGATCTCCTCCAAACTTTTCTGGTAGGGGCAAGCGGGCATCTTGTGCAGGTGTAACAGTAGCAGCCGCCACATCACGTGCCCTGTAGCTGGTATACTCACTGTGCATTGACTGAACTTTATTTTGCAGTTCAGCTACCTGGTCCTGCAGCACTTGAATGGTCTGTGCCTGGGTCTGCACAGTTCTTGCAAATAAAGCAACCTGCTGGGCCAATGCAGAATCTGACCCGTGGTCTCCATGAATTGGCCAGATTATTCTGTAATGATATAGGTATCACAAGGTTTTGGAGACCAGCAGCCTAGGTCAGCAATAATCCAATTCAGCAACTTGTAGGTGAAACAGGAACAAGCTTTATTGAAGGGATCAGGAACCACAATAATCTGGCAAGGTACATAAACAGGAAGTGCCTTATATAGGCCAAGGACCAGACACCTGACCAGACACAGCTGAAGAGACTAGTCACTGATGCTATTGATAGCAGAGTCAAGGTTATCAGATCTCCAGGAATTTCACAAAGGCAGGCTGGCACAGTGGTAGGGAAGAGGATCAGCAGCCTGGGGACCAGGGTTCAAAACGCAGCAGAGTCAATTCCTCACAAAACCTCTGCTAAAAAGCCCATATGTAAGTTCTTCAAACACTGGACCTTGAGTTTTCTCTGCCATTTTGACCATATCACCAGTTCCTATGATACTTCTATGATACAAACATTATATAGTGCTAAAACATTTTGTTGCAAAGTATACAGTGGTCTCAATGATCAAACCACCGTCCAATGTTTTAAACGTCTTTGCACTCTGTCCAAATGGCCTCAAGTCTCTCAACTGCAATGCTGTGAATCCAAGGTCGACTCAAGAGAAATAATTAAAAGTAGCCAGATGTTGAAATTGACACCTTACACCACACTCTACCCTAATTTCTCCATAGTCCAATGTGGTCAATCAAGTTTGGCTCTCTGCCGATGAGCCTAGAGTCGAAGTTGTTGGCTCTAAATTTTGAGCCAGCCATCAACGCTGACGTTTTGGTCCGTTGGGCGTCTGTCCATTGTCTCGCCAGCCTTTAAAGCAGAATTGTTCCTTGCGAGATTGCTAGAGTGTCTTCTCTAGATACGAGATTCAAGTTTGTGAGAGCTGAAAGACTACTATAAATAGTAGTCGCACCCACTTGGAACGATAGGCTAAAGGGGAAGCACCACCTGTACTTAATATAATTTTTAACAAAATTGATAAGTCCGGTTTCAATTGTTTGCGTTTTATTAGCGTAGAGGGGGCCAAGTCAGCAAAGAACTGTATCTGAGCAGTGTCAGGGCCAGCAATAGACTGTAATTTTCTGGATGTTGCAAAAATTAGGTCTCTTGACCCCTGACATAAAAATCGAGTTATGATATCTTTTGGTTGCTCTGTTAAAGGTGACCCCCCAGGGCCCTATGTGCCCTTTCAATGTCCCAAGAGTCCTGAGGGTGGTTTGGGAGCAAATTATGCACAATCGCATTCAGATATAGTTTCAGATCAGCCACTGATTTTGGAATCTTTCTGAATCTTATATTATTGCATCTGGACCTGTTTTCCAGGTCCTTGAGTTTATTTTCCAACGCAGTTATATGGGTAGAATTTGGAGTGATGCCCACTCAATCTTTCTGTTGGGTATCCACAATCTGATCGGTTACTGTTTCCAATAAATGGGTACGGTGCCCAAGATCTTACAGATCCTGCATAATTTCTTTAACAGCCTTATCAAAGTGGGATTGAAGCAGTTTGTTAAAATCTGTTAAAGAGATGTCTGACAATCTAGCAGGATGATTAGAAGTTGAAGTATTCTCATCTAATTCTGAGCCTTCCAAGGAGCCCATTATTGAAGTATGTGGCGAGGCTTGAACTTGTTGTTGTGCCTGAAAATGCTCTGAGATACTCCTGGAGGGCAAATTCCTTCTTGATTTAACTATTATGAAATCCAGCTAAAAATTGGCAGTATTAGATATATATGATACAGATGTCAAGTCTCAAAAATTGTGTTATAATATTATAGAGCTTTTCTAAGTGTGGGGGTTCCCTATAGTCAAAGTCTATTGTTATGAACAGAAGGGCCCACTGGGTTTGGGGTTAATCAGTTAATATATGTGTGGTTAGAAGGTACTAACAACTTGCTTAACAGTTATATCATGGGTGTAATAAGTGCACATAGTACTGTCATTAATTAACATTAAAATAATGTATCTGTATTAGAAGTAGGATAGTAGGCTATGCTTAGATAATGCAGTCATATCTGGGGTATACAAAGGGTTAAAGATTCTAAAGAATTTAAGGCTTTGAGAGGCAGCCACGCACAAATCCTCTGGGTATAGTCTGGAAGGGGGTGAGTTTAGTTTTATGACCCTATAAGTTGAGATCTGGCAACTAAGAGATTGGGGATGTATCATGGGATAGACATCTCCCAGGTGGTGAGAGTGTAACAAGCTATTGCCCACAAGCGGAGGGGTTAGGCATGTGGGAGGGAGTGACATCTTTGTGTGTCTTGATATATCTCTGTAACAATAAAGAAGTGCCAGTCTGCTTTTGGACACACTAAACAAAGGTAGTCTGCGTGTACTAATCAAAGGTACATGGTGTGTGATTCTGAAATCCTAAGAAAAGGGGTCTGATGGTGCCTGCCACTTCAGAAATTATGCTGTCATCTGAAGTGTCTGCTGGTGTCGAGATCTGAACAAACAGTTGCTATCCATAGAGATAAATGGGGTGAGCGTAGTCCTGCAAATCCGGCGGGTGTAACACCTATCTGTTCATAACTTCTGAGGGGCCAGTAGGTCTTGCCCAGTGGCCAATGTGGGGTTTACATATTAGTGAATATCATTTGTAGAGATACTATTTTGAAGAACTACATGTATACTAACTATAGACAATATTTTATGATAATGTCATAATACAGCCTTGAATGTATTCCCTTTATATGCAATTATGTGACAGCAGAATCTACCATTTTAATTTAATTGTCGCTTCAGCATCAGTAGTGGAGCTTGCAAGGGATGTTCAGGGGTCGTGCATCTGCTTATATTATCTATCCTTTCATGAAATAAGTTTCAGTTTGTGAAGCTAAACCCACTCTATAATAAGATCTGTTGAGTGTTGCCTATCTTTTGGTATAATAACTGTCCCTGCAAAGACCAGTGGTAACAAGATGTAACCCACGTGGTTATTGACTATTACTGCAGGATATTCTGGCCAGTCTGTAACTGGAACTGGAATTGGGAAGTTTTGACAAAGTTGAAAAAGTAACTAATTGTTTCAGTACTCTATTTGCTGAAAAATGTGTATACTGTTCTGAAACAGGCTGCATGAAATTATAGTGCTTGCACACAAGATGGCACCATTATCCAGATTTTCTTGCAAGATGATGAGCTAAAAAGCAGTGAAAAGATTCCAATGATCCTGCCACAGCACTAGATGAATGAGAATCATCTGCTGTCAGCACTAGTACATTGATTCAGGACAAGGCTCTGAGATTTGAAAGTGCAGGATGAAGTGATGTTATATAAGTTTTTGTGGGCTAAGACCTTAGGTGTATTTGACACAAGGTGGTGCTGTTAGGCTGGAAAATACTGGTCAGCTTTTAGTTAAACACCTCTATCCTTATCTTTGATTTCCATGTAATTCAATTTAGCATGAGGGGTAATGCACTCTATGCATAAAATGTTATTGATGAACTCCTTTTTGGGGGCAGATGCAGCCCCCTGCACAGACCATGTAAAGCAGGGCTTATTGTTGACTTGGTTGTAGTAAGAAGGTTAAATGCAGATAAGGAATATTTAGGTAGTGCTGCAGATACAAATTATTTGATCCCCTTAGCTATATTGAAATTTTTAAATGGAGGCACAAAGAGATATAGTTTCTTGCCTTTGGCAAAATGGCGCCAAAAATGAAGTTTATATTGCAAAATGTTCCCAGTCAGTTGTTGTGGCAGTGGATTTTAGAAGTAAGCCCCAATTTAAATTAATCAAGTGAGGGGGTTTAAGTACAATGTCCTCCCCTAATTTTGTAGAGGCAGTGTAGCTGGTATTTTGAATTATGGCTCTAGTGCGAGCTTCTTTAACGGCAGCAGTATGATAACGGTACATGTAGTGGACCTCGGCCTCTTCTCCCCTGAGGCCCTGCAGGCCTGCTAGTCTCCTGTGATTGATCACCTCAGGTGCTGTAACTGACTGACTTGGGAAGACAAGATGCAGGCACTGCACGTTGCTGGGCTGGTTGTTTCGATTTGCCCCAAAACCTATCAATCTACTCAGCAGTCTCAAGTGAGGTTCAAATGAAAATCAAATTTGGAGGTAGCATACCCTCTTAATTAGGGGTTAATTAGACTCTTGGATGGAGCTCTCACAGACAGGTCTATTCAGTGTGCTGGCTAGCCCCTCCCCCCTCGCCCCTCGCCCCGCCATGCAATTTATAATCTTGATGGAGCAAATCTAGGGGTATCAGATATTGAAAGGGATTTGGAAGTACTTGTGTAACAGTGCTCAGTGCTGGAGGTCTGCCGACGAGTGTTAAATCACTACACTCGGGGTTGCTCATGCGGCCCGACTGCCTTGCTCCACCCCCCTGCATCGCTACGCTCACAGGGATGTCGGCGCCGGAGGAGGAAAGCGTGTGATCCAGAGCGTGGCTCGGAGTTGCTGCTTTAGTTAATGAGAATTAACCCCAGGCCAAGCTGGTGATTACCGCTAAGGCGGTTAATGGAGTTAAATTTTGGGCACTAGTTCATAAAAATGCATTTTAGAGCTGGAAAAAGTACAGAGAATGGCAACAAACTTCTAAGGGGAATGAAGGGACTAAGCTATGAAGAAAGACTAACCAAATTAAACTTATTTCTCCAGAAAAAAAAAATGTCTAAGAGGAGATACAGTATGATTTCCTTATATAAATATATCCAGGGACAGTATAAGGCTTTGTCAACTGAACTTTTTGTGCCAAGAAGTTTTTAGCTGGAAAGAAGACATCTCTTGAAGTTAGACGGCAAAAGATTTCACCTTAAAGAAAGAAAAGGTTCTTCACAGTAAGGGTGGTTAAACTGAGGAATTCTCTACCAAAGGAGGTGGTGATAGTGGATTCCATTGATAACTTTAAAAAGGGATTGGATATATTATTTTATATAATTATTATTATATATATTTTGAAATAAAAATGTCATTCAGGGTTATCCAGGATATCTAGTGTGGGAGTATTGATGCAGGGAGGAACCGATTGCCAACATTTGGGGTCAGCAAGGAATTTTATTTTATTTTTCCTTTTAAGGCAATTGGTTGATGATTTATTCTGTTTGCCTTCCTATGGATCATTTAGCAATTAAATATGAATCATTTAACAATTAAAAATGAATCATTTAACAATTAAAAATGAATCATTTAACAATTAAAAATGAATTTAGGAGATCTAAATGTACAGTGGGGTGAAAAAGTATTTGATGCCCTGCTGATTTTGAATGTTTGTCCACTGACAAAGAAATGATCAGTCTATAATTTTAATGGTAGGTGTATTTTAACAGTGAGAGACAGAATACCCCCACCCCCCCCCCAAAAAAAGAAAAACGCATGTCAAAAAAGTTATAAATTGATTTGCAGGTCAATGATGGAAATAAGTATTTGACCCCTTCGTCTTAGCACTTGGTGGCAAAACCCTTGTTGGCAGTCACAAAGGTCGGACATTTCTTGTAGTTGGGCACCAGGTTTGCACACATCTCAGGTGGTGTTTTGTCCCACTCCTGTCTGCAGATCCTCTCCAAGTCATTAAGGTTTCGAGGCTGATGTTTTGCAACTCAAACCTTCAGCTCCCTCCACAGATTTTTTATGGGAATAAGGTCTGTAGAATGGCTAGGCCACTCCAGGACTTTAATGTGCTTCTTCTTGAGCCACTCCTTTGTTGCCGTGGCTATGTGTTTTGGGTCATTGTCATGCTGGAATACCCATCCACAACCATTTTCAATGTCCTGGCTGAGGGAAGGAGGTTCTCACCCAAGATTTGATGGTACATGGCCCCGTCCATTGTCCCTTTGATGCGGTGCAGAAAAACACCCCCAAAGCATAATGTTTCCACCTCCATGTTTGGCGGTGGGGATGGTGTTCTTGGGGTTATAGGCCTTATTCCTCCTCCTACAAACACAGTGAGTTACTGTAAGTTGATGGCAAAGAGCTAGATTTTGGTCTCATCTGTCCACAACACTTTCACCCAGTTCTCCTATAAATCATTCAGATGTTCATTGGCAGACTTCAGACGGGCCTGTACATGTGCTTTCTTGAGCAGGGGGACCTTGCCGGCGCTGCAGGATTTCAGTCCCTCACGGCGTAGTGTGTTACCAATTGTTTTCTTGGTTACTATGTTCCCAGCTGCCTTGAGATAATTACCAAGATCCTCCCGTGTAGTTCTGGGCTGATTCCTCACAGTTCTCATGATCATTGAAACTCCACAAGGTGAGATCTTGCATGGAGCATCAGACCAAGGGAGACTGGCAGTTATTTTGTGTTTCTTCCATTTGCGGATAATTGCACCAACTGTTGTCACCTTCTCACCAATCTGCTTGGCGATGATCTTGTAGCCCATTTCAGCCTTGTGTAGGTCTACAATCTTGTCCCTGACATCCTTGGACAGCTCTTTGGTCTTTGCCATGGTGTGGACTTTGGAATCTGATTGATTGATTGATTGATTGCTTTTGTGGATAGGTGTCTTTTATACAGGTAACAAGCTGAGATTATGAGCACTCCCTTTTAGAGAGAGAAGCCAGAAATCTTGCTGATTGATAGGGGTTCAAATACTTTTTTTCCCTCACTGACCTGCAAATCAATGTATACCTTTTTTTACGTGCATTTTTCTTGTTTGTTTTTTGTTATTCTGTCTCTCATTGTTAAAATACACCTACCATTAAAATTATAGACTGATCATTTCTTTGTCAGTGGACAAACATTCAAAATCAGCAGGGGATCACATACTTTTTCCCCCACTGTAACTATGTAATTAGTAGCATTTGAAAGTAATACATTATCTTTGTTAACTTAGCATGCTTGCTAGCATTTTGATTATAGTATTTATGAGCCTAGACCAATTCCTCACTGTCTTCTGACTATACACCAATACTCATTTGAAACTATGAGCTTCCTACTTCCTTTCCCTGTGTTATTTGTCAGCTATATTTCCCATGAATCCCCCCAACACCCCTATTCCCTGTAAGCCTAGGGATCCCAGCAGAGGAGGAGCTAGTGAATGGAGGGCCTCGTTGCAAAAAACGGGGGGCAGTCGGAGGCTGAGGGTGGGCCCCTACACTACAGAAAATGTTTTAAATACATTCATTTCCCACAGCAATACAGCCTGCACTGGGGCCCCCAGGAGATAAAGGGCCTTGGGTATAGCAACGGTGGTGGTAGCTCCGCCTGTAGATCCCTGTGATTCCCACCACTCTAAATGGAAGAACCCTGAAGATTCCCTCCTCCAACATGCTGAGGGTAACCAACAGAATAGACTTCTTGCAAGAGCTAAACCTGGATCCTCACATTTAACTATAACCATGGAGGGTCTATATAGACTCCCATGGCAATTGATAGTTAACACTCTGCCACAGAGGATTCTCAGTGTCTTCTGTCTTGATTGAAGCAATGAATCCTCATCTTCTGGCCAATTGTAAGGAGAATCCACAAAAAATCCCACATCTCTGTAAAAAATAATAATTATCTAACAGATTTTTTGTTTTTTGCTGCGGTTTTCAGTCTTAAATATTTTCTTTGAGACTTCTGACTGGCTGATATTTATGTCAATCGTATTTCATGCAATCAGAATTGAGTATGTGAGGTCACCATGCTCAACACTGCATGGGAAAATATTGGAACCAGTAAGAATTCACAGATTGACAATCCTAGATACTAGATAAAAATCTTCCATTTCAATCATACCATAGGGAGAATTCCGAAGGAGTACGCAAAATGAAAGCAACATCTTTTTAACACAGGCTAAAGACATAAAATACTGTTTTATACCACAAAATATGCAGTTAATGCAGCATTGGAAGAAGGAAAACACATGTTAAATTACAAAGAAAGAAAAAAAATGGAGGAGGGAGAGACTTAGATATGTCCATTACAATTGACTAACAAAAATCACAAATTAAAAAAGCCATTTGTGCCTTCAGCGCTCTTTGCCTAAGTGCTGCGAGATTTAATACCTCAACTACTCGGTGCTCATCGCCTAAGTCGTACACAACAACGCAAAGCGTGACGATGTCTCGCAGTTTGACAATTATAATATATGATCATTTTTAAATGTATTACAGGTAGGTAACAGATTATCCGGCATTGGATAATCCGCCACCACCTGTATTCCAGCAGCCTTTCTCCCACACTAAAATGACAGTGGATCACCACTTCACTGTCAGTCAGTTCCCAGATCACAGCCCCTCACAGCCCCATGTATCTCCTCTTGCACTGAGCACAGGTTTAATGGAGGCAGTGAGGGATCAGGTGGCTTTACCCAATTAGTCTGATTTGCTGGACCAACATGGGTCCGGAAAAGCCATTAACCCGGCATTCTCCTTGAAGGGAGCATGCCGAATTATCAATATCCTACCTATACTATTAACCATATTTTATATTTAGCATTTAAATCTAGGATTATATTATTTGAGACAGTTATAAGCAAATATCCACTCCAGTCTTTTGGTGAAACACACAGAGTGAGTGACCCAGGTACAGGTATGGCGCTCTAATTTTGAGACACAAACACAGCATGTGAAATGCAAGGATCCAGAGGCAGCAACGATCATAAGAACTGGAGGATGCTAATTTCAGTAGTCAGAGCAACACTACAAAAGATTGAAATGTAGGCCTTTAATATTTTTATCTATGATTATGTTAATAAATTACTTATTGTACCATTTCTTTCTGTGACCATATATATTACACTTGGATCAACCACTGAGAGCGACTAGGAGAAAGACAAACACACGCCTTTGAAAAACGGCAACATTTATTTCATACCTCTTCATTTTGGGACACACCACCTCAAGGAGGCCCTTTTCTGCTTGTGTTTTATTATAGAAAATCAAAGGGAAATTGTTTCAGTTTTTATGTATTTAGGAAAATACAGTATATATATATATATATATATATATATATATATCTATATATATATATATATATATATATATATATATATATATATATATTTATAAATATATATGTGTGTACTGATCAGTTTTGTATGTTTAAGCCCTTGAATAACAATTAAAGTCTCCTAGATTAGCATCTTTCTGTCTGTATTGTAATAACCCAAAGGTTGCTTGTTTTCCTGTATTACTATGTAGTTCTGGAGATTTCCTGTGTATTCAGCTTAATGTTTAGAGATGGTACCGTTTTAATATGGACTTTTAATGTGTATGAGCAAGCACTTTTCTGTATTGGTGCAATTTTTTTATTAATATTCAGCCTTATTAAATTGTGATTCGGTAAATTTAAAAGGGCTCTATTTAAGCACACAGCATATTTTTTTACAGACGTTTTTAGTTAGTGAAGACCTTGCTTTTGAATAGAAGTTTACTAACTAAAATCTTTTGTAAAAAAAATAAAATATGCTGTGTGCTTAAATAGAGCCCTTTTAAATTTACCGAATCGCAATTTAATAAGGCTGTTAGTATTTAAATAAAAAAAAAGATTAAATTGCTTTGCAGTGAAAAGTAACAGGGAAATGATATAAAACAAACAATTTACAGTAAGATAGCTGCAAAGGACTGCAGATTTAAAATAACATAAGGAAACAAAATACATGTAAAATATCCTGGTATAACATTCAGAGACAATGTGCTAGTTTCACTAGATTTAACCGGCTAATAAATTCCAATGGGGGTTCCAAAGCTTACTGTAACTCTACAATGCACAGTGAACAATATTTTTCATTGTTTACAGTATACATGTATATTCATCACATATAATAGTTGTCAAACTACGAATCGTCGTCACGCGAAGCGAGGGATGCGAAGCGAGGGATGCAGTTTGGTGGCGAGGGGCCACATTTGTGGAGGTGGAGGCTCTACGACGCCTCACATGTGGTTACAAACAAACACCCACACAAGCGGCACTTTACCAAAATACATCTAACACGCAATCACTATATACGACTTACAGAAAAAAATACGAACTTAGCGTACAAAAATACGAGACGTGGGACTTAGAAAAAAAAACATTTCGACCTCGCAAAAATACGACCTTAAATGCCGATCTGCGCGCACCTGAAAACATTAAAAACACAATAAATACACACAAAAAAATACAAAAAAAGCTTACCCACAGCAAGGGAGGGCACCCAGGACCTCTGTAAGTAAAGTTGCAACTCAATTTAAGTCCAAATTCCCAAGTTTAGACACATGAAAATCCCCTAAGAGAGAGAAAAAATGGCCACAGAAAAAAAAGAAAACGAGGCTACAGGACCCTAAAGCCGCAAAACACCACCAAGCACATAAAAGCTTCAAAAAAGCTGTACAAGGTACAAGATACACTTTTAGTAAGGACGCTAAATCATACACACCAGTGTAACACATACACATTTGCCGCCATTTCACAACACTAACTTACACAATGCGGAAGTACATAGCTACACTAACGGCTTTCCCTCGCGCACGCAGCATATTTACACTGCACACATTGCTGACACTTACACCTCAGCTATAGAACAGTGCAAACCTACATTGGATGCTGCAGCAACATTGACACAGATTGTCAGCTCTTCAGCACAATGCTTCCTGCATATATTACTTAGAAATAGGTAAAGTATATAAATTTATAAATGTATTCATTATTTCATTGAAATACAAGAATACATATAGACAAAAAATAAAAAAAATATTGCAATAAACACAAAAGACATTCACTGCACGCCTCACAACCAATGCCAACGCTGCTCATACCACACAAAATGCACAAGGGGACAGCCTTGCAATAAGTGCAAAAAGTACATCAGCCCCAACCTTACAATGACAGCAAAAGACCCTGTAATAACAAAACAAAAAAAATCCCACAACTGTGCAATGAGCACCAAAGGCACTCAGCGCAAGCCTCGCAATGAGCGCCTAAGGTCCTCACGGTAAAAAACGCTTTACATTATGTCTAAAACAGCATTCGCCTGGCTTACGATTTCATGCTCGTCATTTTTTGACGGGCAATTCACTAGTATATTATAATAGAAACTATCTGCAATCCCAAATACACATTTTCATCTACTTGTAGTATATTATTAAGTATAATTGTGGCAATAGGCACTTTGCCAACATCATGATGGTGAACTTATATAGCCCGTTTGTAAAATAGGGGGTCTCAGCCAGTTGAAAATGTAACCTAACATGTAAAACATATACATTCTATGGAAAAAAGTTTCTAAAAATAATCATAACTATAACTCTAACATAGGGTAAAATTAAGCAGGAAAAAGGTCAAACAAATAGTTTTCAAGTAGAAAAAAAAAACGTTGATGCCTCTGTTGGGCCCTGGGAGAATCCATGATACGTAAGTGGAAAGTGTGTGTGTGTTAGAAGGTGTTTACACTCCTGGAGATATATGGTTGCATTTCCTGAAGCAAGGGGTATGCTTCTGGGCCAGTGAGTCTTATCCAAATATTTTGACTTTATGTTCCCTCTTTTCCCACCCATCACTCCACTGACAGCCAAAACACAAACACACTCATGATTTAGCTCTGAGGAAGTGATGTAACAAACACAAAATGGATTACTGTTCTCATAAACGGATTCTTCACAAATTAAAATTTTCTCTAAAAATTATGTATGTCCATGTTTTACATTGCTGCTAATATTGTTAGTTTTGTACATACTTCACAGAAACTACAGTGGTTCTTTTAGGCTAAAAAGTATAAGCTTCTTTAAATAGATGTGTTTTTTGTGTGAGATTTTGTAGAATTTGAGGCAGGAAGATAATCTGGCAGAGCGGGGTAAGGTGTTTCACCAAGTAGGTGCATCTTGAGAAAAGTTCTAATGGTGAGAGTAAGAGGAGGTAAAAAAGGGAGGAGGAAAGAAGAAGGTCATTAGCAGATTTAAATGGGTGGTTAGGGGTGAATTTTGAGACGAGCACAGAGATATAATGAGTGCAAGGTTATTAACGGCTTTATATGTTAGAGTCAGTGGAAAAGTGCTGCAGAACCTGAGTATTGAGTGTGGTAGCGGATTCGAGCAAAGGCATTCATTATGGATTGGAGTAGAGACAGATGGGTGAAGTGGAGGCCAGCAAGATGCTAGTTGTAGTAGTCAAAGTGAGATATGATGAGATAATGGATTAGAATTTTAGTTGTGCCTTTTGTAAAATTTTGACATATTTTGGAAATGTTTTTTAGGTAAAGACAACATGATTTGGTTATCCATTGTTTGCGTGGAATGAAAGACAGGGAATGGTCCAGTAGAACCCTAAGACAAAAGCATGAGAAGTGTGAGTGGTGATGGCATTGTCAATAGTGAGAGATGTTTGAGGTTTGAAAGCTGTAGAAAGGGGTGTCCAAACTCGGTGCTGGAGGGCCGCACCCAGGCCTGGATTTGAATATATCCTTTCTGTGCACAGGTGAGTCAATCAAGATGACTAAAGAAGTGATTGACTCCCCTGTGCACAGCAGGGTTATCATCACATCCAGGCATGTGTGTGGCCCTCCAGGACTGAGTTTGGACACCCCTGCTGTAGAAGATGATGGAACATTTTGCTTCAGTGGATAATGAATTCTACAAATTCCTATGTTGTTCCCCAGGGAATGACCAATGACCAAAGAATTGGGCTCAATTCCAGTAAAAAAGTGTTGCGATTTTTCTTAATGTTTAAATGCTGGTAAAATCCTCAGTAATCTGCTTACAATGATGACAAATCTCAGTCTTTCCTTAACAATCATCTTTTTGATATCATTCCCTTAACTCAAGAGGAGGGGTAGATAACAACCTTGGTACCACATCAGTTGACTTTGGTTGAGAGGGTGTTGTTATTTTTCTTAAAATGTATACATCCTTTCCACTGGGTATAATTCGCTAAATTGCCAGAAAGGTTGAACAGCCCTAACTTGAAAAACCATTTCCCAGAAGGCTGATGCTTTAAACCAAAGAAAAGAAGATAAATATAGATGACAACTAGAAATATACAAACAATGAGATAAGACTTGTGAGAAACCGAGGCTCACTATCTGGAGTTAGAAATACAGAAATTGATGTATAAAGTTACATTTTTATTATTGACCAGTGACCATGAAAAAAATCAGAGACAGAGTTTCATCCATTCAAACCATCAGAAATCCCAATCATGCCACAGTAAACATGTTAATGGTTTGTCTTTGTGAACTGTTTTTAAATAGCGTTTTTGACAATTTCATTCAATAAGTAGCATCAAACAGCTGAGTATGTATTTTAGGAAACTATAATGTGTCATACTGAATGATATAACACAACTATAAGAGGTACACACATTCTGTATTTATGACATGCGCCTATGCTTTTGGTGATGGTATGTTTCTGTTTTTTCTCTTTAAACAAATAGTCACAGATTCACTATATTTGTTAATGTTCAATTCTCTATTTTAAAAAATATTCTCTGCCACTTACCAATTATTTTTGAATTATCAACTACATTGCTTTTTAGGTAATGTTAACTCTTGCTACCAAGTCATTACACATATGACTAAAATATCAAGATGCTTTCTTTAGATACAAATGCCAGATGATCATCATATCTAGATGCTTAATCCTCTATTTGACTTCTGGATTGTTCTTTTGACTACAGTTTCAGTAGATTTATGTCCATGTTTTTTCTTCAAGCAAGTTGCAATTTTTTTTATATGACTTTGTATGTGTATGAAATTGGCTGGGTGGTGGGTGTCCTCTCTGAAATACAGAACAGGTGCCTTCAGCACTGATAAGATATTATAGTTAACATTCACCAAAACAGGTACAATTTGGTTTTATTTCTTTCTGCATCTGCGAGTGGTCACACTTAGTTTCCTGAAAGCCAGCATGTGAAATTGTCACATTAAAGGGCCACTTACTTCAGCACAGTTTGGACCACATCAAAGAAAATATCCCTTAAAAACATGTTGAAATACTTTATACATTTATGAAATGTGTTCTTTTTTTTCATTCTTTTTTAACACAGAAAGTGAAATCTATGTTTACATGAGACTCTGACATTCCCACAGACAAACTCACATCAACAGCTCCGTGCAGTGAGCACAAGCAGAAAGAAAGTTAACCCTTCACAAATGCTACTTTGAAACTGAACAGATTTGTTTGCTGCATATTTCAGCAAATTGTCTTAAAATATTTGCTCTATATAATGAAGATACACCATTACTACAGAGGTGCATATACTTTTCTTTTTTCAGCATGTGAATATGTCACATTTTTGTTCACATATTTCGTAATTTATAAGATGATGCTTTATACAGTATGTGCTCCATAATACTCAGTAGCCAACTTGATTTCCAGTAGCAAGTAGTCATGTACAATCGGAGCAACTATTTCCTTCTCCTAGAATTCAGTCAGTCTTGGGCACTTCAGATAATAGTTTTCTCACTCCTCATGCTCAACTACATCATCATTTTGGCTGGAAATTTTCTTATCATTTTACTTATTTGGAAGAGTCCCCATCTTCACATCCCCATGAACTTCTTTCTTGTTAACTTATCTTTTTTGGATATCTGGCTCACCACCACTATTATCCCAAAGTTTCTCTCCATCTTGGCATTTAAAAATATAGCTATCTCCTATGAGGGCTGCATCACCCAGTGTTACTTCTTTTTTTTCTTAGGTTCTGTAGAGTTTTTCCTCCTGGCAGTCATGGCTTTTGACTTGGTATATTGCAATATGTTGCCCTTTGCGTTGTCCAACTTTGATGAATCCTGGGTGTTGCGTACATCTGGCAATCGCATCTTGGGTGGGTGGCTTTGTGGATACATTTATTCCTACTATACTGGTATGTCTCTTGCCTTTCTGTGGCTCCAATAAAATTGAACATTTCTTTTGTGATGTGGACCAACTTTTGAAGCTCGCCTGCACGGATACCAGGTTTATAGAGCTTGTGAATCTTTTGCTTTCTTCCATGATTGTATTGGGGTCATTACTGTGCATTACTGTTTCATATGCACAAATTATAACAACAATTTTCAAAATACCCTCAGGTGGTCGCTGGAAGTCTTTTTCAACATGTGCCTCACATCTTACCCTTGTCTTGGTATTCTATGTAAGCTGAGTTTTTATGTGCTTGAGGTCTATTAAAGGAGTTTCTGTGGATTTTAGCAAACTGGCCATAGTACTGAACTCTATCCTTACACCACTTTTGAATCCATTCATTTACACATTGAGAAATAACCAAGTGAAAGATGCTTTAAAAAGGCTTCTGATAAAGCAGGCTTCCAATACTCATATTTAAAAGAATCATTTTACAAAAAGACTAGCAGCATTTGAGCAAGGCCAAATATTTCTGAGCTCTACCTCTACAGACAGAAATATGTGTTTGTTGCATCACTCTTGGATGCTAATAAGTCCATCGCTCATTTTATTTCCATTAATAATTGTAATGCTAGTTAAAGTAGTATGGGGTACTTGATGTACCCTGGTATTTCCAAAGGGGAAACATGTTACTATTGTTTATATTTTCCTATATGACAATAAAAGAAGAGTATAAAAACTGTACTTTAATAGAACAATCCAGATTAATATGGTGTTGTACATGGAGGTTTGTAACATACATGCTACAATATAGCTCTATTAATCAATTCTAGTACTTTGAAATTGTAGTTGGTGACAACATTTATGGGAATTCTAGTTAAGCTTATAACTTTCTCTGAAAAATTACCAAGTTAAGGCTAATTTCTCAATGCATCATGCCAAACAGCACTTGTCACATTCTATTAAAAGTAAGTCTGTAAGTTTAAGTTTATCAGTGTCACTCAGCCATCCGAGCCCATGAATGTGATAGAGATAACAGCTGGGAACTAAAAGACAAAAGGAAGAGAGTAGGAAGTGATAAGAAGACTAAAATCTTAAATTAAATATATGTAGAAACAAAATATAAGGAGCAAAAGTACAAGAGAGATAATGCAAACATGCATTGTAAGGGATAGAATAATAATACATTTAGCTGTTCTTCTTGGACCCCTCAGGCTGGAAGAAGTAGAGAAAGGCACGTGGTAGCATTCCTATCTATTCCCAAAGCTGTCTCAGCATGAGAAGGGCGTGATACTAAAGTAACATGCCTGAACTGGAGAGAGGGAGGGAATGACAGATTAAGAGAAAGGGAGAAACGGTAAAAATACAGAAAGTGAAAACATACTGAAATAGACACAGTGACAGAACAACTTTATAACAAGAAGGGGGGCAGAGAAGTATAAAGAAGAAGACAAGAAACGACAGCGACACAAGAATGTGAGCACAACACTTGCCACAGCCATGAGGTCTTCATCTAATAGCAGCTCAGCACTGTATCCAGCTGTTGTATCTTGTTCTCAAACGGTTACAGAGAAACTGGACAAGAACTGACACTAAAAACAGAACATCCTTTGAACTTCTGTAGTAACCCCTTGGTGAGTATGTGCTGTTATTTTCCATTTTAATGTCTTGGATTCGTCACGTAGTATGCTGGGACGACAGATCTATAGAATATGGCACTAGGATCATGAAGTTAGAGGTGCCTTCACTCATTTCAATGGGAAGCAGATAGGATGACGTTGTTTACTGAATCAAATAACAGATAAACAGACAAACGAATCTCTATGTTATTGCGGGGCAATACTGCTATCTTTGAAGATCATATGTGTTTCATCTACGTAGTGCTCTTAGATACCAGTTGTATATTGTACAAAAATGCTTTTTTATTTAAAAAATATACTGGAACTCCAATGTAATGAAATATGAAAGGGTGGATGGTCTCTATATAAACCAAAGCAGGAGAAATTGGCAGTAGTTCAGTTTTTGGCTACATTTTTAAAAATAATTTTAAAATATGGATTTAGTAGTATGGTAGTTTGATGCCAAGAAATGGTGGGTGAACTGAATTCCCCAATAGTTTCTGCAAACAAAAAACATGTGTAACACTAATGCATAAATTAATTTAGAGCTGGTACTCTTGGCACCAACTAAATTGTGTTAGCTAATATTCTTGTATATGGCTAGATCATTTTAATACTGTCATGTTAAAGCAGAAACATTACAAAAAGTGCAGTTTATGGACAGCATATAGTATGTACGCGCTAAGAGCTATTTGACCTTTACAATTTGGTATTTCCTGCTTATTTTTTATCTTTGTGCCTTCCCCATTAGATGACTGCTTCATGTATCCACTATTTGTTTATTACCACTTTTGTAAAGTATCTAAAACTGGTACCATACAACTGTTTCTACAATATACATAGCATTTCTCAATTGAAGGTACTGAGAAATATTTACAAAATACCATTTAAAGCAGTAAAATATAAAATAGGCAACAACAGATTGAACAGCAAAAAATAAAAACATGCTTTAATTTATGCACTTGTATACTCACTTGGACAGTACAATCGCCATCATCCTCTATTTATAAGCTTATTTGTCTTGTAAAGTGGAAGAAGACTTTTAAAATTAAGAGTGTGTCCGTTAACTGCACTGTAAAGGTGCGGCAGGAAATGTAATTTGTACAATGCACCTAATTAATTTGTTTGAATATCCAAGGCTGCCTCCTACTGGACCATATGGCAAGGGGAGACCATTTGAATTCAATGGCTATTTAACACACATAAAAGGGCATTGCAACTTTGAAATAGAAAATATACATAACTTTTCTATTTATTATGATTGAAACTGTTGATCTTCTGTGAGAAAAGTTACACTTACTAGATTTAGGAAGTAATAAATAATGTAATCAAAAAGTTTTTTTGATGTGATAATGAGAAAGTGTTCAGTTTAATATAGATTTCTCGGTTATTCGTACAATTCTAAATTATTAATAGTAGTTAAATAATAGTATCTATTTTGGCCAAGTGGGTTGAAGATGTATGTACAGTACAAATGCAACCACAATGCTCAGTTGTTTGTTATTGGTGTATCCTTCATAGCATTTATATGCAAAATATAGAAATTATATGCAAGGCCATGCAATTGTACAGCAAAGACGTTAGTATTTGACTGATAAATTGCTATTGAATTAGACCCATAGTCCTTCTATTATCAGCTTCTTATTACTTATCAACTATGTTTCTCTTCCGTTCCAGCAGGTGGAGCTATCACAGAAATGAATCACTGTATAAGTAGTTTTGGGAATGATACCCTGGTGAGTTCTCAGAATTCACGCATCCCAGGCACCATCTTTCTGTTTTTTGCAGCATGCCTCGGTCTCCCTGGAAATGCCTTTATTATTTGGAGTATTTTATGGAAGATGAAAGGCCAGGAAAAATCTGTGACATGTATTCTCATTCTAAATCTGGCAGTGGCAGATGGGACAGTTCTTCTCCTTACCCCCTTCTTTATCACTTTCCTGATCCAGAAAAATTGGATTTTTGGTAGAATTGTCTGCAAAGTGATATATTATCTTTGTTGCCTTAACATGTTCGCTAGTATTTTTATTATAGCATTAATGAGCCTGGACCGGTTCCTCGCTGTCTTTCGACCGTACATGGCCCAGTCACTCCGTAAAAGAGATGTGGTGGCAAAAGTCATGCTAGCAGTTTGGCTGCTAGCCGCGGCATTGGCACTTCCAGCATTTGCCTTCCGAGACTTGGTGACAATCCCAAAGATGAATGTTACTATTTGTGAACCTTGCCATTCCAGCCGTGCAGAGGCTATTTTCCACTACTCATTTGAAACTTTTGTGAGCTTCCTACTTCCTTTCCCTGTTTTATTTGTCAGCTATATTTTGGTTTTGGTCAAGTTGAGAGGAAGCCGATTTGGGCAGCGGTCTCGGATAGAGAAGCTAATTGCTGCCATTTTATTGACTTTTTCCATTCTTTGGCTCCCATATCATGTGGTCAATGCACTGCAAGTGGCTTCTAATCTGACAAATGGGAAGGTATCTGACAATCTAAAGAGCATTGCTAAGAACAGCAGAGCTGCAGTCACTGCTTTGGCTTTCTTCAGTGCCTGTGTCAATCCCCTACTCTATGCCTTTGCAGCCTTAGACCTATTTAAGATATTTGGAGTGGGTTTTGTAGCCAAACTTCTTGAAGGAACTGTAGCAGAGATACAGAAAAGGGTCAAGTCCCAACGAGATCTTGTTAAGGGGCTTGTAAGGGTTGGGAGTCGAGGAGAATCAATGGACCTGGAACAGAGGAATGGAATAAAAGAAGTATCATTAAAAGGAGGTCTATGATGTCTAAATCCTAACTCCCTGTCAGAGATGCATGAGCTGGCAAAACAATGGAAGGTACAGAACGTCAGAGGATTACTGTCAAAGATTGCACGGCATGAGTTACTATAAGCCCTCAAGTCTTTATATAGGTTACAGTCCATTCTAAACACAATATATACCATTGATTCAAACTATCTGGTGCTTTAAATGTGGAAGATGGCATGGATTAATACAAAATATTTCCTCTACTGTATCAAAGAAAACATAAAGACTTACACCTGCATATTTTGCAATACTGAACAGGAAATTATTTAATCATTTGGTTAAATGTAATGAGCAGTTGTGGCCAAACAGGTGAGCAAATAAAAACTGCTGCCATGGAATAAATCCAAACAATTGTGTTTCCTTTTTTATTATGCAGTTATATTTTCTTCTAAAGTTTATGGTAGAAAAGCTATCATTTTAACAATTACTATATAATCATATCGACTATGATCTTTATTTCAAATTGAATGTACTTCAGAGGACCAAGGGAATGAAGGGATATTTTAAAATGATAGTATCAATCATCATATTTTCCAGCACTTGTATCGGGGAGAAAAAAGTAAAACACGCCAACGTTCAATAAGAAAGAACTCTTCACTGAAGACAAAAGAAAATGTTCAAATACAGGTCAACAAATATTACAATTAAAATGTTGAGGATATATAAATTAGAAAATAAGAACAAATATATATAAAACATAGAATAGTGACAAAGAGATTTTGATTTCAAGTCAAGAAACTGACATTTCTCTTAAAGATCATGTACATATATAATATGATTCTGTACTTTAAAAAATAATTTATTTATGAGTGGAAGCGCTGTGTTAGGCAAGAGAAAGTGTTATGAGAGCAGTGGCTTTGGGTTCAGGTAAAGAGAGTATGATTTCCCACTCCAAAGAGGCCACATGGAAGGAACGTAAAGGCCTCTTAGACTCAAGTTGTTCATCAATGAGTTAAAAAGTTGCCACAACTTTTTTGATTTGTACTCCTTCATTTTATTTCCCCTTCCCTCTTGTTCTTCTTTATACTTTCCTATGCCATTGTCACACATCTTGTATTGTGCACAGAGCAGGAAGTAATTCTTACCCTGTCTCTCAAACCACTGTTTTATAAAGTGAAGTGGATTGTTATGCACAGACTTACAAGGCTTAATTTTAATTAATTGCCTTCTACCCAGGCTATTTTACCTCCCCAGGCAAAGGCCTTGTATATAACCCATAACCCCCCCCCCCCCCCCCCCCCCAGTACTTACAAAACCAATCTCTTTTTTTTATGAGTGGTTTTAGCATTTTTGAAAGAGCAAATTCCCTGTATCAAATGTATCAAACATTAGCTAATTTTCTTTAAAAGTACATAAAATCCCATAGGCCAACTACAGATGTATATTCTTTCTCTACCTACAGCCTGGTTATTACACCATATTAAGACGTTAATCATCATAAAAATATAATAACTGTAGTTATTATCCCCTATCTAAATTTGTTTGCAACATTGTATGCAGTTGATTTTTTTTATTTTATTATTATTATTGTCTTTATTGATATCGTGCCAACATATTCCGTAGCGCTGTACAGTGGTATTGTACAAGGCAAAAAACAAACTTAACAACTTATAAAGAATGGAGGGCCCTGTTTTTGAGCATATAATCAAATGCACATAGTGCTTGTTTCCAAGACACGGACACACAATTGAAAACTCACAAACTTTTATTTAGTTTTGCTTATATTTCTGCCCAAGTGTTATGTTATATCCTCACCAGAACATGACCATACCCGAATTATTAGTCCAGTAAGTATAACAGAATTACTCTATTCTTCTCCACACAAATACTGGGAAACTAATAATACTGACACTCAATGTCTTTGCACGAATAAAATAATCATGAATAATGTACAGCAGAGCTAGCAGAGACATGAATACTGGAGCCTCAGTTGAGCTGCATATTCACACCTCTGGTAGTTGTAGAAATTCAGTGTTTGGTCATGCACAAGGTGATTAATTCATCTTTCTCGTAAGTGTATGAAATCATTTCCTCTGCCACTTGGTATCTGTCTCTACCTGCCTGCTCGGCGTCCCTCTCTTAGCCAACTCCATAGAAGAGGTATGCCAGATTTGTGCAGCATTGTCTGTTTTAACCTCTACAATCCATGATGATCCAATGCTCTAGAAAACAGCTATCTCAGGAGTCTGACATGTTAGCAATGCAAGTAAGCATGACTAGTCACACTGCCCCTCCCTGTACTATTGCTTCACCAGATCATTGCTCATAAATACACTTCTTTCAACATATTTCCAAAAACGTATGCCTCCTCATTGCATGACTCCAAAGAACCAGCAGAGAGTGCTGTGAGTCTGCTATGGATGTGCTAGCTGTGTTTATAACACTCGTTTGGCAACTGAATAGGGAAGTGGCTGAAAAAACTCATGTTTTAATCAGGTTTAGGTGCTGCAATACAGAATGATGTATGACGTGCTGTAAACATATTAATGAAGTAATTTTTTTTCTCAGAGATGGGAAATAATACCACCACCAGCCACAATGTATATACTATATATACATACATACATATATATATATATATATATATATATATATATATGTATATATCCCAGATAGGATCTCTACCTTGTCGTGGTGAACTGGCTTGTGTTTCTCAATGAAGCTGTGAGCTAAACCATGTAGGGTCACCCAAGATGGGCAGGTCATAGCAGAGATGCCAGACAAATTGCAGTCCACTGGAGAATTAACTGGCAACCCACCCCATCTTTACCATGAAAACCTTATGGATTAGCACAACTAAACACAAGATGTGCGTAGAGTACTGCGGCCCAAATGGTCACAGAGAGTTGTACACAACTGAGCGACTAATCAACTATCTCTCTTTCTCTCTCTCTCTCTCTATATATATATATATACATATATATATATATATATTTATAAATCTTATGCTGGCCTCTCTCTTCTCCCTCTCTTTCTTTTCTGTTGTTCTTCTCCTCATTCATATCCTTCTCTCTGACCTCCCTTTATCTCTTCTTTCATACGCTTTCACATCCTCACTTTCTCTCCCCTCTCCTTCTTTATCCTCCTTCTCTCTTCCGTGCTCCTCTTGACATCCTTTTTTTCTCATTATCCCCCTTCCTCTTTTCTTCTCTCTCTGTCTTTGTTTCTTTCTAAACCTCTGCCTTCTCCCCATCTCCTCTCTGCCCCTCCCCTCCTCCTCTCCCCCTCCTCCTCTATTCCACCCTAGGCCTAGATACACCTATGAATGTATTTGCTCCTGTCTCTAAAAGTACAGCGTATTTTAAAACTGTAAACACCAGAGTAGAGGGTACTTACACAACATCTGTTTTATGTACTATTCACTCATTGTATTAGTTACTTATTATTAGTTATTATTGTATTAGTTACTTATATTTATATAGGTATGCAAAACATAGAATCATAGGTATCCACAATGGGGTGAAAAACATGTGTAGCTCAGATACACCATGTCCCAGCTTATAAAATCCATGCTATCTTACCCAAGGCCCATATAGCTACTGAAGGCTTCCCATGCTCACAGCCTCACAACCAAGAGCAACTATGTTGCAAGTTTAGTTCTGCCTTGAGGTTAGAACATCTTGCTGCCCATCTCTAAGGACTTCTTGCTTTGTGCACACCGAGAAGCATATGGAAATCATCTTGTATGAATGAATTGTAGTATGGAAATGTGTGTAATATGGAAGTTAGGTAGTGAGAGCAGCGAGATAGGGAGATGCAGAATAACTGACTACTGCCTACTTTAAAGTGATTTTTGCTAGAACGCTTTAAATGTCCATTTTGGACCTTTCCCTTTAGCTGGCCTCCAGCAGTGGCGGCCATCGACCACTAGGTGGCGCGGATGAGATTTTAGTAAATTTCCTAGTTTTAGGGTTAGGGTTTAGGGGTTAGGGTTAGAGTAGTGGCAGATAAGTTCTACAGTAACAAATCATTCACTAAAATCTCGTACGCGCCAGCTAGTAGCCGATGTCTGGCACTGCTAGAGGTCAGAGAAAAGGAAAGATCCTCCATTTCCATCCTGTTTTATATTGGCTTTTGTATAACTTATCTTGATAATGACAAAATGTTTTTAGAAAACAAAAAAATAAATGTAACCTTTACATGCAATAATTCTTCACTCCATTTTCTTTTTTGAGTTGGCAGTTGTAGCTGCTACATTCCTATTTTGCAGAGAGCACATTTTTTTCTAAAGCCTCCCCTCTCAGGAATAAGGTAGGCAGTAATGGTAGAATTCACTTCAAAATTATTGCATATTAATTCATTAAAAGCTGTGTTATATTTTTGACATTCTAAAAACAATTTGCCAGTTTTGAGTATTGTTCTTCATAAGAACTTTTTTTTTTTTTTAATATAGGACTTTAACAATTTGACATTTAGAGGTGACTGTGCCCCAAACCTCATTTAATCTCAACTATGTTTTTAATTAGATGTAATATGAAGCATGAAATACTATATTTAAACATAATTAACAGCGGGAAAGGGGAGTACTTTGGAGAGGGGCCTACTCTGAACTAGGGATGCTATGCTGCCAGTCGTTTATATAATGCGATTAGATGTCTGTCATCTGGGAAGGAAGGAACAGATCTCCTAGAAACAGCCAGTCTGGCTCCTATGTATTATATACATTGTCCGCCTATAAATATACTCATTAAGGGCCTCATTAAATTGCGATTTGGCCAATTGAATAGGGCTCTATATAAGCACAGAGCATATTTTTTTTCAGAAGTTTTTAGTTAGTGAACTTCAAACCAAAATCAAGGTCTTCACTAACTAAAAACTTCTGTAAAAAATGCTATGTGCTTATATAGAGCCCTATTCAATTGGCCAAATTGCAATTGAATGAGGCCCTAAAAAATGAAGATATATCACCACTATGGAGATGGGTAAATTGATGATCAGGATCAGGCTGGGGGATTCTGGCTATTAGATATATCAGGGGCCTCAGGATTTCTAATGGTTGCCCTTCATATAGATTCTTATTAATAAACATTTAGGTCTTTCTGACTACAGCTTTGACCAAAGAAATCTATATTATTTCTTTAACTGTTAATTAAACAATTACTTGATACCTATGCATGCTCATTCAAATGTCCTTTTCATGCAATGTGTATAACCAAGTAGAGTTTAAATACTGAAACAGCTTACATATCCAGTGCATTCAATAGAACGAATGGAAGTCTTATTACTGTATTAGAACACCCCCAGCGGACTTTGCAGCTGAAAGAAGCTGCTCATATAAGTAAATGAATACCTAGATTAAAGAATAATTGCACCTAAATTTAAATAATTGTACCTAAAGTTAAAATTTCAAGTTTATTGTTACTTTCTAAGACATGTGTTCAGAAATTGGTCAAAAATTAAAAAGTGGTCCAATGTGGAAAAGGATAGTTCAGTGTAAACAATTTTTTTATTTATCGTGAAAAACATACAATGAGAAAACATGCAACAAAACTGATGTTTTTTCTACTATTTTTTGCACTGGTGCTCCTCCCATATCTTGCAAACTGTGGCAAAGTCTGCTGCTGACTTTGTTGCAGCTGCCACATTATTGCACAGCTTTAGTGGAAAAGTCTGGAGTCAGTTTGAAAAAGAAATAACATTTTTAGTGCTTGTCTTCTCCCAAAGTTTATGTTTTATGACAATTAGCTGAAAACCTGGTTACATTGTATAAAAGTCATAGAAGGTGGAACATTACCATGGCACTTTACACATGCTTTTAGGTGCTGAGTACACCCATGCCATAAATATAGAGGATTACGGAAATAATTCATTAGTCGGAAGGGCAGTGAGTGTGATTAATCAGAACTGGTATTTGATAAGTTATTTGTATCTTAGTGGTTAGTTTCAGTTCCTATAGAGATGGAAGATGACAGTTATTTCAATTTAGGTAAAAGTAGAACGAAGAGATTGTGTAAGATGTTAATCCCTCACTTCCCTTGGATTTCACAACTGTATAATACATCAGCAGCAGGGCAACTTCACTTAAACACATACTGTACGTGCGCTGACTTGAACGTTTATGACATCCTAGCTGAACACAATGTTCTCCTAGGACATTTATTGACCCAGTACCCAAAGTCTCACACGTAAGATAGAAAATATGGAGGGCCAAGTGATTGATGCATGTAGTTATAATCAAAACAAATGGTTCAGCTAAAACAACTGATATTTTCCAGAAAAAAACATCAGGTCTTAATATGTAGGCTGGTAATAAATTAACTGCATTAGAGTAGGAAAATATATATGCATAACTGGTAAATACCAATGAAGTTGTGAATAACTGAAATATCAAATCATGATAAATGCACAGCGCTACTGAATATGTTGGCATTACAAATAAAAGTTAATAATAATAATAATAATTAAAAAAATAATGGACAGCATTATCCCTTACTATAGTGATTGAAACTGTATTATATAGCATGGGATTATAAAATGCAGGTGATTTGTTGAATTAAGAACTAAAAATAAGATATTGCATGTTTCAATGGAGTAGTACAAGTCCCTGCAGCCACAGTGGTGCAGAGGTCCCCAAACATCATTGCCCCCTAGTCAGATTTTCATTTTATTCTATTGCTTGCTAGCAAGAGAGCACACACGTGATATATCTGTGTGACATTCCTTACCGTCTGAGGTGGAATGCCTGTATTAATTATCTTGCATTATTCTATACTTGCTCAGTTCTAGCAGTATCCCTCCATTTTGACAAAGGAAAGTTACTCAAAGTCAAAGTGAAGTGGTTTATTTCTAAGGTTAAAGGGATATGTAAGTTTGCTAGTTCATGAATGCATCAAGGTGAATTAGTAGTGAATGCAAACATTTTTGCATGAAAACATCCCCAAATAAACATTTAAACACTTACATTGAGGTCAGCAAAATCTCTTGTAATTTCTGACAGTTGGTTATCACCCTTTAAACACAGGCTAAATTAGCATCAAATGTATAATGATTTGTGTTGGCCAATCAGGTTAGCTGAAACTTTTGAATAAACTCTGGGTTTCTGTTTGTGGTGCAAAGCAGCCTGGCATATGTAGTTTATCACTGATATGTGCTATGTATTGCTGCTGACATAAAGATAGGAAGCTGCAAGGAGATTGACTGAGCAAGCAACATCAGGTAAATAGTCGGTTAATATTGCTCCCCTGATGATGCATGCTGATTGTGGGGGATCAGATGCCTGTGTAGACACACCCTGGAGGTGTCAACATAAACATTAGTGGGATTTTTAGATATTAATAAAAAAATGTAATGTTTTATGAGATGTTCTGCATGCATATAGGCTGCTTTTTGCCCTTTAGATTGCAGAAATGGATTAATCCATGAAACTTTCATATTCCTTTAATGAGAAGGACTACAAATAAGAGGCAGTGTAGAGAATGGTATGGGATGTAAAGATGGTGGGAGTAGGCTTGTGACAAGCAGAGAGGTGTATTTTATCTAGTCTCCATAAGAAACTCTATCGACACTTGTTCAAGCACCATAATAGTGGAAAGTATTAAAAATGAACTAAACGTTTTAATATTATATGTTGTGTTAATCTATTGTAGGGATATATTTCTTTAGCAGCATGTATGGCCACATTGCTGATATGTGGTGGTCAGTCTCTTACTTTGTATCAGGTTAAAGAGATTCCCTGTTACATAAACCCAAGCTCGGTATATATGTTTTTCCCATACAAGAAAAGTATTTCTGAGTCTGGAGCTGCTATCATTTACCACAATGTTATCTTTACTAGCTAAATTGTAGAAAAGGTCAATTCTGAACCTCATTTTAATGTCAATTTCCACACACTGTATATAGAGTGAACCAAACATATTCCAAATAAATGAATACAAAACTTTAATTTAAGGGTTTTATTCTATAGATGACAGTAACCAACAATTCTACAATATACAGTCTGAATCACAGATTAATACTTCTAAGACAACTGATCCCACATAGCAATCCCTACTTTGCTATTAAGCACAGATAGATTATTAGATAGGTATGTTTTTACCCCCGAGCAATATGATCCCCAAAACTACAGTATCCCATCTTACTTCTTCATCCATCACCTCTAAATACCCTGGCCAAATCATACTGTTTGTATAATCTCTAGTCAGTCTGTGAGGGTTAAGGTGCTTGGCTCATCTGCAAGTTGTCCTTTGGCTGAGCCTGTGGCAAATGGTGGTGAGGTAGAGACACAGAGGCATGGAGATATACAATGAAGGTCAAATGGATTATAACAACTAACTTGTATGTGTCCCTGGCCTTCCCTCTGTCTGATATAGTCTGACTTTGTGCTAGTAATTCTGATGTCATCTCTATGTCTATGTGTTATCTAAGTTTGTCTTTGTGTTATAAATATGTGACCATGGCAAACCACTATACTCAACCCTGTTACACTTCTGCGCCATTGTCCAGTAGAGAATTGTGGAGGGTTTGGAGGGCTGCATAATAATTGCCCCAATATGTTGCCCCACACCGTTTAAAAGGAAGGTAATTTCAGAGTGATACATACATGCATGATAAACAAATGACAAGAAAACATATTAACATATAATAGTAAATATGAAAGAGTTTTCTGTGAGGATACTAAAGATGGTAGTTTTTATAACAATGGCATATTCTTATTCTATGATTTATCATGGTGAGTGATGTATCTTAATGCTGTCCTTGTCAGTCTTACACATAGAAAAATTTGGAGATCCTTTCTGTATTGAGTAATTCCAGTACTCAATACAGTGTGGAAGTGCAAACTACCCACAGTAGAGGGTATTTTAGTCACATTTCTACCTATTAAAAAACATGCTAACTATAGCAAATAGCTGTGATCATTTGCTATGGGGGCCTTTTACAATGATGAATCCAAAATTTGTGATGAAATGTGGCAGTATATTTCACCAAGATGGTGATTAAGCAAATACCCTCAAATAAAACCAAAATCTACCAATGTATTAAATGCATATCAGGAATAAAAATCGCTCATGGTGATGACAAGTTTTGTTTATTTTTTTTACTTTTTATTTAGCTATTCACTACAAAAAGAGTAACAGGAATGATTTAAAAAAGCATAGTTAAAGAACAATATCAGTTGTAAGCAGGGAAAAAAGTGTGACTCAATCATGGGAGAGAATAGGAGACTCCACAATGGGAAAGAGGAGAATGAGTAGTGATGAACAAGGGACATCATTCAGGCAAGCTAGAACTACCATTTGTGAAAGTGAATTCAGAATTATAGTTAACAGTGTGTCCAGCCACCAAAGACCATGTACACAGAGTAAGGTTTGTGATAGATGTAAACTAACGTAATCCAAGACATGGAAATTATATATTGAAAGTACAATAACTATACAGTTGTGCTCAAAAGCTTGCATACCCTGGCAGAAATTGTGAAATGTTTGCATTTATTTGGCAAACATAACTGATCATGCATAAAAAATTATTTTGTTGAAGGATAGTGATCATATGAAGCCATTTATTATCACACATTTGTTTGGCTCCTTTTTAAATCATAATGATAACAGAATTCACACAAATGGCCCGGATCAAAAGTTTACATAGCCTTGAATGTTTGGCCTTGTTACAGAAACACACAGGTTAAAATGGCAATTAAAGGTTCATTTCCCACATCTGTGGCTTTTTAAATTGCAATTAGTGTCTTTGTATAAATAGTCTGAGTTTGTTAGCTCTCGTGGATGCACTGCGCAGGCTAGATACTGAGCGATGGGGAGCAGAAAAGAACTGTCAAAAGAACTGCGTAACAAGGTAATAGAACTTCATAAAGATGGAAAAGGATATAATAAGATATCCAAAGCCTTGAAAATGCCAGTCAGTACAGTTCAATCACTTATTAAGAAGTAGAAAAATCGGGGATCTCTTGACACCAAGCCAAGGTCAGGTAGACCAAGAAAGATTTCAGCCACAACTGGCAAAATAATTGTTTGGTATACAAAGAAAACCCCACAGGTAACGTCAGGAGAAATACAGGCTGCTCTGGAAAAAGACGGTGTGGTTGTTTCAAGGAGCACAATACGACGATACTTGAACAAAAATGTGCAGCATGGTCAAGATGCCAGAAAGAAGCATTTACTGTGCCAATGCCAGAAAAAAAAAGGGTTACAACACCTTGACATGGCTCACAGCTTCTGGCACACTGTAATTTGGAGTGACGAGACCAAAATAGAGCTTTATGGTCAAAACCATAAGAGCTATGTTTGGAGAGGGGTTAACAAGGCCTATAGTGAAAAGAATACCATCCCCACATGGTGGTTGCTCACTGATGTCTTGGGTGGGTGTGAGCTCTAAAGGCATGGGGAAGCTTGTAAAAATTGATGGCAAGATGAATGCAGCATGTTATCCGAAAATACTGGCAGATAATTTGCATTCTTCTGCATGAAGGCTGCGCATGGGACGCTCTTGGAGTTTTCAGCATGACTATTAATGTACATTAATTAAAGTGTATACACTATACATAAAAAAATGGAATATAACGTAATGTGGTAAAGTATATCTATAAATTATTAAGGGGATGGGTACGATGAATAGCCTAGAGGATCTGACAATGTCAGTGCTTTGTATATGGTGTATTACACAGTAACTGAGGCTTAATATGGTCAAAAAAAACTTTTTTATGAAAATAATTTATTATGTCCTGATATCTTTTAAAGCACAATTTTTAAATATATGTGTGTGTGTGTGTAAATCTATATGTATACATATGTATATTTTTTGTATGATAAAGCTGCATCAGGATCAGCGAAACACGTTTTAGGACTCACATTTATCCTTTTTATATCATCATTGTATTATTTATATTTATCCTTTGTTTTACAGATATCATTATTAATTGATATCAGGACATAATAAATGTTTTTTGTTGTTGTTTTTTTTACCATATTAAGCCTCACGTGGGGTTACTGTACAATACACCATATACACAGCACTGACATTGTCAGATCCTCTAGGCTATTCATCGTACCCATCCCAATAATAATTTATAGATATACTTTACCACATTACGTTATACTCCATTTTTTATGTATAGTGTATACACTTTAATTAATCTACACTAGCAATAAGGAGACTGGGATCTATTTGCCGGAGGTGAACGAGATTGACATTTCACATAGAGATTATATTGAATGCAATCTCTATACCTCATAACATTTGAGGTCTCTCCAGGTGAGAGTCAAAAACAGTTGAAAGTAAAAACCATAACAGTCTGTCTACTGATCTGAACTAGGAGTTTGTGCGCCCTCTCTCTCCATTCCCTCTTTTTAAACATATTCAAGACACCTTCGTGAACAGTGTGTAAAATGAGGAAGCAGCACAGCCGCTGCACGCAACACTTTTTAACAATTAATAGAACAATTGTTCTTGCAAGAGTTGAGAACCTTCAAGTGAGCCGGTACTACATCAGGCCTATCTAATATCATTTCACAATTCCTGCCAGGGTATGCAACATGCACTGTATGTTATTCACCAATTGCATATATCATATGTGGGATAATAATTACAATGTAATAATTACAATGTAATAATCCTCTTAATTCAATGTGTAAACATCTTAGCACATACTCCTTAGCATTCATTAGGCAATGCAGGTGCTTCTCAATGTATCAGGTACAGACACTACACTGCTTTCCTGATGGAAAAATGCTACAAGAAACTCACACTAAGTGGCTTTAAGCATGGCTGTTCCCTATCACATCAACTGTCCAAGGGTTTATGGGAGTTGTGATGCCCTAGGTAGGGCGTTCATATGTAGCAATTAGTGGTGTATCTACTTAAAAAATATGTGTCCCTGTTCATGTATTTCCTCTATGAGATACTAGCACAAGACAGAACAACATCAGTAGTATCTTCATTTTAGCAGAGATGATCACTGAGCAAGAGCCAAGAGTGTTCAGTGCTAGAGGATTGGAAGGCTGCAGCAGCAACTTTATTAATCTGCAGGACAGCCCTGGTCCATTGACCTGGTAAAGAAGAAAGAAGGAAGAAAAACATGCCGACAGGTTCTGCATTTCCATAGTATGGGAGTGCCATTTTAAATGTATATTTTGGTTAAAAGTTCAATAGCTAGTTCAAGATCCAAAATGACTGTAATTGAGTTCCAAGCAATACCAGTTACATGCATTTTCCTCAGCAGCTTACATGACCCCAGCAGGATACATTCTGCGCATTCGTACAATAACTGACACTGAGAAACCAGTATGGGTAAACCAACGGGCCACAGCCAATTTATTAAAACCAACATATATATGTACCAACATGGTATAACAAATGGGAGGAGCCCGACCAGGGGCAGCAACCTCTTGACCCTGGGCGTGCACCCATGGGTCCACCTACTTTTGCGCTGCACCCGCCCAAGAGGTTGGGGCAAGCCCCTTTTTAATTATACCCCTGGCCCGGGCAACGCCTCATCCCGCCACTAAGCAGTGCAGGAAACCAACCATTACTGAACTGCGCTCCCCCCTAAAACTGCCAAGGCTCGTTGCACACTCTCCTTGCATTCCAACATAAACATTTTCATCTCGATTTCAGTCAAATTAACGCCATCTGGCAGGAACCATTCCTCCTCTGCATCACCCTCAAACTCAGGGTGGTGGAATTCCATTTTGTTACAAAAACTGGCCAACAATTTATTGACCTTGATCCAAGCACCATTCAAACAGGCAGGATCCCTGGCATTCCGCCACACCCTCCTCCTTACAATGTCTGACCAGATAACTATTACTCCCTCAAACCTCACCTTCCATAAAGCTATCTCTCTTTTCATATCCCTGACTAAGGGCCTCATTCAATTGCGATGTGGCCAATTGAATAGGGCTCTAAATAAGCACTTAGCATATTTTTTTTAAAGAAGTTTTTAGTTAGTGAAAACCTTGCTTTTGAATAGATGCTTACTAACTAAAAACTTCTTTAAAAAAAATATGTTATGTGCTTATTTTGACCGCTATTCAATTGGCCAAATTGCAATTGAATGAGGGCCTAAACGTTTAATGGGCACTGCCCCTAAGTTGTTCCCCCCAGCATGGATTATGATTACAGATGGGCTGCCAAAACGACGGGCATGTGAATCAACCAACTCACTGACACCTTTCCACCACAGCCCCCGAATGCCAGACCATAGCACCAGTAGATCCTCCTTTAGTAAGCCAAGTTGCAGGCCGGAAGGCGAAACTGTAGCAAACTGTTCTGCCCAATATATATACGAATGGCCAAGTATCTAGAGTTGCCTTCCAGCGCCTGTAACAGATATGACACAGTTAGCTGATAACAGCTGAAGGTCTTACATAACTCCGACAACGCCTCGATTCCTACCTTCCAATTCTCCTCATCACCTCCTCCGGCAGCCCATCACTAGCTGCCACTGTGGCTGCCCCAATCCAGAAGGAGTGGTTACCAAAATCTGCTACCTCCAAACCCAGGTGGTACAAGCAGATTTTAAGCACCTTGGAGAATTGGAAGCGAGAAAGCACTAGTCTATTCTCATGTATTAAGAGTGGCCCCGTATAAACCGGTCTTACTTGCAGAAAACTAGTCATACACCGCACAGGACAACAATCAGTCCCTGTCCTACCCAACACAATCTCGCTCCCTTTTCTTGCCTGGTCAGTTTTAGACCTCCTCAGCCACATTGACACATTTCCCTCCTGTAAGCTAACGTCTACCCTTTGCAGGCCCCCGGGACCTGCTAGCCACAACTAGCTCCCCGACTCTAAATGCTCCGAAAAAGGCCAGGGCAAAGGCTGTACGGAAAAGCGAAGTCTTGAAAGGGGAGCAACACACCTCCGCAGTAGCCTGAAGCAGTAGTGAGAAGGTTATAGGTCGCCTTTAAACATGGCACAGACGACCCGGTGGATGATAAAGACCTTAGTCAGGTCCCGCTGTCCGGCTAGCTTAAACATAAATGCCAAAGCTGCTGTTCGCCACACCACCGTAGCTTTAGAGAGCCCTTCACTCTTACAACGCAACAAAAAATACAACAGGACCCCAGTCCCCCTTTCTTCGGCCGACTCCACCAATTCCTGCCACCTCTGCCAGACTTTTTCTGGCGCCAGCAGTCTGAAGCATTCCCACTGGAAATGAGAAAGGGCATAAGCAATACCGCTACACGATCCGGGCACGTGCCTGGCCCGGAACCATATGTTCCAATGCAAGCAGCACAACACCAACTGATGAATCAAACGTATAACCGGCATCACCGTTGCCTTGGCACCATTAATAGCACGCCTTGGCACCATTAATAGCAATAACAACTCCGACTATGGCAAAGAGTTCCCGAAACAGCGCGTCCTCCATTAAACCCGCCTCCGTCCATTCCGTGGGCTACTGCGCCCCACTTCCCGGCAAAGAAAACTCCAAAACCTACACCTCCCGATGCATCGGTGAACAGCTGGATATCCCTGTTAGATACCGCCCATGGGTGGATAAGCCTTATCCCGCTGAACGTGACTAGAAAGAGTACCCAATCTCGCACATCGTCCCTCATAGCCGCCGACATACTAATGAAATGGTGAGGACGTTTTACGCCCACAATGGCTAGGAAAAGCTATCTACAGAATATCCTACCCATGGGTAGGATCCGACATGAAAAGTCTAACTTCCCCAAGATAGACTGTAGCTGCCTGAGACCCTCCTGCCGCCTAACAACGCCTCCAACTCCGACCGCAAATCTATAACCTTGTCCATCGGAAGGCTACACTCCATCCTAACCGAGTCTAACTGAATGCCCAAAATATGTCAAACAAGTAACCGGACCTTCTGTTTTTTCACACGCCAGGGGAACCTAAAATCTCTTGCCACTGTTTGGAAAGCATCTAATAATTCCTGACACGTGAAGCTGTCCGCTGCGACCACGAACATGAAGTCATCCAGATAGTGAACCATACTGGAATGACCCGCCACCACCCCCGTGACCCACTGTAAAAACGTACTAAACGTCTCAAAGTAGGCGCATGAAATGGAACATCCCATGGGTCGGCAGAGGTCCACGTAGTACTCCCCACCAAAATTACATTCCAGCAAATATTGGCTGGATGGATGAACTGGCAGAAGGCAAAAAGCCAATTCCACATCGACCTTCGCCATCAACCCTACAATGCCCGCGTCCCGCACTAACTGGGGCGCGGCATCAAAAGACGCATACGAGACGGATGACAAATCCTTGTCAATCCCGTCATTCACAGAAGCGCCCTCCAGGTATGATAAGTGGTGGATAAGCCTAAACTTGCCCAGCTCTTTCTTTGGAACTATCCCCAGCGGTGACACGTGCAAACGCTCTATTGGTGGTACCATGAATGACCCCACCATTCTACCCAAGCTCACTTCCTTTGCAATTTTTTCCCGCACTACTCCGTGGTACTCGTCCGGCAATTTTTAATTAGCCGGAAAGCTGCCGGTCAATTCCATTTCACATGGAATGACAAAGCCATCTCAGAATCCTTCGCCAGTAATCGTGCTGCTGCCGCCCTACCTCCCACCGTACCGTAGAGTACAAGCCAAGGGAGCATTGCGTCCAGCAACACAGGTGTCCTGCCCCTTTTTTGGTGGATCACTAATGCGGGCTCCCCCCTCTGACTCGCGCATTTTGTCACTGCATGTTCCCCGCCGCAACTGGAGCAGGCGTGCTTAAAGCAGAAATTGGGGGACAATTTGCAAATGCCGTCATTGAAGGCGTAGCAAACATTGAGCCCTATACCAGCTGCGGGGGCAGATACACGAGAGCAGAACACTGAGAAGGGAACTTCTCCCCTGTGACGCAGGCCAGGATAGAAAAGGCTTGCAGACAGTTATCGAACGTACGTGGTACGTGCCTAGAACACTGCCTTCTATCTCCTCCTTCACCTCTAGTGCTACCCTCCCTTAAAATCCATTGCCCGCGAAACTTGCAGGAGAGAGAAAATATCAATAAATTCCCTTCTCTATATACGCTCCCTGTCCTCTAGGGTCAGATGCGCCCCCAGGTTGTTCAATGCGCACACTGCAGTAGCTCTCAGGGACTGATCCGAGACCCTAGGACCCTCCTGCGGCGCAGGCGCACCCAGCTGCTCAACTGCGCACGGAATCGCCACCGTAGCATGACGCTCGCATAGCACAGACTTTATTTCACTAGCTATGGGAATCCAAGCCTGCTACCCATTCCCCTAAAGTCTTATCTGACAGAGCTACCCCATGACACCCCCGATAAAGTTTTCAGCCCCGTTATTAATTGTCCTTGCTCCTGGCCCCCATAAGGTGTATGTGTTGGTTGTAAGCGCTCACCTTGCGACTGTGTTGATGGTTCTGGGGGACCTTGTCCCTGCCACTGGCAGTGGCTCACGATCAGAGCTGGAACCATTACAGCTGCAGTTGCAGTATCTGCTGTTGCTAGACCGCAACCGCCCTCTGGAATTTCTGAAAAGGCAAAACGAACTTTGACTATCCTGTCGTGCCTGCAAGACAAGATCCTGACAGCCTCCGCGCCATCCAGGGAAGACTCACTCTCAACCCCCTCTGACCCTAAAGGGTTGCCTAGGTTCCCCAGACCCTGTCCCCGTGTGACACGGTCACTGAGTCCGAAACCGTCAGCAGGATGCAGAGGAGTCAGTCCCGTACTAGTACCCTGTCTGTCGCTATCAACTACAGACTTGGTGTTTGTAAAGGGTGGCAGGGAAGCCTGTACCAACGATGCTGTCGTTCTTGGAGTGGTCAAGGCAAAAGAAAGATGACTGTACCTTGTAGTTGCCTTCCTGGCTTTCACCAGGCGAGCCCTGGTTCCCTTCACCACTTACAGTCGGCACGCCTCGCTTTATTCCTGAGGGCAGATACTCAGGCCCAGGGGCCACCATCACCCTGTGGCAAACTTTGAAAGGCATAATCAGATGAAACAGTGGCAATGGGGAATAGCCCTGACGCTAAATCCCCCCTAGGGACTGGTTTAGCCCTGAGGGAACCTTACCACCCTTTTTGAGAGGGCGCGGGGCTGGTGGAGTGGGGGGGTCGAAGATAATGAGATGACTTAGTGGTGTCTCCGAAGGTGCAGCCCGAGTTACAGGGTCTACACCTGCAACACCCATGTCACTAACATTGCTCACATTGCTATAAGGCAAGGGCTGGTGGACACCTAAGCCCTGGCCTGCCTCACTAACTAAAGTGCCGCCCCTCCCCTCTGGCAAGCTGCCCCCATCCGGAATCAGTTGTTCAGCCTGACTGCCAGAGGGTCCTCGGTCTCCAAAGTCGCCCAAGCCGCCAGCCACCACAGACTGCGCTTGGGGAACTGCAGGGGGAGAGGCTGAGGGAGTGCCTATGCAGTCCTCTAGCCACCTAACTCCGTGGCAAAGGACCTGAGAGCGAATCACCCCTAGCAGGCGATCCAGCTCTGCAATAGCCTGGGCATCCACCTAAGGATGGGGGGGAATTGACCAGGGACAAATATAAGTAATGGTCCTGCAGCGGGCAATAAAACTGCAGGATAATCACGGGGAGAAAGAAAAAAAACAACTTTTTGGGTAAAAATCTACACATACCACAGACCAAAAATTCCAAGAAAGAAAATCCAAACAAAGGGGCAAGAAAATAAAATACCCCTATTAACAGGCACCAATAAGCAATAACATACACCCCATAAAATAACCTGAGGAGAGCAAAGAGAGAAATGCCTGATGATGCACAGCAAGGGAAATATGGCCCACTAATAGTAAATGTGGGAATCTCTCCCAGATAGCAGGAAATAAGTATATATATATATATATATATATATATATATATATATATATATATATTTATATGTATATGATTGTATATAACAATAAGGGGGCAGCAGCAGGGCAAGGGACCTACAATAAATGCCAGAGACCACCTAAGCCCACAGACAACAAAAACGGATAAAGACAATGAGAAACAAAAACAAACAAACACAGCCAGCACACACACAGCCACCACACACACAACGCAGGACAAAGACAATACCACACTAAGGATTTGTCACACCGCCTCCGCTGCAGCTCAGCACAAGAGGATGTGATCCGACCGCTGGCCGGCCCCAAAGTGAGCCAAAATGGGTCTCAATAAACGCCAACACCCCTGCCGGCTCCTCTCCGCGGCCAACCGGCCCTCCAACCAATCAGCGTGCGCAGAGCGCCCATCACTTTTAAACATTTATTTGTAAGTGAACTTTTTCATATAAGCAACTGGTGTTTAGGTTAAATGTCCCCTTTATATAGAGGATACCACAATACAGATCTACATTTTATGCAAGCTTGATAGAATTTTTAACCACAATCTAATTTATTCAAAAAAGTTTGTAGATGTGTGGAGATGTCCACTGGGTGGGGAATGTAATCCGATTTACAGAAGATATCACAATACAAATCTGCATGTCCTCTTGGTTCATTGCATACTGTATGCTCATGTTCACTTCCAGTAACATCACCTTCTTCTGTCATTTTTTTCAATAGTTTCTTCACAACAATTCTCCTTAAAGGACATTTGTATATCTCTTCATGTTATGCTTCCTATTTAATTACACATATATGGCTATACTGCCGAGGCCCCCTTGCATGGGTAGATCCAGCACAGTTATTTTTCTTATATGCATAATTATGCAGAAGTAAAATTAATAATAGGCACATGTCTGTACAAAAAAAACTTGCTAACTGACATTGTAAAACTTTTTATTTAGATGGATTTACATTGAATGCCTTCAGTGCACTGGGAAGACTATGGGATAGCCTGATTGTTTATGTCCCCATACTAATTTACATTAAGAGGGATCAGGGGTAACTGGATGCTTCTCATATAAAACAATTACTTATGTAAACAATTGTAAAAGTCCAATTTTTTAAATATATTTTGCATTACTCAGAAAACATTCAAATGGCACAGACTCTTGATACTTTGAATGCTTATTTGAGATTTAAAGTGCAGTCATTTTTGTAAAAGAGCATTGTAGTGCTAAATGGCTTTTTAAAAGTCTAACTTGCATCTAACGTAATGGGAACCAAGGGAGCCTGTTATATAGTGTCATTAACTATTACTAATGTTTAAATTCCCTCTGTTCACCTCTACGGGCTGCCATGCAGATCTGTCTCCCTACTTCCATCCATTAGTAGATATCACTGTGAGAAGCTAGTGGATATCAAGATATGGGTCTCTGTAATGCAACATCTAGACAACCTAGTACAGCCAATGACTTCCTATTGGTCTAAGTCATGTGGTGCTGGCTCAGGCACTCATTTTCAGTACTCACCAGGCATTATAGAGGAGAGCAGAAGGAAATCAAACATTAGTAAAAAAAAAAAAAAAAAAATCTTCACTTTAGATCAGTGCTTTAATGGCAGAAATCCATGAACCAAACAATGGCTCATATGCAACTCTACTGCCAGCTCTTCAAGAAAGATGACTATATTAGCATTCGTGGTATCAGTCTATATTCTAAGTGAAGTTCTATATTACAAGAAACTGAGACCAGTCCAACAAAATTTAAATTAAAAGTAAGTATCAGTTCTAAAAGTGTATTATTGCATCTATACAAATAAGTTTTTCTGTGTTCCAGTTCCACAGAAAATATAAAAACAATATTATACATATTTCCACCAGGTTGAAATGTATTTGAGAAAAGGTCCAGAGTTCATAACTTTTTAAATATGCGCATACAAATATTTTAATATTATTTAATATTAGAATATTTAATATTTAGGTAGATACATAGAAAATGCAATGATAATGTGGAGGTCTGAACCAAATAGGCCTGAGGTGGACCCAGGACTGCTAATAGACTCAGGCCTGCAAATAGACCAATGATACTGGGCTTCATACCTTCCACTTGAGCAGAAGCACTGACCAACTGGCATATTTCTCAGTTCCATTCACCTTAGTTTCTTTTATCTCGAGACCTAGAGCCACACACACGACCACTCGTCTGCCTCTGAAGTCATATAACACGATTAGTTGTGGTTCTATATGTTCTTCATGACTGTCCCTACCTCATCCGCCAATACCTACATAACTGATCTTGAGCTCAGCTAACAAGGTGGAAGTAGAGTTGGTGCATTGCACAAGGGTACTCGACTTATTTTTTTTTATTTTTTTCGTTGTGTAGTGGTGTTTACCAGTGGAGTGCTAGCACGCGGTAGATTGCAGAAATAAAGTTTTGCATTTATAATTAAGTTTGGGTGGCCAATAGCAGTGAATGCAGTGGTGGTGGCAAGCAGCCGCTAGATGGCGCTGCTGAGATTTCACTCTGTAGTTTATTGAATTTCATCTGAAATTGAACTACATTTTATAGCATTAGGCTATGTGTTAGGGTAAGAGTTATGTTTAGGGTAAGGGTTAGGGTTAAGGTTAGGATAAGGGTAACAGTTAAAGACTAGAAATTGTGTAAAATGTCAATAGCGCCATCTTGCATCCCCTCGCCGCGCTGCTTCCGACACTGCTGCTGGTCACCCAACAGGAGAGATGCCAAAGTAGACATTGCATGTGTGGTGGTGGCAAGCAGCCGCTAGATGGCGCTGCTGAGATTTTACTCTGTAGTTTACTGAATTTCATCTGAAATTTAACTACATTTTATAGCATTAGGCTATGTGTTAGGGTAAGGGTTATGTTTTGGGTAAGGGTTAGGGTTAAGGTTAGGGTAAGGGTAACAGTTAAAGACTAGAAATTGTGTAAAATGTCAATAGCGCCATCTAGCATCCCCTCGCCGCGCTGCTTCCAACACTGCTGCTGGTCACCCAACAGGAGAGATGCCAAAGTGGACATTGCATTACCCAATTGTTTTGTTGTGTATATCGTTTATATAATTTTTATTTTCTTTAGTGTGTGGGAGGTAGAGGGCTCCTGGTGGGCTGGGAGAAACAATGATTAATTGGGGATATGTGGTTAGGGAGAAAATTATCAGGGGGTTTGGAGGAGAAATGGTGGGCCATGGGGTGGACTTTGTGGAGAGAGAATAATTAGGGGTCTCGGCAGTAATGGCTTTGTATCTCTTTTTAACCCCATCTTATGTACAATGGCACATGTACACAAATCATTGCTTGAGACTTGATAAAGAGATGTTGAACCTCTCGAAAGCTTGTCACTATAAATAAGACGTTTGTCCAATACAAAAGGTATCATAATATACTGCAAAAGTCATTATTAATATATATATATATTATATATATTTATATATATATATATATTAATAATTACTAAATTACTATATATATATATATATATATATATATATATATATTTATATATATATATACATATATATATATATATATATTCCCCTTTCAGAGAAGTGTGTTTCCATAGCAGAGCATGGGCTCCTGCTTTAGGGCTTCCACAACCGGGAACATCAGTGATGTGCTCTTGCAAGGTGACAAAAGTAAGGGAATTGCAAGTGACCAGAGAGGAGCACTTAAGTATAAGCACACTATTTACTAGAGTTATTGATATTCACTAATAATGGCAGCAACTTGAGTAAAGTTTCTGCTAAAGACATTGATACCTAGAATATACACATATCTGTAATTGGTCCTCTTCCTGGAGCTTCAGAGAGAACAATTGGAGAGGAACTGCAGTTGACAATTGTAAAGGTGTGAGGGTCAAAGGGAGTTTTAATTAAAACATGCCTGTAAAGTACAACAGGAGCTAGACGTTTAAAATAGGTGAATATTATTTAATATTACACTTGATTTCAAATATTATCTTTTCAGTCTCCAAACAAGCTGTTTATGTGAGTCAGTGGCGTAGCTAGCCCTTTTGCCGCCTGGGGCTACCCTTGAGTTTGCAACCCCAACGCCACCAACTACGCCCCCATGCCCCCAAATCTGCCCCAATTACGCCCCTCCTGAAAAAAATGAGCAACTCCCTCTCCTTCTGTCTCTCCTTCACATACACTCTCTCTCTTTCATACACACAAACTCTTTCTTTCTCTTTCACACACTCTCTCTCTTTTTCACACACTCTCTCACTTTTTCACACACTCTCTCTCTCCTTCACACACACACACATATTCTCTCTTTCACACACACACTTTATCTCTCTCTCTCTCTCTCACACACACACACTCTCTCTCTCTCTTTCATACACACAAACTCTTTCTCTTTCACACACACTCTCTCTCTTTCACACACACACACACACTCTCTCTCTCTTTCACACACACACACACACTCTCTCGTTCACACACACCCTCTCTCTCTCTCTCACACACACTCTCTCTCTCTCTCTCTCACACACACACCCTCTCTCTCTTACACACACACACTCTCTTTCTCTCTCTCACACACACACTCTCTCTATCTCTCTTTCACACACACACACACTTTCTCTCTCTCACATGCACATACTCTCTCTTTCACACAGACCCTCTCTCTCTTTTCACACACACACTTTCTCTCTTTAACACACACACACACTCTCTCACACACTCTCTTTCACACACTCTCTCTCTCTCGCACACTCTCTCTCTCTTTCACACGCTCTCTCTCACTTTCACATGCTCTCTCTCTTTCACACCCTCTCTCTCTCTTTCACACACACTCTCTCTTTCACACACACTCTCTCTCACACACACCCTCTCTCTCTCACACACACACTCACACAATCTTGCTATCTTCTGTCTCTCACCTTCTCTGTCTCCCTCTCACCCCCAGTTAGTCTCCCCCCTCTTTGTCTTCCCCTCTCCCTTTGTCTCTCCCCCTCTGTCTGCCCTGTCTCTTACCTCCATGCTGCTGGTGCTCTTCGCGTCCCGGTCTGGTGGCTTCACTCTCTCCTTCACACACACACTCTCTCTCTCTTTCACACACACTCTCTCACACACTCTCACACACACACTCTCTCTCTCTTACACACACCCAATCTCTCTCCACTCACACACACATTCTCTCTTTCACACACACTCTCGCCTTCACACACACACACACACACTCGCTCTCTCTTTCGCACACTCTATCTCTCTCCTTCACACATTCACACTCTCTTTCTCTTTTACACACTCTCTCTTTCACACATACACTCTCTCTTTCACACACACACTCTCTCTCTCTTTCACACACACTATCTCTCTCCTTCACACACACACACTCTCTCTCTTTCACACACTCTATCTCTCACCTTCACACACACACACACTCTCTCTCTCACACACTCACACACACACTATCTCTCACACACACACACTCTCTCTCCCACACACACTCTCTTTCTTTCACACACACACACACACTCTCTCTCTCTTTCACACACACACACACTCTCTCTTTCACACACACACACACTCTCTCTTTCACACACACACTCTCTCTCTCTCTCTCACACACACACACACACCCTCTCTCTCTTACACACACACACTCTCTTTCTCTCTCTCACACACACACTCTCTCTATCTCTCTTTCACACACACACACACTTTCTCTCTCTCACATGCACATACTCTCTCTTTCACACAGACCCTCTCTCTCTTTTCACACACACACTTTCTCTCTTTAACACACACACACACTCTCTCACACACTCTCTCTTTCACACACTCTCTCTCTCGCACACTCTCTCTCTCACTTTCACACGCTCTCTCTCACTTTCACATGCTCTCTCTCTTTCACACCCTCTCTCTCTCTTTGACACACACTCTCTTTCTTTCACACACACTCTCTCTTTCACACACACTCTCTCTCACACACACCCTCTCTCTCTCACACACACACTCACACAATCTTGCTATCTTCTGTCTCTCACCTTCTCTGTCTCCCTCTCACCCCCAGTTAGTCTCTCCCCTCTTTGTCTTCCCCTCTCCCTTTGTCTCTCCCCCTCTGTCTGCCCTGTCTCTTACCTCCATGCTGCTGGTGCTCTTCGCGTCCCGGTCTGGTGGCTTCACTCTCTCCTTCACACACACACTCTCTCTCTCTTTCACACACACTCTCTCACACACTCTCACTCTTACACACACACTCTCTCTCTCTTACACACACCCAATCTCTCTCCACTCACACACACATTCTCTCTTTCACACACACTCTCGCCTTCACACACACACACTCACTCTCTCTCTCTTTCGCACACTCTATCTCTCTCCTTCACACATTCACACTCTCTTTCTCTTTCACACACTCTCTCTTTCACACATACACTCTCTCGTTCACACACACACTCTCTCTCTCTTTCACACACACTATCTCTCTCCTTCACACACACACACTCTCTCTCTTTCACACACTCTATCTCTCACCTTCACACACACACACACACACTCTCTCTCTCTCACACACACACACACACTCTCACACACACACTCTCTCTCACACACACACTCTCTTTCTTTCACACACACACACACTCTCACACAATCTCTCTCACACACACAATCTCTTTCCTTCACACACACTTTCTCCTTCACACACACACACTCTCTCTCTCTTTCACACACTCTATCTCTCTCCTTCACACACACACACTATATTATTAATTTGTAATTAGTAATATTAAAATAAAAAATAAAAAAAGGACCACAAACAAGATGTATATTTTTAGATGCAATAACATAGCTGTGATGATGCTGATTGCCTCATAGGGATTAATCAAAATATTACAAATGCTTTCCCTCTTATTTGACAGTTTCATTGTTGCTGCAGCTGACTCAACACAGAGAGTGATGTTTGAAGCCTTTCAACACCATAAGCATCACCTTTATAGGTATATCTGTAAATTATGTTTTTTGGTTAAAAAAAGGATTTGGATAATGGAGAAGTCAACATTGAATGCAAAAGAAGATCGGCAAGGGAAAGGAAGCAAAGGTGGAGAGATGCACAGTCACCTGAAACTTCCCAATGCTTAAGAGAAGAAGGCCAACAGAGACTTTCAAATAAAAGAAAAATGAGTAAGAAAGCACAAAGTGAATGTGCTGGGGCTTCAAAGAAATGAAAAAGTAAACAAAAACATGTTTGTAAACCATTGACCAATGATACTATAGTGCCTATTGATAACAATGTTCAGACACATAACACCAATGTAGATATAGAAAGTTGTAGTGATATCTATGTTGAGGAATCTCAGCATAATGCGTTTATTAGAGCACTAACAGTAGACACTCATTATTGTGGATTACTCAATGTTGTTTGTCAATTTTGTGGGGCCTATCATTTTCTCAAGGAAAGACCAACTGACGGAGACTTCATTAGTTGTTGTCAGAAAGGAAAAGTAAGACTTCCACAAAGACAAACATTTCCAGATTACTTACAAAGTATCATGAGCGATCCAACATTTCCAAATGATACCAATTGAAAAAAAAAAAAACATAAGGTATTATAAAAATGCAATTTAATTTGCTTCAATGGGTGCTACATTAGCAGAAAATGTCCCAGGACATGGTCCTTACTGTTTTAGAGTTCAAGGACAAATATGGTGTTATAAAGAGATAGCAACAATAATCAAAGACGGTATAACTTACCAACAGTAAATGAGGTTGCCATGGTCTTTAAAAATAAGGATGGTAAACCACCTTTTCAGTGGGATATTAGAATATATCCCACGCAATGAAGAACAACCTTTTATAAACATAAATATACTAAGTTGTAATTTAGATCCAATGACATATCCCATTTTCTTTCCAAATGGTGAACCTGGATGGGAACCAAAATTACAATTGCAAAGTTATCCCAATAGTAATGTTCGAGTTAGATGCAATATTTCTATGCTGGAATATAAAGTGGCACAAACTGCTATTTAGGATTCCTTTAATCCAATTTTATGTGGGAGCAAACTCACACAACAATGGATTATTGATTCCTATCTACAAGTCAAAGCAAATAATCAAAATGTTATAGAATGTCAACAAATAAGCTTCGAGTTGAACATTATTGTGGATTGATGGATTATGTCGCTGAATTGGCTACCAACTGAGACATTCCAGCTGGAAGAGCAATCATTTTGCCATCCACTTTCCAAGGATCTCCTTGCAATATGCGGGAAAGATATAATGATGCCATGGCTATTGTCACAAAATTTAGAAAACCAGATTTATTCATTACATTCACATGTAATCCACAATGGCCAGAGATCAAGGAAAATTTGAATGTGGGACAAACTACTTCAGACTGACCAGATTTAGTGGCAAGAGTATTCAAAATCAAACACAATTCATTAATACATAATATAACTAAAGCACAGTTATTTGGAAAATGTGTGGCTTTTGTTTATGCCATTAAATTTCAAAAAAGAGGACTGCCACATGCTCACATACTTTTAATCCTGCAGGGGAAATATAGGTTGAATACTGTAGAAAGAATGGGTTCAGTCATTATTGCTGAATTGTCAGATCCAGAAAAAATATTCCAAACTATTTGAGATTGTGACACACAGAATGATTCATGGGCCATGTGGAGATATGCATCCAAATTCACCATGTATGGAAAATAAAAAAATGTACAAAACAATTTCCAAAACAATTTCAAATGCAAACTTATGCTAATTGTGAGGGATACCATTTGTATAAAAGAAGACAAGGACAAACAGCTATTATCCGTGGACAAACGGTTGATAATAGATTTGTCGTTCCATACAATCCACATTTGCTAATGAAGTACAATGCACACATAAATGTTGAAGCTTGCACTTCAATTAAATCCATCAAATATGTGTATAAATATATATACAAAGGATATGATGCAGCAACAAAAAGGAAATCCAATTTTACATGACAAACTTTCTAATTATTTTGATGCTCGCTATGTCAGTGCTCCGGAAGCAATGTGGTGGCTTCTGAAATTTGAGATGCATGATCGGTCACATGTTGTGTATCGATTAGCTGTACATTTGCCACAAAGTCAGTTTGTTTGCTTCACTGCAGGCAATGAAAGAACTACCTTAGCTCAAAGTGAACACAGAGATACAACACTTACTGCATGGTTTAAGTGAAACTGCCAGGATAGGCAGGCCAGACAATTTTTATACATTGAGATTCCATATCACTATGTATTTGTAAATGGTCTATGGCGACAACGAAAATGAGATACGCATAAAATTATACCACAAATGTATACTGTCAGTCCAAGAGACATTGAACGTTTCAGTTTAAGATTACTTCTTACATGTTCCTGGTGCACAAAGTTTTGAACATTTACGCACAGTGAATGACATAGTTTATGAGACTTTCCTATTAGCTGCAAGACATCAAAACTTCATAGCAGATGATACAGAATGTGAGAGATGTCTGGAAGAAGCAGCACTATGTCAAATGCCAAAGCAAATGAGAGAACAATTTGCATTCATTTGTATCTTTTGCAATGTACCTGATGCATTTACTTTGTGGGAAAGATTTAAATTAAATATGTCCGAAGACTTGAAACGTTTCTTGCTCATAGATTAAATTAAAAGTCCTGATCCAGGATTTATAGATGACATCAACTTTAATGATTATGACACTGAGCAAAAAAAAAAAAAAGAAGCAAAACTGCCAACTTTAAAAACTTTACAATTACGAGCATTTAATGCATTTAATGCAATCACAAATGCTACTGATGATGAAATGGTCAAAGAGCATTATTTCTATCTAGATGGCCCGGGTGGATCAGGAAAAACTTATCTGTACAATTGTTTGATGAGTTACATTCGATCACAGGGTCAGATAGCAATGCCATTTGCAACAACTGGAATTGCAGCACTTTTGTTAGAAGGTGGTAGAACTGTGCATAGTGGATTTAAACTGCCAGTTCCCATTTTAGAAACATCAGTGTCAGATATTTGAATGAATTCTTTACAAGCAAAACAATTAAAAAAAAGTAAATTAATTATCATAGACGAGGCAACAATGATGTCATGTCATGCTTTGCAATGTATTGATAGATTCTTAAAAGAAGTGATGGATAATAATTTGCCATTTGGTGGAAAGGTGATGTTGTTAGGAGGAGATTTTAGGCAAACATTTACCTGTTGTGCCACATGGAAACAGAACTGATATTATTGAAACATATATCAAGACAAGTAAACTATGGAAAATATTTACACATCTCAAATTAGAATTAAATATGAGATCTAAAGGCCAAAACAAATTCAATGATTGGCTCATTAAAATTGGAGAAGGAAAACATACACAAATACATGATTTACCCAATGATACCATTGAAATTCCATCAACAAGAGTTTGCAAGGAATCACTTATATCAGCAATCTTTCTAAACACTCTGAATAACGACGATTATGCAGACATTGCAATCAAAGTGATATTAAAATCAAAAAATATAGATGCCTTGAATCTAAATAGCAACATTTTAAAATTCATCAACACACCACAAAAGAATCATTACAGTGCAGATTCAGTTCTGGCTGACGATAAAGACAGTGAATCGAATTTTACTATAGAATTTATTAATTCTTTAACCCCATCTGGAATGCCACCACATGTTTTGCAATTGCAAAAAGGGGCAATGGTCATGCTATTGAGAAAAATGAATCCAGAAAAGGACTTTGTAATGGGACCAGATTAATTGTGCACGATTTAAAAGATCATTTTATACATGCAGAAATTATGACTGGGACCCATAAAGGTGAACACATTTTTATACCAAGAATTGATTTAGCTCCAAGTGAGAGTGGTTTGCCTTTTGCCCTTCAAAGGAGACAATTTCCAGTTATCATGGCATTTGCCATGACCATCAATAAATCCCAAGGACAAACTTTAAAGTCTGTGGGTATTTTTTTACAAGAACCTATTTTTGCACATGGACAACTCTATGTTGCTTTTTTAAGGTGCACAAATCCAGATGAGATTAAAGTTTCAATTGAAGACAATATTAAACAATATATCAAGAAATTAATTTTAAACAAATAAGTACAACTTTAATAATTGTATGGATTACAACAACGGATATAAAAATGAATTAATAAAAAAATCCAGGATTGAACACACAAGTTAAAAGAAAGTCAAGGTGTTTGGAATAAGATTACCTCCTTACTAATAAAAGTAAATACTTTTTATATATCACACATTGGTGGGGTAATCAAAATTCCACCATACAGTGTTGGGTCTTTATTGAAAGGATTCTTTAGTTGTTACTGTTCATTGAGGTCTTATTTGTCCTATATATATACCCTTAAATTATCTGTATTGTTCAGAACAGAGGATCTCAAGTAGGGATAAGGGAACTATGGTACTAATATAATGGCCAGCTATGCTGCAAGTATTGTTTATAATAAGGATTTATTCCCTTATGTATTTCCCTCTAAAAATCTATATAGTTGAGTGGGAGCGAATAAACCCTTAAAGCAGACTCCAATAAGTGCCAGTATCATAATTAGAATACTGAAGTAATCTTGCAAAACAGATGGCCTGCATAGAGTAAACGCTAATAAGTATTCTCCACTCACACAAAATGTGCATTAAATTGGTTAAGGATAGGTTAGGATACACAGTCATTCAGACACTCACACACTGCATGGTAAACAAACGCCTAAGTGCTCCAACGTGCCGCGTTTTGACGTCACTAGACGTCTTCCGCAAAGGCAAAACATGGATGACCGAAGGATCCGTCTATTTAAATGGTTCCCGTTACCATGGATACCTAATACGAAGCATATGAGCTGAGGGGAGTATGGGAAGTGACATAATGCTCTGCAAATGTTATCTAGACGGGATTAACAAGGGACAGCTCCATAAGAAAAGATAAATAGGCAGTATATAAGACTAAGGGGAGGAAAAGGAAATATATACAAAGCCTGTAATTAGATGACAGTCTAAAATGAAAAGTAATAGTATGAATCAACAAACAAATTCATTTGTAAACTAAAGAAATGACAATTACTTGGAAGACAATAATCAGAATTAACCACCGGGTAGCTCCGATAGGTGACAACTGTATATAACTCTTAAGCTCCTCCACTTCAAAGAGGCATAAGGAGGAAATAAACGTATAGTTATATAAATGGGCACAAGTATGGACACATTTCTATATTTATCCTGTTATAAAGGGATAAAATATAATAAATAATTCCCTTATTTTAGGAATTAATGGAGTCAGCCTAAATTCCTTTTTTCCATCTGACTTTAATACAGATATTTACATTATCATATACACTGTAATATTTTCACTATTTCCCCGCACATGCACTTTGTATTTAATATATACACTATTAATGTTTTCTTAGAGCCCTGATCAATATGAATCCTGTTTTAGTCTATTTTTCATGGATCAAACCTATTCATACTTGTCTGAATGACTGTGCATCCTAACCTGTCCTTATCCAATTTAATGCACATTTTGTGTGAGTGGGGAATACTTATTAGCGTTTACTCTATGCAGGCCATCTGTTTTGCAAGATTACTTCAGTGTTCTAATTATGATACTGGCACTTATTGGAGTCTGCTTTAAGGGTTTATTCACTCCCACTCAACTATATAGATTTTAAGAGGGAAATACATAAGGGAATAAATCCTTATTATAAGCAATACGGGCAACATAGCTGGCCATTATATTAGTACCATATTTCCCTTATCCCTATTTAGATCCTCTGTTCTGAACAATACAGATAATTTAAGGGTATATATATAGGACAAATAAGTCCTCAATGAACATTAAAAACTGAAGAATCCTTTCAATAAAGACACAACACTGTATGGTTGAATTTTGATTACCCCACCAATGTGTAATATATAAAAAGTATTTACTTTTATTAGTAAGGAGGTATTCTTATTCCAAACACCTTGACTTTCTTTTAACTTGTGTCTTCAATCCTGGATTTTTTTATTCATTAATTTTTATGTTCGTCAATGTGATTCATAAGATTTTTAAAGTTGTACTTATTCGTTTAAAATTAATTCCCTGTTGGTAACAAATGACTCAATTGAAGACAACCCAAATCAGGGTGATCTACCACACGATGGCCGTATTTTTACAAAAAACATTGTGTACTACGAGGTTTTGTAATCAGAGAGAATAGTGGTTTCATTTTAAGGAAGAAATTGAAGGTCACTTGGCCTCTTCTTACAGGAACACTATTTCAGTTACAAAACTATATCTACAATTTCAGAAAAATACAGTAATAACCAACAAAAAAGGAAGAAAGGAAAAAAAGAAAAAAAACATAGGTTACATCCCATAGACACAAATAAAAGTATGCTGTGATCTTTGAAAGGAAATCACTTTCAAGTAAAAAAAATGGAATGTCTTGGAAGTCACTTTAGCCATGATTGGCCCAACAAAACAGTTAGCTTGCATTTTATTACCTTTATTGTTTACAATTTAATATGTTTATTTCAGGTTTGTAATCTTAAAATTCTGATAAGGACTGATAAGTTGATGCATTCTATGTAATTATGGTTTAATGTTAGTAGCAGCATCATCATTTGTGGAAAAATTAAAATGTTTCATGATATATAGATTATTGAATAATTTTTTGACAATACTTTCAACAAATTTACAAAGTTGAAATTACATTTTTTGACATTTGCCTTCCTCTGGATTCAATATTAAAGATCGCTATAGTTTAAAATAAATTCAGGTTAAATGTTTGCCTTGATATGGTTTAATATGGTTTAACAGTACATTGTTAAAAATAAAATATACATTTTTGTACTTCTTTGTAGATAAGAAAAAGATTCAGAGTGTTAGAGAATCACATTGTGTCACAAACAGCATTTCCAGCTTTAAAATGTTTTGATGGGCAAGTCGCTAGTATATTATAATATTATATACAGTATATTATATATACTATAGATTATATATATATATATATATGAGAGAGAGAGAGAGAGAGTAGTGGCCCCTGTAGCATACAATCCCCCCTCTCCTCCCCTTACCCCTCTCCTTCCCTCTCTGCCTTCTCCTCTCCTGCCTCCCTCCTTCCTCCCTTCTTCCCCCTCTCCCTTCTCCTCTTACTGTATAGTCATTGGCATCCTTCCCCTGCAGCACGTCTTCTGGCTGTGGCTGGGAATAGCTAATGATGTAACGTGCGGGTGACGTCACTTGTGACTCCCGGTCACTGCCAGAAGACGTGGCGCAGGGGAAGGATATCAATTACTACACAGTAAGAGAGGAGGGAGAGGAAAAAGGGGGGAAGAGGAGAAAGGAGAAAAGGAGGGGGGAAGGAGGAGGAGACGGGGAATGTTGTGCTGAGGTGGCACTGGGCCCCCTCCAGAGCAGGGGCCTTGTTGCAATGCACAGGATGCACCAGCGGTTGATCCGCCCCTGGCTCTGAGGATAAACATTCATGAAAAGCCGCACAGCACCTAAATGCTTACATGATATTACAGCAGTGGTGACTTTATGGTACCATCAGTGAAAAACAATTCGAGGACAAGTACTTGATAGCATTATTATTGTGACCTTATTAATGGCAGTGTATAATCTCTCTATTAGGGGGCACAGGGAGACTTTAGAATTTGGAGGAAATCTTCCATTATAGAACTCTTAGCTCAATATGTGTTGATACAGCCAATTGAGGTTTGAAAGGTTCAGTAAGGTATTTAAGTCATATTATTCAAACAAATTAATAGAAATATTATAAAAAAGCATAGAGTGTGATGTTGTCAGTGAAATCAAAGTTATACTATGTTATTCAATAACAATGGATGCAACACAAGACATGTCTAAATCATATCAGTTAAGGCACTTGTTCTGTTATGTGACACTGGAAACCAATCAGTATAGTATGGTAAGCCATGACAAAATCAACACTATTCTGTAGAAGTCAAGCACATGATGGCACAGTAAATGTGAGTAAAATATATTATGGAGTAAAAACAAGAATATGCAGGAGAGTACCTAGTGCACACTATGTGCACTGTGCTGCCCACAATATAAACATTGACCATAATTGTGCTCACTGAAAACCACAAATACATTTTTTTTTATCAGAATTATCATCTGCCAGTTACCTATAAAAGATTTTGTCCAACATGTTGGTTATCCAGAAATTACCCTCTCACAGCTTTGGGGTTCTGTTACATTAACATAATGAAAACTTCTCCAAAATAATTAAGTGACAACAGTGATGGACACCACAAGGCATCCAGTCTGAAGATAATGTAGCCACTTTTCAAGTTGTTTCATTGGTTTTAGTGCAAACAAAACTCAAGGATACAACCAATTCTGCTTCCAATCAAAAGAGTGTTGCTCTTAGAAAAAGCCACGACAGTCATTCAACTATTCAGAGATCATTTTATAAACACAAAAAACACTGCAATAAAATTGTCAGAAAAGTGGGAATGCTATGTTTGAACAGACCAGGAGGAAGAGAGTTACACCACAACTAAATTTAAAGTGATTCAGCAACGTTCCCCAAAGTCAGCAAGAGATGACAGCTCTATGAAGGATAGGGCCAACCATTTTCCCCAAGGACTTTTTTGGGAGACTGTTTAAGATCAAGAGATCTCTCAGTTGACATCCAATTGAAGATTTGGCAAAGTTATTGATTGTTGACAAGTGTTCAATAATCAATTGTGTTATTTCTTACTGCCCCAGTAACAGTTGTGAGCACTGGAGTGTCCTTTTTACAAATTGAAAAGTTATTAAAAATGACGACAATGGGACAAGGAGACTTTGATTATTATCAGCTTATCTATAGAAAGAGACAGGGGAAATAACATTTACTTAGCACAGCTTATTACTGAATTTGCAGACAGATAAGTCAATACATAAAGGGGTTCCTTAAAGTTCCGATTATAGTTTCATGTTTCATATAAGTTAATATTGTTCTTTTTTTTAATCTATTTTAGTGAAAGGCCAGGCTCACTAAGAAAATCAAATGGTGGGGACGAGTTGACAGACATTGCATATTTTTCTTTTTTTGTTTATTAAGGAACTTTTATTTTTTTTAGATAAGAATATACATAATTTGTTATAATAAAAAAATGCCATTTTAAGCTAATGTTTTTCTTGAATTTATTTACAATAGTATACAATAATAGTATATTTTGTTGTATATGTTGCGAGTGGGGCCGTGGGAGGCAGAGCACAAGGGCCCTCCATTCACAAGCTCCACCACTGTGTCCTAATATTCTCTTTTCTGACTATTTACTAATAAATTATACAAAAGGAGACCGAAAATAGACCAGTTTAAAGACCAAATCAATTAAAAGTAACTCCCTATGTGGTCTTATTGTACAAAGTCTCACAGATCATGGGATATGCTAGTGTCTAGTAATAATAATCAATATTAAGCAAGCACAAAGGAAAAAGAAAATACACTTGTTCTAGCACCACTGTTGCTCTTTGTTCAAGAACGAGACATCACAGATTCAGTTATGGAGACAAAAAATAGTTTATATTATAAAACCTAACTTTTATTATAAATCCTCATAAAATATAATTATGGATTAAAAACATTTATAAATGGGACAAAGGTTTCTATTAAATTTCCAATGATTATATATAGACTAGCGAATTGCCTGTCAAAAAATTACGGCAATGAAATTGTAAGGTAGCTAATGGTGTTTTGTGTGTACTACTGAAATATATAATACAATTAATAAATGAATATACTTTACCTATTTTGAAGCATTGTGTCGAAGAGCTGGCAATCTATTTTGATGTTGCTGCAGCATTAGTGGTGTTGAGCTGCTGTGTAAGCGTGCTGAATGTGTGCAGTGTAATAGTGTGCGCGAGACTAAACCGTTAGCGTAGTTGTGTACTTACGCATTGGAGTAAAATGGTGGGCAATGTGTGGTATGCGTCTTAGCGGAATATCCGTAGTTCGTTTGTGGCATTTTGCGAGTTTGTTGTGGTGTTTTGCGTGTTTAGAGTGCTGTAGCCTTGTTTTCGTTTTGTTCGGCGGCCATTTTTTCTCTTGCTTAGCGAATTTTTTAGTGTCTAAACTCTTTTATTTTTAGTTAAATTAAGTTGTAAGTTGTTTTTTTGAGGCCCTGGATGCTTCCTCTTGCTGTAGGTAAGCTTTTTATGTATGTGCTGTGTGTATTTATTGTGTTTTGAATTTTGTCATGTTCGCGAGTTGCGTCCGATTTTTGGAGGTCGTAATGTGTGGTAACGTGTCTTGTATGATTTTTGCGTTGCAAGGTAAAGTTTGCGAGGGTCGTAGTTGCTGTGTCGTGTTGTTTGCCTTGCGACGTGAAGTTTGCGAGGGTCGCAGTTGCTGGCAATGAGCGCCTTCGTCGCTCCATGCCAGCAACTGAGGCCCTCGTCCGTGGCCCTCGCTACGTTAGCAACATTAGCAACAACTCGTACGCTCACAACTATATATGTGATTAGTAATTTGCCCACTATGAATGATGGTATCATAACATTTTATCTTGAATGTTCTATGTTGTCTATTTCTGTGTGCTGTCTCTCTCTCTCTGCCCTGTTTCTCTCTGTCTTGTCTCTCTTTGTCTCTCTGTCCTCTATCTCACCTGTCTCTCTCATTCTCTCTACCTGCCTTGTCTCTCCCATTGTCTTGTCTCTCACTCTCTGTTCTGTCTCTGTACGTTCTGTCTCTCTCTGTGTCCTGTCTCTCTCTCTCTCTGTGCTGACTCTCTGTCCTGTCTCTCTCTACTTCTCTCTGTGCCTTGTCTCTCTCTCTGCCCTGTCTCTCTCTCTCTCTCTCTCTGTATCCTGTATCTTTCTCTCTCTCTTTTTCTGTCCTATCTCTCTGCAGGCCCCCACAGGAGTTATGGCGGCAGTTAGCAAAAAACTGTTTTGCGCATGTGAGGCTTTGCCCCGACTCTACCAACTATCATGTGCCTGTGCACAAAACACCCGGCAGGCGTGACAGACAAACCAGCAATGATAAACCTGTATTTACTCAAATCTAATGCACACCATTTTCATAGAAAGTCAGGACCAAATTTGGGGTGCGCATTCGATTCAATGGCGAACTATATTTGATGGCGTATTAGATATGATGGCAAAAAGGAAAGCACAGGACATACCGTGACACCACCATCTTTTGCTTCCCGGCTCTCTAGAGTGGGTGACCACCAGAGGAAGTGGCACCCAGAGAGCCCCAGCACAGAGGCACATAGAGCCTGGCACTCAGAGAGCCCCAGCACAGTGGCATAAGTTGGTAACATACCATAAGTTGGTAACATAAACTCACTGTTCGGTACTTCTGTACAAATGACAAATGCGCATTACATTCGCCAAAAAAACGCAAAAACATTTTTTTTTTTTCATGGGTTTGAAAATTGGTGTGCACATTAGATTCAATGGCGCACTAGATTCACGTAAATACGGTCTAGAGATTCATTGCTAATAAACCCTATACAGATATAAAAAAGGAAAAGGATACAAATTTAGTAACTCTGGGCCCATATATTTTCTTAAAAGTAAACTAAATTCCAGAAAAAAAAATTTTGGTAAAGTTTTCACACCAATAAATCTTAGCAGTACAAATACTAATGCTGTAAAATGGCATCCATTTTTAGACTTCCCATTGTTCTTTATTGCCATTAGATTTTCCATATATATATATATTCCATCAGATCTAATGTCCCTTACAAGTAATGAGGTTTAATATCTTAATAAAGTGCGAATTAAAAACAAATGCCTCCTTTTGAATGTAGCCATGTATGTATAATTTTATACGAGCGGATGCCATAAACATTGGAACGGTACGGGGATAATGTCAATGAATAAAATAAGACATTTTAAAGGATCTCCCCTTAATCAAATGGGAGGTATTATATACAAATTTTATCCATATATATTGTGACAGTTGACCTTTGCGACCTTTTTCTTAAGTAGTATAAATATAGAAACAGAGGAGAGTCCAAGTACCTCTCTGCCTTTTTAATATATGTATATAACAGATTAGTCTTCCTCTCAGCAGCTCCAGATTCACAACCAAGAAAACTCACACCCTCTGGCTGTAGGTCTCTTAAATCCCTCCTGCATGAGTCGAGGTGCAACCACTAATTGACATGTTCAATTAACACTTTCTGTTCTAGACTGGACATAGACTAGTCTGCTCAGTCTCAGGCTCACATAGAGTATTTTACAGACATATAGATGTGTTACTTTAAGCTCATTTAGATTGTATTTCTGAGGGTTTTCAATCTTGGAAAGTGCTTTGGGAAAAAGCACCAAGTACCCAAAATTGTAAGCTCAAAGACAGGGCCCTTCCTTATGCCTTGTGTTTATATTGTATTTTTCTTATTTTCAACCCTTGAACAAAGCTACAAAATATTTTGGCGCGTTACAAATACAGGATAATAATAATAGTAATCATGCCCTATGTATTTTAAATATACAGTAACTGATAGCATGTTAACTCCACACTGATGATTTATTTATTACACAACAGTGATGAGATGTTCTCTTGGTTGACTTTTTTTTTTCTGGTGCTACAAACACATTATCACATTATTAATCTGCTTATTTTTGTATTTATTATACGTTCTACAAACAGCAAAACATAGATTGAAAGGCAGATTAGAGTCAAATGCACTATCTTAATATATCCTCAGGATCTTATCGAAGGTTGAATTCCTTTATACACACACACACACACATACATAAATACAGCATTTCTCATTTCGAAAAAATACTTCCCCCCTGTACACAATTACAGTGGACCCTTGGTTCTCAATCTCCTCGAAACTCAGCATTTTCAGAACTCGACAAGTCGATTTCCAAGGCAATTGAGACTCGTTGAGCTGACAAAATTGCCTTGGAACCAGTGGCGGGGCTAGTAAAAAGAGGGTCCCAATGCAAAAAAAGATATATATATATATCTAATAAAATATATATATATATATATATATATATATATATATATATATATATATATATTTGTATATATACAGTATATATACAGTGTCTTGTAAAAGTATTCACCACCCTTGACTTTTTACCTATTTTATTACATTACAGCCTTAAGTTCAATGTTTTTTTTTCTTCAGAATTTTATGTGATGGATCAGAACACAATAGTCTAAGTTAGTGAAGTGAAATGAGAAAAATATATACATAAAACTATTTTTTAGAAATGGAAAGCAGCAAATTGGCATGTGCGTATGTGTATCCTCAGGATCTTATCGAAGGTTGAATTCCTTTATACACACACACACACACACATACATAAATACAGCATTTCTCATTTCGAAAAAATACTTCCCCCCCTTTACACAATTACAGTGGACCCTTGGTTCTCAATCCCCTCGAAACTCAGCATTTTCAGAACTCGACAAGTCGATTTCCAAGGCAATTGAGACTTGTTGAGCTGACAAAATTGCCTTGGAACCAGTGGCGGAGCTAGTAAAAGGAGGGTCCCAATGCAAAAAAAATATATATATATATATAATAATTTATATATATATATATATATATATATATATATATATATTTGTATATATACAGTATATATACAGTGTCTTGTAAAAGTATTCACCACCCTTGACTTTTTACCTATTTTATTACATTACAGCCTTAAGTTCAATGTTTTTTTTTTTTCAGAATTTTATGTGATGGATCAGAACACAATAGTCTAAGTTAGTGAAGTGAAATGAAAAAAATATATACATAAAACAAATATATTATGGAGTAAAAACAAGAATATGCAGGAGAGTACCTAGTGCACACTATGTGCACTGTGCTGCCCACAATATAAACATTGACCATAATTGTGCTCACTGAAAACCACAAATACATTTTTTTTATCAGAATTATCATCTGCCAGTTACCTATAAAAGATTTTGTCCAACATGTTGGTCATCCAGAAATTAACCTCCAAATAATTAAGTGACAACAGTGATGAACACCACAAGGCATCCAGTCCGAAGAAAATGTAGCCACTTTTCAATTTGTTTCATTGGTTTTACTGCAAACAAAACTCAAGGATACAACCAATTCTGCTTCCAATCAAAAGAGTGTTGCTCTTAGAAAAAGCCACGACAGTCCATTCAACTATACAGAGATCATTTTATAAACACAAAAAAAACTGCTATAAAATTGTCAGAAAAGTGGGAATGCTATGTTTGAACAGACCAGGAGGAAGAGAGTTAAAAGTTAAAAGTGATGAACTATGTGAGGATGAAAGCTTGACAGATGCTGAGATATTCTTCAAAGTTCATATAATTGTTTGGACACAATTTTGGTTAAGTAAGAAAATAATTTTCAAAGTCTTGACACCACAACTAAATTTAAAGTGATTCAGCAAAGTTCCCCAAAGTCAGCAAGAGATGACAGCTCTATGAAGGATAGGGCCAACCATTTTCCCCAAGGACTTTTTTGGGAGACTGTTTAAGATCAAGAGATCTCTAAGTTGACATCCAATTGAAGATTTGGCAAAGTTATTGATTGTTGACAAGTGTTCAATAATCAATTGTGTTATTTCTTACTGCCCCAGTAACAGTTGTGAGCACTGGAGTGTCCTTTTTACAAATTGAAAAGTTATTAAAAATGACGACAATGGGACAAGGAGACTTTGATTATTATCAGCTTATCTATAGAAAGAGACAGGGGAAATAACATTTACTTAGCACAGCTTATTAATGAATTTGCAGACAGATAAGTCAATAGATAAAGGGGTTCCTTAAAGTTCCGATTATAGTTTCATGTTTCATATAAGTTAATATTGTTCTTTTTTTTAATCTATTTTAGTGAAAGGCCAGGCTCACTAAGAAAATCAAATGGTGGGGACGAGTTGACAGACATTGCATATTTTTCTTTTTTTGTTTATTAAGGAACTTTTATTTTTTTTAGATAAGAATATACATAATTTGTTATAATAAAAAAAAAGCCATTTTAAGCTAATGTTTTTCTTGAATTTATTTACAATAGTATACAATAATAGTATATTTTGTTGTATATGTTGCGAGTGGGGCCGTGGGAGGCAGAGCACAAGGGCCCTCCATTCACAAGCTCCACCACTGTGTCCTAATATTCTCTTTTCTGACTATTTACTAATAAATGATACAAAAGGAGACCGAAAATAGACCAGTTTAAAGACCAAATCAATTAAAAGTAACTCCCTATGTGGTCTTATTGTACAAAGTCTCACAGATCATGGGATATGCTAGTGTCTAGTAATAATAATCAATATTAAGCAAGCACAAAGGAAAAAGAAAATACACTTGTTCTAGCACCACTGTTGCTCTTTGTTCAAGAACGAGACATCACAGATTCAGTTATGGAGACAAAAAATAGTTTATATTATAAAACTTAACTTTTATTATAAATCCTCATAAAATATAATTATGGATTAAAAACATTTATAAATGGGACAAAGGTTTCTATTAAATTTCCAATGATTATATATAGACTAGCGAATTGCCTGTCAAAAAATTACGGCAATGAAATTGTAAGGTAGCTAATGGTGTTTTGTGTGTACTACTGAAATATATAATACAATTAATAAATGAATATACTTTACCTATTTTGAAGCATTGTGTCGAAGAGCTGGCAATCTGTTTTGATGTTGCTGCAGCATTAGTGGTGTTGAGCTGCTGTGTAAGCGTGCTGAATGTGTGCAGTGTAATAGTGTGCGCGAGACTAAACCGTTACCGTAGTTGTGTACTTACGCATTGGAGTAAAATGGCGGGTAATGTGTGGTATGCGTCTTAGCGGAATATCCGTAGGTCGTTTGTGGCATTTTGCGAGTTTGTTGTGGTGTTTTGCGTGTTTAGAGTGCTGTAGCCTCGTTTTCGTTTTGTTCGGCAACCATTTTTTCTCTCGCTTAGCGAATTTTTTAGTGTCTAAACTCTTTTATTTTTAGTTAAATTAAGTTATAAGTTGTTTTTGTTGAGGTCCTGGATGCTTCCTCTTGCTGTAGGTAAGCTTTTTATGTATGAGCTGTGTGTATTTATTGTGTTTTGAATTTTGTCATGTTCGCGAGTTGCGTCCGATTTTTGGAGGTCGTAATGTGTGGTAACGTGTCTTGTATGATTTTTGCGTTGCAAGGTAAAGTTTGCGAGGGTCGTAGTTGCTGTGTCGTGTTGTTTGCGTTGCAACGTAAAGTTTGCGAGGGTCGCAGTTGCTGGCAATGAGCGCCTTCGTCGCTACATGCCAGCAACTGAGGCCCTCGTCCGTGGCCCTCGCTACGTTAGCAACATTAGCAACAACTCGTACGCTCACAACTATATATGTGATTAGTAATTTGCCCGCTATGAATGATGGTATCATAACATTTTATCTTGAATGTTCTATGTTGTCTATTTCTGTGTGCTGTCTCTCTCTCTGCCCTGTTTCTCTCTGTCTTGTCTCTCTTTGTCTCTCTGTCCTCTCTCTCACCTGTCTCTCCCATTGTCTTGTCTCTCACTCTCTGTTCTGTCTCTGTATGTTCTGTCTCTCTCTGTGTCCTGTCTCTCTCTCTCTGTGTGCTGACTCTCTGTCCTGTCTCTCTCTATCTCTCTCTGCCTTGTCTCTCTCTCTCTCTGCCCTGTCTCTTTATCTCTCTGTATCCTGTATCTTTCTCTCACTCTTTTTCTGTCCTATCTCTCTGCAGGCCTCCACAGGAGTTATGGCGGCAGTTAGCAAAAAACTGTTTTGCGTATGTGAGGCTTTGCCCCGACTCTACCAACAATCATGTGCCTGTGCACAAAACACCCGGCAGGCGTGACAGACAAACCAGCAATTATAAACCTGTATTTACTCAAATCTAATGCACACCATTTTCATAGAAAGTCAGGGCCCAAATTTGGGGTGCGCATTCGATTCAATGGCGAACTATATTTGATGGCTTACTAGATATGATGGCAAAAAGGAAAGCACAGGACATACCGTGACACCACCATCTTTTGCTTCCCGGCTCTCTAGAGTGGGTGACCACCAGAGGAAGTGGCACCCAGAGAGCCCCAGCACAGAGGCACATAGAGCCTGGCACTCAGAGAGCCCCAGCACAGTGGCATAAGTTGGTAACATACCATAAGTTGGTAACATAAACTCACTGTTCGGTACTTCTGTACAAATGACAAATGCGCATTACATTCGCCAAAAAACTCAAAAACATTTTTTTTTTTCATGGGTTTGAAATTTGTTGTGCACATTAGATTCAATGGCGCACTAGATTCACGTAAATACGGTCTAGAGATTCATTGCTAATAAACCCTATACAGATATAAAAAAGGAAAAGGATACAAATTTAGTAACTCTGGGCCCATATATTTTCTAAAAAGTAAACTAAATTCCAGAAAAAAATATTTTTGGGAAAGTTTTCACACCAATAAATCTTAGCAGTACAAATACTAATGCTGTAAAATGGCATCCATTTTTAGACTTCCCATTGTTCTTTATTGCCATTAGATTTTCCATATATATATATATTCCATCAGATCTAATGTCCCTTACAAGTAATGAGGTTTAATATCTTAATAAAGTGCGAATTAAAAACAAATGCCTCCTTTTGAATGTAGCCCTGTATGTATAATTTTATACGAGCGGATGCCATAAACATTGGAACGGTACGGGGATAATGTCAATGAATAAAATAAGACATTTTAAAGGATCTCCCCTTAATCAAATAGGAGGTATTATATACAAATTTTATCCATATATATTGTGACAGTTGACCTTTGCGGCCTGTTTCTTAAGTATATAAATATAGAAACAGAGGAGAGTCCAAGTACCTCTGTGCCTTTATAATATATGTATATAACAGATTAGTCTTCCTCTCAGCAGCTCCAGATTCACAACCAAGAAAACTCACACCCTCTGGCTGTAGGTCTCTTAAATCCCTCCTGCATGAGTCGAGGTGCAACCACTAATTGACACTTTCTAGACTGGACATTGACTAGTCTGCTCAGTCTCAGGCTCACATAGAGTATTTTACAGACATATAGATGTGTTACTTTAAGCTCATTTACATTGTAATTCTGAGGGTTTTCAATCTTGGAAAGTGCTTTGGGAAAAAGCACCAAGTTCCCAAAATTGTAAGCTCAAAGACAGGGCCCTTCCTTATGCCTTGTGTTTATATTGTATTTTTCTTATGCTCAACCCTTGTACAAAGCTACAAAATATGTTGGCGCGTTACAAATAAAGGATAATAATAATAATAATCATGCCCTATGTATTTTAAATATACAGTAACTGATAGCATGTTAACTCCACACTGATGATTTCTTACACAACAGTGATGAGATGTTCTCTTGGTTGACTTTTTTTTTTCTGGTGCTACAAACACATTATCACATTATTAATCTGCTTATTTTTGTATTTATTATACGTTCTACAAACAGCAAAACATAGATTGAAAGGCAGATTAGAGTCGAATGCACTATCTTAATATATCCTCAGGATCTTATCGAAGGTTGAATTCCTTTATACACACACACACACACATACATAAATACAGCATTTCTCATTTCGAAAAAATACTTCCCCCCTGTACACAATTACAGTGGACCCTTGGTTCTCAATCTCCTCGAAACTCAGCATTTTCAGAACTCGACAAGTCGATTTCCAAGGCAATTGAGACTCGTTGAGCTGACAAAATTGCCTTGGAACCATTGGCGGGGCTAGTAAAAAGAGGGTCCCAATGCAAAAAAATATATATATATATATATCTAATAAAATATATATATATATATTTGTATATATACAGTATATATACAGTGTCTTGTAAAAGTATTCACCACCCTTGACTTTTTACCTATTTTATTACATTACAGCCTTAAGTTCAATGTTTTTTTTTCTTCAGAATTTTATGTGATGGATCAGAACACAATAGTCTAAGTTAGTGAAGTGAAATGAGAAAAATATATACATAAAACTATTTTTTAGAAATGGAAAGCAGCAAATTGGCATGTGCGTATGTGTGTCCCCCACCCCCGTCCACCTGTGTGCAATCTAAGTGTCACATGATCTGTCATTACATATACACACCTTTTTTTAAAGGTCCCAGAGGCTGCAACGCCTAAGCAAGAGGCACCACTAACCAAACACTGCCATGAAGACCAAGGAACTTTCCAAACAAGTAAGGGACAATGTTGTTGAAAAGTACAAGTCAGGGTTAAGTTATAAAAAAATATCCAAATCTTTAATGATCCCCAGGAGCACCATCAAATCTATCATAACCAAATGGAAAGAACATGGCACAACAGCAAACCTGCCAAGAGACGGACACCCACCAAATCTCACGGACCGGGCAAGGAGGGCATTAATCAGAGAGGCAGCACAGAGACCTAAGGTAACCCTGGAGGAGCTGCAGAGATCCACAGTAGAGACTGGAGTGTCTGTACATAGGACGACAATAAGCTGTACACTCCATACAATTGGGCTTTATGGAAGAGTGGCCAGAAGAAAGCCATTACTTTCAGCAAAAAACAAAATGGCACCTTTTGAGTTTGCGAAAAGGCATGTTGGAGACTCCCAAAATTTATGGAGGAAGGTGCTCTGGTCTGATGAGACTAACATTTTACTTTTCAGACATCAAACAAAATGCTATGTCTGGCGCAAACACATCACATCACCCAAAGAACACCATCCCCACAGTGAAACTTGGTGGTGGCAGCATCATGCTGTGGGGATGTTTTTCAGCAGCCGGGACTGGGAAACTGGTCAGAGTTGCAGGAAAGATGGATGGTGCTAAATACAGGGATATTCTTGAGCAAAACCTGTACCACTCTGTGCGTGATTTGAGGCTAGGACAGAGGTTCACCTTCCAGCAGGACAATGACCCCAAACAAACTGCTAAAGCAACACTTGAGTGGTTTAAGGGGAAACATGTAAATGTGTTGGAATGGCCTAGTCAAAGCCCAGACCTCAATCCAATAGAAAATCTGTGGTCAGACTTAAAGATTGCTGTTCACAAACCGTCCAACTTGAAGGAGCTGGAGCACTTTTGCAAGGAGGAATGGGCAAAAAGCCCAGTGGTAAGATGTGGCAAGCTCATAGAGACTTATCCAAAGCGACTTGGAGCTGTAACAATCCATGTTAATTCCAGGTTTTGGGCCAACAAAACACGAAAAATGCCAAGGGGGTGAATACTTTTGCTAGGCATATATATATATAAATTAGTGCAATCTTATTACTTATTTTGTTTATTGGTATTTCTGTCTTAATGTAGATTCCCCACCGAACCAAGCCCCCCACCCCAGCCCATGCCATGCCATGCCCTCTCGTTCCCCTCAGCCTCACCTGGATCCCTCATGGTTACTTACCCTGATCCATGCATCTCCTGCTCCCTCCCTGCCAACTCATCTTGATGACATCATTCTGGATTCCCTGCCTCCGCAGCAAGATGCACCAGGCAAAGGAGGAGCAGAAGAGACACAGCAATCAAGTGCTGTGGATCAGGGTAGGTAACCACGGGGGGGGGGGGGAGCTAATCAAGTTGAGTCTGAGGGGACAGAGGGGGCATGGCATGGGCATGGCACCCCGACTTTAGGGCAACTGCCAAATGGGAGTCGTCAACCAAGCGCCGACAGCAGCGCGCCAGCCACAGAGCGCAATTGTGTAGTTGACAAAAAATGGGCGCCAACGAAAGGGCGCCAGTGCTATCAGCTTACAGGAGGAACCGGGAAGTGCAGGATAAGGAAGTGTAATATTCCATAGACCAGTATAGCAGCAGGAACACATTAGCTAGCTTATATTTGAAGGAGCAGTTTTTTGGGCAGGTAGAAGAATGTAGTAACGATGGTAACAGAAATTACATATTTTACATAAAAATGCATTTATAGTTTAAAATAAAGATTTTACTAACCTGATGCAGCGATTTTACATTCAAATAAGAAATAGGATGTTTCATTACCAAATTACCTAAACCTCGATTATACCAAACTGTGGTCAACATCATATATTACAATTCAAATTTAAATCTGTATTATTTCTAACATCATGCATCGGGTCCTGCATGCAGATGTTGGGTTATGTGTCGGCGTGCATGTATCAGGCGCTGAAAAGTCAAGCTACCGACGGGCTAGGGTGGGGAGGTGAGAGGCATGGCATTGGCTGGACTGAGATGCGAGGGCTTGGTACAATGGGGAGAGTAGAAATACTAGTAAAGAAAATAAGTAATAAGATTGCACTGGGGCCCTCTCAGAGGCTGGGCCCCGGTTCATTGCACCATCTGCACAAGCTTTTTTTTGCCACTGCTCCGAACTCAATGCTTGCACAGGAACTCAACGAGCTTGCAACACCGCGCATCATATCTTTCAGGAAGTGGAATAAAGTTCAATACTGTGGCATAGTGTAGTTTGTGCCTACAAGAGCCCAAGAACTGCCTGTGCCTTTTAGAATGAAAAGGATGCATGTGTCTACAAGAATCGAGTTCAGCCTCTGCTTATAAGGACCAAAGTGTAGACTGTGCCTATAAGAACCAAAGTACAGTCTGTGCCTATAAGGACCAAAATGTAGACTGTGCCTATAGGAACCAAAGTGTAGACTGTGCCTATAAGAACTAAAGTGCAGCCTGTGCTTACAAGAACAAAAGTGTAGCTTGTGATTACGTCCTGAATTTGAAAAAGTCTAGTAATACCACTCAGCAGAAAAGAAATATAGCGAAAACCACCATAGACCAACAACAGCAAAAAATAGCCAAATTTGAGCATGTAGCCATGTGTTTGATCTCACTGCTGAGTACAAAATGCCTAGAACAACAATCTCTACAATACTATAAAAATAAGGAAACTATTGAAAGAGCCGATGTGGCTAGAGGTGTGAAGGTTGTGAGTAAGCAAAGGTCACAGACATTGGAGGAAGTGGAAACATTTTGTGCATTTGGATTAACGAAAAACAGTTGGCAGTTAGTATTTCCCATACACTAATATGCAAGAAAGCAAAGTAATTGCATGCCGATCTGGTAAAAGAAGGGCCTATAACAAGTGATGAGAGCAGTGAATTATATAAAGCCAGTCATGATTGGTTTGAAATTTTTAAAAAGAGAACTGGCATTCACAGTGTGGTGTGGCATGGAAAGGCAGCCAGTGTGACAAAGAAGCAGCATAACTTTTTTTAGGGAGTTTACAGACTATGTAGAGGCTAAGGGCCTCATTCTATTAGCGGCCGTAAATCGGCCGTAAGGCTGCGATTCCTTGCGGGGGTTCAGTTAACTCGCGATTCTATTATACGGCCCCGCAAGGATCTCCTTTTACGGCCGGCCGCATATCTTGGAACCGGCCGTAAGCTGTGAAATATAAAAACTCAAAAATAAATTCAAGCCTGCACTGTACAGCTCTGTAAATGCTAGGGATCATATTGGGGGACATGAGGATTAAAAGGAACCCACTCTCAAGCTTGCACATCAGCCCAAACCCAAGTTCAAATTAACTGTTTATTTTCCGGCTGCGGCGTGGGCGGGTCTGAGGTGCTCCAAGCACTCTGGACTTTTTACATGGATATTTTACGGATATTAAAAAATATATATTTTACGGATTTGAGTATAGGATAATTATGTGCTATTTTTTCTAACACCAAAAATCCCTTTATAGTCTTCTCAAAGTGCAGGATGGCTTTATTTGAGCTATTTTATGTGCTTAATTGGTGCTAGCGGGACCTCTTTCCTGCAAGTAAGCTGCGGCTCGTTTTTAGCTTTGCAGAGAGGTTTCCCGGAGCAATTGAATTGCAAATAGGAATTTCTTACGGACGAAACTCTTGCAGCCGTTTTAGATCAAAGGATTTCCTCTGGCGCGAGCGGCCGCAAGAGATAGCAAGGCACCGGCCGCAAGCCTGCCGGAGCCTCCGGCCGTAAGGGAATAGAATAGCAGAATAGCTTGCGGCCGGTCCTTGCGGCCCCGCAACGGCTGCGGCCGCTAATAGAATGAGGCCCTAAGTCTTTTGTTCATTAACAAGTCTTCAATTATGACAAGACTGGTTTATTTTGGAAGAAAATGTCTACCAGAACCTACATCACTCAAGAAGAGAAGACATTGCGGGGAGGGTGTGGCTAGCAGCTAACAGAGAGGAAGCAAAACAACACAGCTCCCTGACATAAGGCTTTAAAAACATGAAAATACCAAGTAATTTGGACTATATTTGATCTACAAGATCAGGTTACAGTGACTGAACAGTCTGGATTGTTCTGGAACTATGCAGCAACTTTTGGACTTCACTTTAACAGCAGATCTAAATAATCTACAGGACTAATAGGTACTGGATGGCTATACATGAAGGAACAATCTGAATCAGACCCCAAACACAACACACATTTGGCACCTATTTGTAAAAGCAGGAGAGAGAGGTTTGGAGGCAAGAGACAGACATCTTTAAACCCTGTTGCAGGACATTTTTACAACTTGTTTTTCTGTTTGGAGGATTCAGCAGTAGGAAACCTGCTCAAAGTGTCATTGAAGAAAAAACACTATATACAGGTACTGGGGATTGAGGGGAGGGGGACTCCTATATTGCCCTAATGCAAGGGTATGTGAGTAAGCTTCCTGCAAGCCTCAATTAATAGAGACCTTTACTGAAATAAGCTTTACAAAACCAACACCCCAAACAGTACCCCTAATAACAGCTTCTCATAATTAAAGAATGATTGACTTTCCTTGCAAAACCACAACTTTTATTATCCTGATAAATCAGGCAATCAATAAAGTGTGTAAATACTTTTCTGATTATCGCCTGCTACGCAGAAAGGAACTACCTATACTTACAAAGCTCACTAGTGTCATCTATTGGCTTGGTACTCCACCCTGTCATTGCATGTAAAAACAACAGTTCCTAGACTCAACAGCGCCATCTATTGCTATTGAACTGTATCACCAAGCCCAACATCGCCATCTAATGGCTGAGAGTGGAAATACATGCTATCAAGACCCAACAGTGATGAAAGTGCATGTTACCCAACCTGTGGGGCTGTGAATATTGAGCTCAATACCCTCTGTCCATATTGGTATAACTGTTGTTCCACTTCTTAATGACTATTTTTACATCTTTCAAGTCATACTGATCCTCTATCTTTTGGTTGGTTACCTCTGACTACAGAAACTGAAATAAAGACACAACTCAAGACAACTTGATTATCCAAAGGAGTAATACTATACAACCATATAAATACAATTTCCAGGAACTGTCACCATTGGTGGTTGGTGTTATTTTCTAAGAGGACTCGCTGCGCTCATTACTATGTAAAAAAAACTACACCCTCCCTATGTGAGGGCACTTACTTAAGCAAAGTGACATCTATATGAAGTAAACTCAGAACCCCGAAGACGTTTTGATCGTTGGAGATTGCAGGTGTATCAACAAGACGCAACACCAAAGGCACACAAAGTTATTGTACATCAAGAAAAACTTTACAAGTGCCTCAACAAGCCTCTATGCCAACTAAGAATACCACTTCATCAAATATGGAGGCATCCGCCCCAAGTACGAAGGCGGACATTCAAGACCTGAAGGAACTGATATCCTCCTTTAGAACGGAGATCAAGTCGTAAATTCAAAAGGTGGCAACGGAATTGTCTACGGAGATAAAGGCAGTAGACTCTAAAACAACGCTACTGGAGGACAATTACAATGATCTTCTTCGTGCACATATGCGACTTGAGGAGGAGATGGTCCTAATGAAGGAGGAACAATCTTTTCAACAGTCTGTCCAAGAAGATTTAGAGAACAGATCCCATAGACAAAATGTCTGCATAAGGAACCTCCATGAGTCGGTGAGAGATCTCCCGCAATATTTGCTAGAATTATGCAAATTTCTTCTGCCAGACATGTGTGAAGAGGAGTACAGAGTGGACAGAGTCCACAGAGCGCTGGGAGGTCGGTCATCCAACTATGATCGACCAAGAGATGTTATAGCGCGGTTCCATTATTTTTTCACCAATTACAAATTTATGAGACCCCGGTATACCTAAAGTAGAAAGCTCCCAACCAAGTATCTGCTCAGATTTGTCTGCAACAACCCTATTTGAGAGGAAGACGCTAAAACACATTCTGGAACTTCTACTAGCCAAAGGTTGGGAATACACCTGGGGCTTTCCTTTCCGGCTAAACATCTCCAAGGAGGGGAAATTGTACACTATTCGATCTTTTGAAGAAAGAGTTACACTTATCTCTTCATGGAACATTCGGCTACCAGAAAATGTCAACCCTCCTCCTGAATCAACCCCGCAATAGAGGCAAAGTCCGAGAAGCCAAGCTACTACAACAACCTAAATATGCCTCTCCTTATTTGTCTAATGGACATATCAATACTAGGGGACTTCCCTTAAGCATATTGGTCTACATATTGGAAGTACCCTGAAGTGCTACCTATCATTTATCTCCTTTTTCCGCAGTTATATGCTTGTTTACACATACGTTTTATCTTGCAATGTCACTTATAACGTTACCAAATATTTTAAAAGTGCCCCTATAGGGCGTAAATAAAGTTACATTTTTAGGCGAACCTTCTCAGTATTCATTGTTTGGATACTAGTTGGCTCACCGTGTAAAGTTAAGAGGACAGCTATTGCTCACCTCTGAGTAATTTAAGTTACTGATTTTTCTCTTTTTCTTCCTTTTCTTTCTCTTCCCTAGTGTACCATAGAAATATATCTATACTCACTTACATAGTTACTATAACAAAATTGCCTATCTCCTTTGAGGTACCAGTAAGCTAGTTAACTACAAATCTGATTTTAAATCACAAAGTTCTTGCATAAATTATCTAAGTCTCGTTTGTCCTGCTCTGACTTCTTTTTGTCTTTTTTTCCAAATCCATATTTTTCTCAGGGAATCAGCCCTTAATTAACAGATCTCAGTCTCTTGCTCCTCGTGTCCCTGTCAGGAGAGCATCTTGCTTCAGTCTAGTAAAAAGCATGATTGATTAGGTGATATCCTCAGTCTCTTTCCTCTATCTCAGCACCAGGTGAGTCATGGACATTAAAATAATTTCACATAATGCACAAGGCTTAAATTAGCCCGTTAAAAGGGGGATAGTCCTTCTGGAATAACATAGACTGGGAGCAGATATTGTCATGATACAGGAAACCCACTTTTAAAAAAATTCTATACCCAAATACTGGGGAAAATCATACTCACAATCATATCATGCACCTGCTACAGATAAAACAAAAGGTGTCTCGATTTTGTTTCACAAAAGACTTAATTTTCAACACATTAACACTCAAAAAGACGTTGAAGGCAAATATATTGCAGTTCATGGAATTATTAACCATAGTTCAGTATCACTTCTCAATGTCTATGCACCAAATTCAGACCAGTCCACTTTCTTTCGCAGAATCTCAAATCTAATTTCCAATTGGAAACATTCTATTTGGGTTATAGGAAGAGATATGAATGCAGTTCTAGATCCACTCAGAGATAGATCTTGACCCTCTACCCCATGCAGACTTATCAATCAATAAAAATACCCAATTCGCTTGGTGGATTAGAAGTCAGATAACAATTGTTGCAGATGTACTGTTAGAATGTCAAAACTGGTCCCCATAAATCACTGATTGCCACACAAAGAATGGCTTAATCTGATGATGATTAGCACACAAGTGGGACAAACTGCAAAAAAAAAACAAATTAGCTAGCAAAACTCTCTTTGAACATTGTTGCTTACACAAAAGGTAAAAAAAAACCTCACTATTCTTTATAACTATCTAAATGAACAGGCCATGCCTAATAATTTGTCCTATAGGACCTTCTGGGAGGCTGAGCTCAATATTAGCCTAGATGATTAACAATGGGGTAAAATTATTAAAAACGCAGCAAACTCCTCTTTAAACATTATATTGAAGGAAAATGTTTACAAAACTATCTTGAGATGGTACCTTACCCCAGCTAGACTCCATTGCTCAAACAGTCAGTTGGATGGCAATTGCTCCAGAGGTCGCAAAACCATAGGTTTCTTAAAACATATGTTATGGGAATGCCACAAAGTTCAGCATATTTGGAAACCAGAAGAAGCATTATTAGGCTTACCACTCCCAGGTCTTTATAAAAATGCACAATTTCTATCAAATCAGATATTTCTGGCTACTAGAAGCATAATTGCAAGACATTGGGAAAAATCTGTTCCAGCCTTTGAGGAGGTTCTACGGAAGATTGAGTTTATTCGCTCCATGAGTAACTTATCTGCTGAGATAGATGCAAAATACAGGAAATGGGCCTCCTGTTGGGATATGTGGATGCTGAGAGTTGGAGGATGGGGTTAGTGAATGTGGACCTTAAAAGAGGGTAATATCTTTCCTTCTTTTTCATCTTTCATTCTTCTTTTTATATTTTTATTTTTTATTGTTAGAATATTGCTTAGTATTACATTAGAAATACTAGAAGTTAAGTGTACTTCTTCAACAAAAACAAAAAAGAGTGAGAAAGAGTTGCAGTAAATGTGTTCATTATAAGCTGTAAAGTGTCATACTACAATGTTTTGTATTCTCATGAAGACATGTTCAAATGCGTTGTAACCTACTTTCTCATAATAAAAATGTATAAAAAAAAAAGAAGAGAAGACATTGCCATGGCACAAGCCGATGAAGGACAGGCTAACAATGTTGGTGTATGGGAATGCTAGTGGGGATCTAAAAATGAAGTCTCTACTAGTCTATCACAGTGAGAACACCAGAGTTTTTAAAAGAGAAAATGTGATAAAAAGTGGATTGTGGAGAGCCAACAGCAAATCCTGGGTATCCAGTCATTTCTTCATTGAATGGATGAACGAAGTGTTTGGCCACACTGTAAAAAAATATACTTGGAGGAGAAAGAAACGCCTCAGATGGATGCTGCCACTGCTCACCCTCCAGGCTTGGAGGACAACTTGCTCCAACATTGTGTCAAGTCCATGGGCCTGGAGGTCAGTAATGAAGACATTGAAGAGTTAGTGGAGGAGCACAGAGAAGAGCTCAGCACTCAGAAGTTGAAATTAACTTTAAAGGGAGCCACAACAGATAGTGGCTTCTTCAGGTGAAGACGAGAGAAGTGAGGAAGCACCTACTGCAGCGATAAAAGAAATATGTACTAAATGGACTGAATTACAAAATTGTGTTGAAAAGTATCATCCTGACACAGCTCGAGCAAACCGCAACGTGGACTTGTTTAATAAATAAATAATATCTCAATTAAGAAACATTTTGCAGCAAAGGCAGAAGCAAATTTCTCTTGATAGGTTTCTAATGGAACTCCCTACATCAGAGTCTCCAGCAGGGTTAAGTGTTGTTAAAAGACAGAATATAGAACCCATGTGCAAGTGACTGATGTTTTATTAGATGAGCACCCCCCTTCTAACAATAACCTCTCTCCTCCTCCTTCTCCTCCTCCTCTACATTGCCACTATCCCATTGAGCCCTCAAATCCTCTCAGTACAGTTTAAGTAAAGTTAAATTCTATGTTATTTCATCTAATTATTGTCTGTTTAGTTTAAGACCATCAGTTCAAAGTAAAATAGGACATTTCTGGGGCTAGGAATGTATTATTTCAATTCACATTGATTCCTATGGGAAATTCTACCCTGGAACTCAACCATTTTGGAACTCAACCTGCCGTCCGGAACGGATTTAGGTTGAGAGCCAAGGTACCACTGTATATGAAAGTTTCTCTCATGTCACCTATCTCATTTTAGTTCTCTAAGCCAGGGATGAACACCTTGTTTGGTCTTAGTATCATATACATTCATGAAGTATTTGGGTCTCTCCTTGTACTATACCATTTCCTACTCCACCAAAAAACTGCATATGAGTATGTCCCCCTCAGGAGAGTGTGTCATGGTATACTAGTGAGTTTTCCAATAGTCCTGATGAAAGCACATTCCCATTGTCTAGATAGAAGCTTCCTGTGCATTCAAAGGTTTCTCACACCATCAGTAATAATCAAAATGGCAGCTTCCTATACAGCATAATGGCATATACAGGGTAATAAACTGGAGGCTGTATTATTCTTTTTTTCAATAAAAAAAAAATATTATAATTATAAAGTGGTTCTTCAAAAGATTACATTTTAAATATATGACTATAATTGTTCTTTCAAGTGTAAGCACTTTTCATGTTAACCTATTTTTTAGGTTCACCATTAATTAAAAAATAGATTAAACATGAAAAAAACAAATTCTGTAGGGGTTTGTACCATATATTATGCTGTCTGTATCCATAAATGAGGTCCACACTATATGAGTACCCCCATGTTGGTAGAAATGTTATGGAGGGGTTCACAATCATTTTAAGTATTTTATAATATCACTAGATGCCCATTTGCAAGAGATGACTAGGTTCTGAAGAAAGAAAGGTTTGTGTCATGGTTGCAGGAAGTATGTATGTGCTGTAATATTCAGGAGGACCTCTTTGTAATATCCTGCCTGGGCTCTTGTGTAAACCTGTATGTAGATCTGTTTATTATCAAAACAGTATCTTGAGACACACTGATTGCAGACTTGTGTCGGGGCTCTGCAGAAACTCTGTGAGCTGTACCAGCAACACCATGAATGAGTCGGTGAGTGACAGGCATATGTCTTAACTAGTCTCAGTATAATAATGTCTCTATTTAATAGGAACCCAGATCATAGGATTATACGGTAATTATTATTAAAGTGTTCCAGTAGAAAGTTATTTGGATAGGCAGCTTGGGATCTTTCCACAGAGAATGAGCCCAAACCCACCCACAGCCCCAATATTTATTTAGACCAGGGAGATGTTAATGATAGCATATACCTGCAGAAAATAGCAAATTATAAAAGCAAGCTAAGGGTCATATCTAGTGCCGTAAACCTAATATCAGGGTGAATTACTCATTGCTAAATGTCATTTTCTGTTCCTCTAATACATATAAAATGTATTTTTATTAGACTGCAGAAAAACATTTACTAAAGAGAAAAGCCAAAATAATTATTGTAATAAGTAATGTGAATTACTCATAAATTCTGTTATTGATTATGTGAATATCTGATACCCTAATATGATGATCTTCTCAGACTTTCAGTAAATTAAGAGTCATATATTTGCTACTATTTATTTTAAATGTTAAACATTACAATTTAGATCTTTCCTGTTGGCTTGCTGGCAACAGTGTTGGTAGCAACGTATCGAGGGGTCACTAGATGGCGCTGTCAAGTCTTTAGACAATTTACAACCTTAAACTGTTACCCTAACCCTAACCCTAACCCTACCTAGCCCTTACCTTATCTAATCCTAACCCTTACCCTACCTAACCCTTGCCCTAACCCTTTTCCTTAACTCTAACCCTTACCCATACGCTATAAAATTGAGTAAAATTTCAGACGAAATCCTGTAAAATCATCAGTAAAATCTTGGCAGCGACATCTAGCAGCTGCTCGTCACCACTGCTAGCAACCACCCAACAGGAAAGGTCCTACGATTTTTTTACATTATATTTTAGCTCATGGATGTTCAAACCCTGTATAAATTGGTTTTGCAACAAAGTCAGAAACACGTATAATCTTTTTAGGCTGTATTGAGATGCTGCCAGTAGAGGGAGCCAAATCTTAAACATACGTATTGGAGTTAGGAGGAGACCCTGGCTTGATGCAAAATGATTTCTTAAGGACATTTTATTTAACTCTTGAAACAATCATATTTTATGTAATGGTTAAATCTTGTTCTTTTAAATAAACATTGGAAAAAGTGCTCATTTAAATACATGGTTTATATTATATTGCCCTGCTGTTTATTTATTTTTCAACTTCTATAGCTGGGTAAAAATAAAAAAAATGTGCTTTATTTTCAATTGAAAAATAAAATATTCCTCCTTATGCTATATACATATATATATATATATATATATATATATATATATATTTTTTTTTTTTTTTTTAAATAAAAACAGAAGGAATCATATAACTTTAACTAGTAGTTACCATTCATGATATTAAATAATATACATGACCATTTATTCTTTAACCCATATTCCAGAAAGGGCCAGGAAAGAGCGTTAGATATAAAATATATATTTTATTGATAGTCCATTAAAACAAATTTCATTATAGAAAATAGTATACGTTAGATAGATCAAACTGAGATTTGTATTCAAATATAGGGGCGGTTCGCTCTTAGAATGTATCAGATCCAAGTGTGGTTTTCTGTACAGTTTCAATAAAAGTTACATTTTAGACATAGCAGTGGAGCTCAAGCTTCCCTATAGGAAGCCTAAATCCCCCTAATAGCAGTGTTGTAGAATTGCATGCAAGTTTTACGAGTTTTGATGTATGAGGATTTTTTCCCTTTTATTCTAGTTTATATTTGTTGTTAGTTTATACACAACACCTTGACATTCTATATCCATCTATTCTTTTAAAGATCCCCACATTCCACTATGTATCCATACAGTTTTCTAAATATTGCCATACATTTTGCTCTCTATATATTAATTTAACAATATATCCATATATTTACAGTAAATTCATACATTTCACTGTATATTAATATATGTAACTTTATATCAACACATTTTAATGCAAATCATGGAATCCATTCCCAAAAAGGGACACTCAAACTTTTCATATTGTTGGATCAGTATTGTGGAACCGTTGAGTCATTGAAGCCTTCCAAGCTCGCAGCCGAAGGCGCTCATTGCCGTGCAAGCCTCGCAAAGCAAGGCAGGCAGTTGAGGCATTGAAGCACGCAGGACTGAAATGAGCGCCAAAGCGCTCCTGCATACCTTGCGAAGCACGCAGGACTTAAGTTGCAAGCAGTTGAGGCACGCAGGACTTACTTAGGCTGCAAGCAGTTGAGGAACACGGGACTTAGGAAAAGAATTCCGACCTCGTAATCTCGGGGACACAAAAATCTGACCTTGCAAGAATACAAATTTAACAGCCAAACCGCCAAACTCGAAAAAGACGAAAAATAATAAATTAAATCACACACAGCACAGGGGGAGTGCTAGTGTTACTGTCTTTCCGTAGTGTATTTTCTAACACCAACAAAATCTGACCTTGGAAAAATACAAATTTACCGGCCGAACCGCAGAAATCGAAAACCACAAAAAACAGCAAAAATTATTTAAAAAAAACTAAAAACATTTTGAAAATAAAACAAACGACAGTCAGCAGTCCCCACACAAACCGACAGCAGACACACAGAAGAGAAACACACAGGGAAGGCACAGGGGGAGATGCTGGAAAGAGACACAGGTCATTCCCAAGTCATACCTTGGTTATCAACCTTAATCCGATCTGGACGGAAGCTTGAGTAACAGACTCAAATAAGGAGTAATGTAAATTGGTTTTAGCAAATGCACTGAGTACCAAGGTAGCGTGATGAGTACCAAGACATTCAAGTCCAGCTTAGATTTTCAGCGTTTGTGTTTGCTTTGAATAGGTATCAATAGTAAATATATATTAAAGTTTCAGTTTTCTTTCACAACATTCCTAACAGTTTATCAAACACCTACAAATTGTGATACGTTTTAAATCCCTGCAAAATCTGTGTGTGCATGATGTTTTTTTAATAACGACCTGACAGTTTTTATACTTTAAAGTGCCTTTGGTCTGGTATTTACAGTTAATAGAAATCTGACACACAGCATTATGGGAATTATAGGACAATTTTATTTGAGTGCAACAAAGCAAAGCTGGCCATTTTAATTAATTAAAGATATATGCTCAAATTAGACAAAAATTGTTTTTACTTATTACACAAGATTAAAGTGGCATGTAAACCTTATGATGGTAGAGGAAAAAAAGTATTTATTTTGCTGTCTTAATTAAGGTGATTTAAAGGGACACTCAGACTCTGTCATGCATTCAAAAGAGCATGCTAAAGCATTATAAAATGTTTAAACGTGTTTGCAGAAATACCTGTCTATGCAACAGAATATGCGCTCAGTGCATGTTTAATTCCACCAAGCTCTTTAACTTGAGTGCTGATAGCAGAAATAAAGAAAAAAATCACTCTTGACGAGCTCTTGTACGTAAAACAGAATATGTGAACACCTGCAAGGAAATAGTATGTGTGACTTTCAGCACTTAAAATGATGCTGCAATGGGAGTGCCGACTATTATTCATGCAGGCTAGAAAAACATTTAATGGTGTCAAACTAAATAAGGTCCCAGGTTAGAGATAGATTGATACACATTCCTGATATCTGTTCTTGTTTGTTCATTCTTTAAATTAGATATATGTTAGTTAAACTGGATTAGACTGTAAATGTGCTGTTTAAGGGCATACAATTTCATCTTTTACAAATCTATGTTCTCTTCTCCCTAAATTCAGTTCACAGTACTCGACCTGATGGCCACACTCAAGAATTATACTGCAAATAACAGTACCGCTTCCTCTGGATCATCTCCCAAACTTGGCATTTCCATCTTGTCCCTGGCTTTCATTATTGGTTTCCCAGGCAATGCTTTCATTATTTGGACTATATTGATTCGCATGAAAAAGCACTCTGTCACCTGCATCTTGATCTTCCATTTGGCTGTTGCAGATATTTTGGTACTCCTCACAGCACCTTTCTTCCTCCATCTGCTGTCCACCGGTAAATGGGTCTTTGGGAATTTTGTTTGTAAGACGTGTCATTACGTCAGCTGCCTGAGCATGTATGCCAGCATACTCCTCATCACATTTATGAGTGTGGACCGTTTCTTAGCAGTAGCCAAACCCTTCTCTTCCCAAAAGTTGAGGACCAAGCCAGTGGTGAGAGGTCTGATTTTTGCTATATGGGTGATTGCATCACTGTTAGCCATTCCAATGCCATTTTATCGCTCTGTGGTATTGATACGTAAGAGGAATATCTGTATCCCCTACCACACCAGCCCTCAACAGATTGTCTTCCAATACTTATTTGAAACTATATTTGGTTTTGTTATCCCATTCACAATTATTGTATACTGCTATGCCTACATAGGCTTACGGTTACGCACTGCTAAGTTCCAGAGCAAAAAAAAGACAAGTCGGCTGGTTATTTTAATTGTTGTAACTTTTGCCCTGTTTTGGCTTCCATACCAAGTTATAAATATTCTGCAAGTGTTGGGAAACCTGACTGCTTCACCAAACCTAAAGAATGCAGCAGCCACTGGCAGACCCAATGCCACAGCTCTGGCCTTTTTGAGCAGCAGTGTCAACCCTATCCTTTATGCATTTGCTGGTGGCACCTTCATCAGGACTGCTGGAATTGGTTTCATGGCCAAGCTATTTGAAGGGACAACCTCTGAGGTTTCCAGCTTTCGTAAGGTGTCCCAAGTTTTCCGCCAGCGGAGTCGAGTTGAATCTGTCGAATTGGGAAAACTTGGGGAAGTTGCAGAAGAGAGCAAGACATTTTCCACAAACCAAACAGAATAATTATGATTATAATGATGATAACATTTCAGTAGGGTCTTTTTAGTAACATTAGATAGATTTATAGTCTTGAGGTTTTATCCGTAAGTATAAATGTGCAGATCTACCTCATTTTTAAACAGTGACAGAGGTAAGTGAGTACAAGGTCCACTAATCTATGAATTGGGATATAAGAGTGTTATGTGACCCCACATAGAGTTTACATACCAGAAGCCACTTGTTTACGTAGTTATTTGTTAGTTATTTGTTTCTCACAGAGAAAGAACATGGTACAGGGTCATATGTAAAATAGCATATTTTAAAGTATACAAAATGTAATTTTTGCATTAAAATGGGTAAATTTATGTTTTTAAAACTAATATCAACTATTAGAATTCGTAATTCCATTTTCATTAAAGAAAACCAGACTCTGGCTACATGTTACATTATTCTAATACCGTGGGGCTTCTTATGTGTGTCCATTAAAAATGTAATATATGTTAAAATCCATATAGTCTTTTGCCATTGAAGGATTTTCTTTCTTGTTTATTTCTTCAGTAGGCATTGTACTTTTATATACTCTTGTAGATTTATGTTAATGTTCTGGTTTAGTTATGCATAGATCATCATGTTAGATTAGCATATGTATATATTGGGTTCCTCCCAAATTAATAATTTGTGTTGACGTGAAATACAGATAAAGCTATATATGTATTTAGTATCAGTATGAAATACAGGGATTGAGTGGTAGCTAAATTTGTAATATGAGAATATATTTTGTTAAAAAGTACACATGGGAAGAAAACACTTTTATATTTAATATATCACATCTTTTTCCATGGGGCAAATAATTCAAACAACAAATATGCTAATAAAAATATATATTTTACTAAGAAAAACACTAGGTAGTTTTATATATGGACATACAAATATGCTTCCTATCCCTAAGCTGAAGAAACAGTAAAGAGAAATGTATCTGGTCTTTTGTGTCTGTGCCTCGATAAGTAAACCCAATATTGGTTCAAAGAAAAGTTTTTGCCTTTTCTGTAGCCGGACCTTTTAGGTCAGGGGTCATCAACTTTTAATACCTACCGCCCACTTTTGATGGTAAAATGTCCTTACCACCTACTGGTGCCGCAGTAACTCCATTTCCCCAATCTCATTTCTGGTTACATAATTCATATGACCCTAGAGATGTACTAGATGTACTTACTAGATAGTGATCCGGTCCTGACTGCTGTGCCTAGGCCTAGGCCCAGCCAAGCATGGTGCTGCGGTTCTCCTGCATGTGAAATCAGCGACGCCACCTAGCAATTACCCCACCATCCATCATGAAAGCTTAAATCATCCGCTGGTGGGCAGTAGGGACCAGGTTGACACTGTTTTAGATGAAAAAACATGGTAAGTGATGATAAATCAGTGATGATAGATCAGAGACACAATTGAACATTGAAAAGGATGAAGATCAATCAGAGCAGTGGAACTTGACAATAGATTCCAAAGGATCCCGCCAACATTTTTCATTTATTAGTCAAGATAAGCGAAGGAACAATTTAATGTAAAAAAAAAAAAAAAATTATACATCATCAACTTTTCCTGCAAAAAAATAGGATGGCAGAGATTTAATACCTGAGTGGCCACACTAAACACCAAGATTTTGTTATGTTTCAGCTTCATTCCTATGTACATATGGAAAATTACATATTGTTTTTTTTTTTAAATAAAGTTTTGCTTTCTAACGGTATGATTGTTAATTGTATTGCATGTAATGTTTATGAGATCTGACATACAAAAATTAGCTTTTTTTTTCTTGCATTTTGATCTCTTTATTTTTACCAAAATAAATACTATCTTTGAACGTTAAACTTTTAATTAAGCCCCTGGATCTTCTGGTAACAAAAATGAATAGATTTACATATATGTATTACCAATACATGACGTAAACTGTACTTTTGATTTTAAGTTCAATAACATGGCCCTCCATTCTTTTGTACTTTGTTAAAATTGTTTTTGACTTGTATCTACCCTGTATGGCACTATGGAACATGTTGGTGCATAACAAAGGAGTACCTATAGTATTTAGACTACACATGGGCAAAACCACAGGGGGTTCACATCATCAGCAGAAGGAGGAGCAGCATGAAGAATCCACACCAGGCTCACCTCCAACCCACTATATACCAAGGATCAGTATCCACAGGACCCCTAGAAAGGATAAGTAACCAGGAAGTTACTGTATATAATAGGGAGAACGTGAAATGTTTCACCCAATAGGGATAGAAAGCATTTTTTATCATTTTTAATACAAACATGCACAATGTAGTGTATGGGAGTTTTTTTTTTGTTTACTCTATTTTTGTTTAATAGTGGGGTGATAGGGGAGGTCTCTCATACCCCCACTAGCAAAATAATAGCTCAGATCACCTCATCTATCTAGCAGCGGCAGGTGATCAGGCCTGGATGCAACCTGGTAGGAGATAAGTTGTTGGCACGTCTGGGTCACACTTATTTCCTACTTAGCTCTCTTAATTTTGGGATGAAAATACCTATACTTTACATTTAATTCTATTTGTATCAAATGGCTTTTAATTGCATAATTAAATGAAATACAACAATTAAAATGTATAGTGTTGAAATCTTATTACTGAAATGTTTCTAACCAGTTCAGAGAACATCAGTGCTAGAAAAAGGTCAGTTTCAGAACACTTATGTTTCATAATTAAGTACAGTGAATCATTAATAAAAATATCCTGTAACTAAAACCACACATTTCAACATTGTGACACATCTTAGCAAATTAATTTCAAAATTATTGTATATTTTACAAATGTAGCCTATAATGCCTATAATAAAGAGTATTTTTGTGCAAAAGTTAATGTAAATGAGACAAAATAAAGAATTGTTTTTTAATTTTGGAAATATTTAAAAGGAAAATTGAAAATCTGTAAATAAATGCCCAACAATCATTACTTTGGTAACCAAGACCACATCCAGATTATGATATAAAGAGAAAGCAAAGTGGCAATAAGAATTGGCTCTAAAACACACTTTCTACGCCTCCCAAGTTTACCATATAGTGAAAAAATCCAACTATATACATTTAGATATTAGATTTTAAAAAAAAAATTGTGAAATATAAATCGTGTTCATGTTATGTGATCCCCAGTTTAAGTATCAAATCATTATATAGTCCCAAACAAAATAGTCTACTCAGCAGAAATTAAATCACATTTATGTGAATTCATAGACATGACAGCCCCAACATGATAATTATAACATATTATTAAATACCACTACAATATCTTTAAGGGGTTAAAGGAATATTTAAGTATCATGGATTATGAATGCATCTGACTTGAGAATCAGTAGTGTATGAAAATATTATTTTGCATGAAACAAATAACAGAAAAAACACTAACAAACTCACCGATATTTGCTAAATCTCTTGAGTTTGAAAGCAGTTGATCTTCAGAGTTAACACCCCTTGAAATCCCTGCTAAAACTAGCATACAATTCATAATTTGTTTTTGTCAATCACAGATAGCTAATACATTTGTATAACTATGTGATGGCAGTTTGTGCACCAAAAAAGGAGACAGACACTGCTGTGTAGATCCCTGCTTTGGGCTGCTGCTGGCTTGAAGGTTAGTAATGGGTTAAAATCTGTACCCAAATGCAGTGTTTCTATTGGGAGGTACACTGTGCCTATGTAAGCAGCTTGGGGGGGTGTGGAAAAAAGATTCATTTTTAAAAATAAAAAAGAAATGCCTTTAAAGAAAATCAGATATGCCTTTAAAGATCATTTTCAAACGTTTTCCATGCATAATGTGTTTTCCTGATTGTCATGCCCAGGTGGGCCCCCACTGAACTTTGTGGACTATGGACTATTGTGGGCCCTGAGGCGAACCTGATACCTGAATCATGGATTCTGTTATTTATAACCCCAGCCCATGTGATTGCTAAATATTGCAATGGATATGGGACTTGCTAAGGAATATGACATGATGTTGCTATATGTAGTGTAAGGTAGGCCTCAATAATTAATGTTGGGGTCACTATATGATGTTTCTTGCACGGGACAGTTTGTGTGTTATTCACAAAGCAGCCTGTGTGGCCTTAACAGCAGGATTCATGATTGTATAGATTTATTGATGGTTAATATCTACATGCAGCATTTTTCCCAGGAATTGTGATAGAGTGTATTACCGGGGGCTCTTGGGTGAAGGTAGTCTAGTTATGGGGGTTATCTGTTTTGAGGGGCAGGAATTAGCTAGGAGAAGTAGTGGAGGGGCATATAGACACTTTAAGCCCTATTAAATTCCAAGCCCGTAGCCTCAATGTGAGCTCTGCAGCGGCTGCAGGCTTGAAATTTGTCAGAGTTACAGATCTATTAAACTAGATTAAATTAAGCGCGAGTTACGGACTGAGACACAAACCCGTAAACCATATCTTGCCTGTTGGATGTGCATCCGTGAACATGATTAATTAGTCAAACCCGTAGTTACGGGTTTAGATGGAGCCAATGGCAACAAAGATCGGCATCATTACGTCACTGAAAAATGGAGGTTAGATTTCAAAGCCTTACGGGCATCAATTACGAGTTTCGATCGGACCCGCATTCCAGAAATAATGCAATATTGATAAATCCGTAAATATGATATTCTAGTCAATGCAAGTTACAGTATATGTATTAACACATTGATTGTCGGGATCAATATAACACAGAAATTAAACTGAAAATAAAGTATTTTATATTGCAGATTTGCGAGCTTGAGAATGTTGTGCTATTATTTTCCATACCTAACATCACTTTCCCTTTACCTATAAGTACAGTGGTTTGTGTATACTTGCATTTACAGTGCTACGGATAGGTCTTTAACCCACTAGTGGTTACTCTCTAGTACCCATTGGCTTTTTGGCTCTATTTACGGGTTACGGTCTTGAACGCCAGTGAATTCATTGGAATTTAATAGCGTTATTGGAAAGCAACAGTTACTGGCTTGACAGATGAAAGGATTTGTGGCCCCAGATCAAATGTTCACGTCCTGTAGCCTTTTCTCGCCCTTACCCCGCAAGTCGTTGGCGAAATGCATTAGAGGGCCAATTTAATAGCCGCAAGTCTTGCAACATACATTACGGGCTACGGTTTTCAGCGTTGAGACAATTGAATAGGGCTATTTGTCTAGAAGCAAGTGTTTACAATACTAACCTCCCTCCTTGACCGGAAGGGCAACTCCTCACAATAAGGAATTTAGCCAACCTCTGCTTAGACGTTATGGTGCCATTTGTCACCTCCCAGCAGGGGGTCAGGCCCTGACTTTGTACATTAGAAGAGGCAAAATAAAAGGAAATAAATGGCTCTCTAATTACAGCAAATGCAGACTCTTAAACCCTGGGGGTAATTAATAATCTTGACATGACAGTAAGTGACCAGGTGGGAAGAAGAATAAACTTCTTGTGATTGGTCCCTGTATGCTATAAATACTGTGTCAGATCAATAAATGGTTGTCAGTTGAACATACATAATTTGAGGTGTGTGTTTCATTCTGACGGAAATAATATGAAGGACTCTGCCTGCAACTCTGCTCCTAATCACTGGGGGTAGTATTGCTTTCCTGTGTTCCTGTATCATGAGGACTGGTTGTTAATGGACTGACTACCTAAGCTTGGCACCAAGGTAACCCCGATTCACAGCCTAGAGTAATTCCTGTAAGCCAAAGGCAGGTGGAGTGAGTTGGTGCGTGTCCCCCCAACTCTGAGTCGTGACACTGATATTCTGTCATGTGTATGTTATCCCTGCTGCCTAACACAGTTTGATGAGGGAGGTGTCAATTTAAGCATATAACCAATTTGCATCTAGTTTCAATATGTCTATGTTGAGGTTGATTAGATATGCATCTTGAGATTGGTTAAGTACACATGAAACAAATAAGGAACCCTTATGGGTACTTTTTTTTATGAGACCCCATATCCCAGAACTTCTGGTACCGCCTTGATGGTGCCCCTGGTAATGTATATATATTATATATAGAGCATGTTATGCTATATTATGTTAAGTATCCTTACAATTCATGTGTTGTGTACACAGTAGCTATGATGTGTTTCCATCATCATTAAATGCATATTTAAGTTTCATGGATTATGTATGAAAAGATTTTTTGCATGAAAAAATGCCAAAACAAATATTAACAACCTTACCCTGATGTTTGCAAATTTCTTCAGGTTTCTGCTACTTGATTTTGTGAAGGCATGCACCTTGAAAACCGTAGTTAAATTAGCATAACATTCATAATTAGTTTTGGCCAAACACAGGCAGTTATAACATTATTTCAAATGACTGAGAAATCAGTTTGTGCAGCAAGGCATCATGGAATGTGTAGTCTTGTGTTTGCATACACAAGGAAGCAGGGAGGAGCTCAGACATTGCCCTGTGGATCTCTGCATTGTGCTGCTGTTGGCTTGAAGGTTAGTATATGGTTAAAAATGTACTCAAATGTAAGTAGCTCTGGGGGTATGAAAACCGAATTTTATTTTCAAATAAAATATCTCTGTATTTGTATAGAATGAGTCAATGTAATGTGATACTGTGTACTGATATAAGCAGCATGTGTAAGATTAGAAAAAAGGGAAAAAAAGGGGGAAATTACATAAGATACACTTTTGAACGAACATAAAGTAACTGTAATATTTTTGAAAACATCATCCAACACAGAGCAACAAGGTATCTGTGTCAATTAATTACAGATACCTACACGTATGTTTAAATTACCTTGCAACACAATGTGCCACCTATCTCCTAGTAGTGTTACTAAAATGTAATGCCGTTAAAATATTGAGAAAAAGTAACAGGAGAGTAATTGAAAAATAATACATTTTAAAGAGTATAAGCAACTTAAACAACAAAATATACATTATGTACGGTAACTGATTTTCTAAATCTGAAATATTTTAAGAAATTATGACAGATCAATGAATAGCCAAATAAAGCAGTTCAAAGAAAAACATCTTGCACTTGTTATCATTGATTATACATCAACTCTGTGGTTACCACTGGAAGTGGAGCTCAGTGTAGAAAAGGAAACACAGTAAATGGCACGCCTAGTGAATATAATAATACTGTATAGTGGGTTAATACAAAATTTTATTTATTCAGAATAGTTCCTTATGGTTTGTGTGGTTCGGTAAAGTCAGGGGAACAACTGTGATATTTCAGATATCAAGTAAATAGAGACAAATGAAGAAACAACAAGTAGCATTCAGAATACTAACAGACTTCTAAGTCTCCATTATATAAGAAGAAAACTGCTAAAGGACAATGGTTTGCTGAATGTGTATTGCCAATGCAGGATTATCAAATTGCGACTATAAATAATTATCTCTATCTATAAATAAAATGCTATTGTTGTTATTTGGCAGTAATATCCTAACTCAATTCATATATGCAGCACCAATAAAGGTATCCCAATATTCTCAATAAAAAATCTTTCCTGTTGGGTGGCCATTCCCGACACACTAGGGTTGAAAGCAGCGCTCCACCAGGCTGCTGCACCATTCTGTGCTGCTGTTGTTCAGCAGAACTAATAAAATAACCCAAACCTCTAGCCCTACCCTAACTCTACCCTCAAGCCTAACCCTAAAATCTAACTATAACCCTAACCTGTATCCCCAAACCCTAAATCCAAATCTAACCCTAACCCCAAGCCTAACCCTAAAAACTAACTTTAACCCTAACCTGTATCCCCTAACACTAAATCCAACCCTAACCCCAAGTCTAACCCTATTTATGCCCCGATACAGGGAGTGCTCTGCTGAAATTGTAGGAGCAAGATTCAGCGATACATGCAGCACCATGCATTACCGCCTTCCGATCACTGTTTGGTGCTGCTGCATTCGCTCACACTGAGGCTTATTATTATTATTATTAACTTTTATTTGTAACGCACCAACATTCTGTAGTGCTGTAAAGGGGATAAGGACAAGAAAAAATACAATATTAACAAACTGTAAAAGATGGAAGGTCCTGTTTTGAGCTTAAAAATCTTTAGAAAGTGTTTTTTTGGCTAAAGAGCCATACAAGATTAGAAACGCGCTACTTACAATCTAAAGGGGATGGAAGAGGCAGAATAAAGGGGGATGGAGGAAGCAGATAAGAAATATCAAGGAAGGTCAGGAAAGAAGAGAAGGTTAGCTTAGGTAGGAAGGTATGCAAAGTTAGAAATATTTTTCATTAAGTGGGAGAGGGATGGGGTCTGACAGAGTCATCTGATGTGAATGGCTTTAGTATGCCGTCTATTATTTGCCCCTAGTGGTCAGAAAATATAACCTGCAAATGGGAAAGTCAGGTAAATAGAGTGCTATATACAGTAGCTGCAACAATTAGAGGTGGGTGGGAGGGTAGTGGTAACTTGATTCAGGAAGAAGTAAGTATGGCAAGAGCTATAGTTAGGAGGAAGTGTTTGTAAGGTAGGAGATGGAGAGCTGTGTCCTGAATCTTAGCAGAGAAAAGTAATACCAGATCAGAGACAGTTGCTGTAGGGTAGGAGATGGAGAGCTGTGTCCTGAACCTTAGCAGAGAAAAGTTGGTATGGCATGTACCACTAGCATCCTGCTGAAGGAACTGTGTGATGAAAGTGCCCTTGTTGATATTTTGGAAGGCAAACTTAGGGGTGAAATGTTGGACCTGCAGCATGGGAGCCTGTTCCTTAAAACATGACTGAACCGAAACTGGCATTGTAAGATAGACTGGCATATCTTGGTTAGGCACCAAGGGATATTGTCAATGGCATCTCTATGGTTGGTTCACAGGGAGCTTGTCAGCTCTTTAGGTGTATGGAGATTATTCTGTTCCTTTATAAATCTTTATATAAATCAAACTTATTTATATAAACCAAAATGAAATGGTGGAATCTTGGGTTCCAGCAAAGCGGTTTCTCCAAATCCAGTAGTTCTGTTGATTCTGACACACAAAAATAAAATGGAGTTCTTATTCATTTATCACTTTTTGGTCTTCCTGCTTAGCACGATGCAACCAGACTGACTGCACTGCTATTGTCACTGGCACCTGCTCCTCTCGGAGCAACTTCAATAATGCATGGTTTTTCAATGATTCCCAAAATTGTACTCCATATTCCAAAAGAGGGCGCACTAGGGATTTGTATATAGTGGGAGAATTATATCTGCTTCCCTTGCTTCTTTACCCTTCTTAATACATGCTAATATTTTACTTGCCTTTGCAGATGCTGTTTGGCATTGAGCACTGTTACCTAGGCAGTTGTCCACAAATACTCCCAAATCTCTTTCAATATCTGATAGCCCTAGATTTGCTCCATTAAGATTATAAATTGCATGGCTATTTTTCCTTCCCAGATGCACAATTTTACATTTATTTGTATTAAATCTCATCTGCCACTTAGATGCCCATTCCTCTAATTTATGCAAAACCCTTCGGAGGGAAAGTACATAATTTTCTGATTTAATTACCTTGCACAACTTTGTGTCATCAGCAAAAATGGAGACACCACACTCCAATCCCACTTCCAAGTCATTAATAAATATGTTAAAAAGGAGGGGACTGAGCCCTGAGGAACTCCACTTACCACATTAGTCTAATCGGTGTATGTTCCATTTACAACAACCCTTTGCTTCCTGTCTTTTAGCCAGCTCTCAATCCATAAACCAGCTCTCAATCCATGGCAATTCCTGTATCCCCTAGTTTGTTCGAAAGTCTCCCATGTGGCACTGTATCAAAAGTCTTTGCAAAATCCAAATAGATTACATACACTGTTGCCTTGATCCAAGTTCCTACTAACCTCCTCATAGAAACTAATTAGGTTTTTTTGACATGACCTATCCTTCATAAATCCATGTTGGCTCCTACTTATAAACCTGTTTTAATAGACATATTCCTGTATATTATCCCTTATTAACCCTTCTAAAAGCTTTCCCACTACCGAAGTGAGAATACTGGTCTATAATTCCCTGGATTTACTCTTGCTCCCTTCTTAAATATAGGTATCACCTCTGCCTTTCTCCAGTCATCTTGTAGAGACCCTGTGTTGAGTGAATCCTAAAAAATTAGATATAATGGTTTGGCTATTACAGAACCCAGTTCTCTCAGTACCCTTGGATGTATTCCATCAGGACCAGGGGCTTTATTCACATTTATTTTTTCCAACCTCTTTTGATTTCTTCCTGCGATAACCAGTTATTTGGTGAAGGTATTATAGCCTTATTATGTTGCAGTGACCCAACCACTGGTACCTCCCTTGTGTATACAGATGAAAAGAACCTATTTAGCTCATCTGCCTTTTCCTGGTCACTAATTATCAGACGGCCTGTGTCACATTGTAATGTTCCTATAGCTTCCTTCTTGGCCTTCTTCCCATTAATATATTTAAAACATATTTTAGGGTTAGTCTTACTCTCCTTTGCAACTAACTTTTCATTTTCGATTTTAGCCAGTCTAATAGCCCTTTTGCAAGCCTTGTTGATTTCCTTGTACTTGCGTAAAGCAGTCTCTGTCCCCTCTTGTTTGTATAATTTAAATGCTTGTTTTTTACTCCTCATCTTCATCTTTAATTCATTGCCAAGCCACATGGGTTATGATCTACTCCTTATACTTTTATTTTCACATGGTATATGGTGATAAGTATGTTTATTTAGTAAGGATTTGAACGTTGTCCATTTATGTTCAATATGTTTACCTGCCAGTTCTTTGTCCCAGTCTGTACTTTGTACTTTTGCCCTTTTAAAATTAAGAGTTTTCGTTAGCCTCTTACAGTTATGTTTTTTTAATTCAATCTCAAATGAGACTGTGTTGTGATCACTGTTTCCCAAAGATTACCCTATTTCAACATTTGATGCAATATCAATATTATTTGTGATAACTAAATCTAAGATCTCTAAATGTACTCAAGAACCTGCTCCCGTTAGCTGAACTGCTGGTCTCATTTATCCAGTTTATTTCAGGGTAATTAAAATCTCCCATTATTAGAACTTGCCCATGCTTAGCTGCATTTCCAATCTGTAACAATAATTGTATTTCCTCAATTTCAGCTATATTTGGGGGTTTATAGCATACTAATATTCTTTTGGAATTTGCTGCTCCGCTATTTAACTCTACCCACAAACATTCAACTTAATCACTAGTTCCGCCATAAATATCTTCTCTGACTATAGGCTTAAATTACAGACAAATGCCTCCTCTTTTACCATTACCCCAATATTTCCTAAATAGGTTATAACCATCCAGATTAACAATCCAGTCATGAGATTTATCCCGCCATGTTTCAGTAATGTCTATTAAATCCCATTTCTCATTAACTGCTAATAATTCTAACTCACCCATTTTATCTGGCAAGCTTCTGGCATTAGCTAGCATACACCTTATGTTATGAGTCTGTAGTTCTGAAGTGCCTGCCACTGTACTTGAGTTACTTAGCAATATCAACCTATTGACTGTACTCACCCTCCCCCATCTCCTCCCCCATGCCTAGTTAACAAGTTCCTTAACCCCTCTACACTTACTACCCCATTACTTTTATCTCATCCCTCCCCCCACCCCCAACCTACTAGTTTAAAAACTCCCCCAGCCGTTCTACCATCCTATCCCCTAGCACAAAAGCTCCCTCATCATTAGGGTGAAATCCATCCCTGCTGTAGAGATTGTACCCAAGTGAGAAGTCAGCCCAGTGCTCTAAAAAAACAAACCCCTTCTTAATGCACCAAATTTTTAGCCATGCATTAACCTCCCTAAGCTCCTTTTGCCTCCCTGGGCTAGCACGTGGCACTGGTAGTATCTCAGAAAACACTACATTGGAGGTCACTGCCTTCAGCTTATTACCTAATTCTATAAAATCATTCTTTAGGACACTCCATCATCCACTAACTTTGTCATTGGTACCAATATGTATCAAGACCGCCGGTTCATTTCCAGCCCCTCCCAATAATTTGTCTACTCGATCCACAACATGCCGAACCTGAGCACCCGGGAGAAAGCAAACTGTTTGATTGCTGGGATCTGGGTGACAAATAACCCTGTCTACCTTCCTAATAATAGAGTCCCCAACCACCAAAACCTGTCTGTTGCTCTGCCTATGCATATGACAGGATGTACACGGAGTGAGGTTGCCACTGGACTGACTCATAATTACAGTGGGTAAACAAAAAATGTATAAAGCACTACAATGTTCTCCCCCTTTGCACTCCATTCTTATATTTAAACCCCTATACTTATACTAGAACTGCCCTTATGCTAGAAGTGTTCGTACCTTTCCCTGTTTTTATTAGGTTCTTACTACTCACCTGCCCACTACTCCCTGCACAAGTACACACACTTACTGTTCAGGAGAAATCAAAGAACAGATGCAAGCAGACCACAAAAAGTCACACACTGATATACCTTTCCACAGGCAAAACCACACCCCCTCTCAGCTGCAACTACTCACTACTCACTGCACAAGTACACAACACAGTTACTGTTCAGGAGTAATCATTATCACTATTTATTAAATATAAATAGGTAAAGTATATTAATGTAATTTCATATTAATTTATTAATTCACTGTACAATTTTTTTTTAATAGTTTACATCGTAGTTATATATCTGTCTTCGCGATGAGGTGATCGTTGCAAAGCAGGAAACTTGAACTACACGAGGGGAGAGGCTCACAATGAGCGCCGAAGGTCCTCAGAGGAGGCTTACATTGTATGGCAAACAGCATTGCCATGGCTTCAAATTTTATCGCAGTCATTTTTGACGGGCAAGTCGCTAGTATATATATATATATATATATATATATATATATATATATATATCTGGTGATCTTAAACCAGGGACAAAGTGAGGGACAATGAAAAGTAGTGAATAAGGCATAGCGAGCAAACAGATCGAAATGGACCTACGGCAGCATACATTCTATATACATTCCTGCTTAAAGGACATTTAAAGACTTTAATCAAGATTCCACTGTACAACATATTTTCTTGTATTCATGCATTATTAAAATAAATAGATAAAACTACATCATACTTTCTATTTTTCATCTTGTCATTTACAGTCCCCCCTTGATAATTAGACCTCCATCTTGCTAGAGCTGCAACACTGGCCCACGTTCTTACACTCCTGCGTATATCATTTGGTCACTGGTGACAAAGGGCAGTATTCTATTGCCCAATTCGTAAATTTATACAAACTTAAAACTGCTCTTAAAATTGCCACAGATTCTATTAGCTACTAGCAATCTGATTACGAGTTCCCTGTCCACAATCATTACAGGCCAGCCAAAGCCGCAAAACTGGCCTTAGAACTCCATTGGTTTTAGCATAGCTCAATATTACGAGCTCTAAATAATGAAAGCTACACAAATAGATATTCTATTAGACCAATAGTGGTAGATTGCAAATAAAGTCTAACCGGCAATTGAAAAAAGTATCAAGTTTATTTCTAAATATTAGGAGTTCTAAATAGGACTCTCAATGGCTTATTCAAACACTTATTATAGCTGTAACAGCAATTACACACACAATACTGTACTTTAATATTATGGGAAGGCATTGAAACACATTACAATTAACAGCCTCAATCCCACAAATATGCAATTAATAGATATTATTTCAAAATGTTATTTCTGAGTAATATTATCATGATCTAATGCATTTTATAGATTGCTTGATTGCAAGCCCGATCAGCAAATATTAATTACTAGCGACTTTCCCGTAAAAAATTATGACAATAAAATGTAAAGCCTGGCAATGCTGTTTGCTACACAATGCAGATTTCTCCCCTTCTACTTTACAGGCCTCGCCACTCATTGCAGGCCTTGGCAAACCCGCAAAGTTTCGTGCCCCACAATGAGCACCTTTGGAGCTCATTGCGAGCCTCTCACCCCCTCTTCTTTCCGGGCCTCGCAAAGAGCGCCTTCGGTGCTCCTTGCAAGCTTCTCCCCACTCTCTCCCTCCCATGTCTCTTTGCCCCCTCTCCCTCCCCTGGGTATTTTTTCCCCTTATCTCCCTACCCTGTGTCTCTTCCCCCCCCCCTCTGTCACTCCTGTGTCTCCCCCCCCCCCACTCCCTCCTCGGTGTCTCTTTCCACCCTCTCCCTCCTCTGTGCTCCTTTTTGCATTTACAATTGTGAATTGTTAATTTCCCCCAAGCCCGAAATGTGTTTTCAATTTACGGGCTTAAAAAAAAGTTACAGTTTTACAGCCGCCATTTTTTTCTTCGCCCAAAAACGCCAACTAAATATCCAATTAGCTTGCCGCCTCCCTTACAGGCTCTCTGCCTCTCCCCCTGTGGTGTGTGTGAGGTTGTAAGTAATTTTTTTTATTAATAGGCGTCTTCCGACGACTTCCAATTTACCGGGCTTGAAAAATATGGCGGCCGTTAACTCCGTAATTTTTTGGAAGCCTGTAACTCGTTGAGCCTCTCCCCCCCCCCTCAAGTTAGTCAGGTACGGTCCGGCACTCATTGCAGCCCTGTCAAGCCATATACGCACGGGCCTCACGTAGAGCGCCTTCCGCACTCATTGCGGCCCCCGTCAAACCAGTAAGTTTCAGGCCTCGCTATGAGCGACTTTGGCTCTCATTGTGCATGCGCAAGCCTACAAATGTTAACATTGCATGACCAACATTCGTAAGTACGACAACTATATATGTGATTGCCACTAATTAATTCTTAGCCTCCGACTGCAGACGTGTAACTTCCATGTTTTACTGACGTCATGATGACGGTCTCATTTACTATTGATTGTGTCTAAGAAGTAAATTATATGATTGCTTAAATATTGACAGATCACGCTCCCTGAAATCCGGCTTAAAAAGGCATGGTTTACGAGTTCAGGCTTGTGGTTGGAATTTGTGAGCTGGAGTCAATAGAATACATCTAAACATTTATTTAAAAAAAAAAACTTTGCAGTTTGCAGTGCCAACTTTGGCCCATATTCTATTAGCTGCTTGCAAATGCCTCAAACTCACAAACGGATACATCACATGCATAGAATAAAGTGTATGTGGGTATTGCAGATTATTTTACTTCTGCTGCATAAACAGAGTAGAAGAGGACTGCTAGAAGCAAATGCCTGTACCTATAGTGAAACATATAAAGCCTAGATCGTGAGTAAATAATGCCATCCATCTACTTTAATAATTACGGTAAGTAATTGAATAATATATAAAAAACTTTTCGTCATTTACCTCACTATAAGGTGTGAAAGATTATATATTAAAATTATCTATTTTTTTTTAATTACACTAATAACATCTAAAAACTATGGTCTTAGGTCTTTGTACAAACATACAGTGAAGCTCTGTGGGAACACAAAGATTTATAGTTTTCACAGGAGTGCAACAGGACAAGTTAACCCCTAACAGTCACTTTTAGTAGATTCCAGCAGTCATTTCCCTGCACAGATGAATTTATGAAGGTTTAACACTCTGTTTGTCTGTGTTCATGGCAAGGAGCAGTTGCTGTGGGTTTGTCTGGGGGCATGTCAGAGTCTCCATGTAAACAGAGATTTCATTTATACATTTCTCTGTAAAAAAAGAACATTTCAAAAATTAAAAAAATTATTTCAACATGTTTTAAGAGATCTTTTCTTTGATGTGGTCCGAACTGTGCTGAATTAAGTGGCCCTTTAAACTGACATTTAACTCAGATTTCAGCTGTCCTTTAATAAGAATCTCAGATAAAATGAAGATAATCTGACCTCTTATGGTTGGTTTTCAAACAGAAAATAAATAAAATCTGCATCATGTAGGGAATTACACGTAATGCTAATGACAAATATGAAAACTGTATTCTGATGTGGCACCTATAACTTCACAATAAAAACTTTATAAATATGAGCATATGCTTATATCCATTATGTATTTACACGCAATAGCTCCCACACCTTTTTCTTATGTTATTACTTCATAGAGAAACATAAAGATATATTTTATTACATTATAAAATATTATCTACACTAGGAAAGGTGAGTGCCAGATGCTGTGTTGTGTGTACAGTATGCAGTGTGTGTATGGTCTGGGCCATGTGATCTTACATTAGGAAATGACACAAGCCTCACGGGAGGAAGGGAGGTGAGAGGCAAAGCAGAGGGGTAAGCGAGTTCCCCCTCTGCTGTAGTTTCCCTTCTCAAATTTTTCCTACAAGCCCACTGATGCCCCCTTCCGGTATCTACACCACCTATAAAATTCCCACCATTATTATTAACCCATGCATTCACTTTTAGTACCTGCACTGAAGGATTAAATGTTGACATTTCTTAACTTTGTAATGCTGTGTGTTCAGGTACATAACTAGGTTGTATTACAGCAAGTAGGGTGCGTTTAACCCCTGTATAGCGCTACGGAATATGTTGGCGCGTTACAAATAAAGGATGATAATAATAATCAGCTAGCTTGGAACATGTAAGATATTTTAGGCCTCATCCAAATCCCTAACGGATCTCTGCAGAAAAGGCTGCTCACAGCTGCAGCTTTTTTTATGCATATAACATACCCATCACAAACCCAACTACTCAAAACCACTGTTAACTGGGGATCATGCATCAAGGCTGTCTGACCGCAAACCCTGGTGCTGTTACGTCCCCACACGACTGCTGCAAAGACTAATGAGCTCACCTCCAATCCCCAATAAAATGCTTAACCATGGCGGTCTACTGAGACCCCCAGGTACCTAAACATTAATCCCTACCACGAGGGTTCTTAACGGACCCCCATGGCACATATATTTAACCCTTATGGTTCAGGGGTCCTATAAAATATATGCCATGGAGGTCCTGCAAGAACCTCCATGGCACCCTTCCTGAACTAATATGACATGGCGGTCCTGGAAGAACCTCCATGACACCTAAAGTTATCCCCTACGGCATGAAGATCATGGCCATCTAAAATTAACCCCCTATCTACAGGGATCCTGTAAGGACCCCCATGGCTCCTAATAAATATACAATGCCACAGACTCATCTAATTAACGCTTGCCACAATGGTCCTATAATGGCCTTTGTGGCATATAAAAATTAACCCTTAAAGGACCTCCTGGTTTTCCTAATGTATCCAATGGTTGTTGTTGTTGTTTAGTCGTTCATTTGTGTTCAACTCTCTGTGACCCTGTGGACTGCAGCACACCAGGCACATCTCTCACCCACTGCCTCTCTGAGCACCCTCAAGCTCTATGTTCATTACCTAATTGACCTCATCTATCCATCTTTTGTGCCTCTGCAAAACCAGGCTTGCACATTAGGTAATTCTTGGTCCATATATTGGCCACTGTTGAGTTTTCCAAATTTGTTGGTATGATGCAAGCAACACTTTCACAGCATTATATTGTGGGATTTTTAACAGTTCAGCTGGGATTATATCAACTACTGGGTCCTTGTTATTAGCAAGACTTCTTTAAAGGATCCACCCATGATAAACTAAATTAACCCCATAAGTACCATGGGGTTTATATAGACCCCTAGGTATTCTATATTAACCCACTGTATGAAATGGGGATTCTTGTATTCATTTTTGTAATTCAATGTTTTTATTTATAGTAAAGTAGGGGGTTAATATAGAATTCCATGGGGTTCAATATAGACCCCCATGGTACTTAAAAGGTTGATTTAGCTTACCATATTGGTCATTTAACAACCTCCATGGCAACAAGTGTTTAATTAGGAATAACATGTGTTCTATGTTTGGGGTGTAATAACCCAAAACATCTGGGGGGGATACATTTAAAGTTTGTGCACCTGAAAAGCTTGCTGCCCAAAATGGGTGTGTGCATCTATAAATCATGTGTGCGCTGAAATCCCACTACACATAAATGTGCAGAGATATTTACTTTACACCCCCCCCCCCCCCCCAGGTAACTTGTAATCTTTTGCACTACTTGCTTGTTCTTACTTTAAACAGTCCCCACCCAGTTTACCCCCTTGTTCACCTGCTTGACAACAGTGGTTTGCTCTGACCTGCCATCTCCTTTCCAGCTCCCAGGGTCTTCTCCTATTCTATAAACTCTCCCTGTAGCTTTTCCAGGCCAGACAATAAGTATCTGTATCAGAAAGAGGTGGAATCAAGTATCCTGATATCTGAGTATTAAGAAAAGTAGTAGAGAGATGGTAGACAAGAGAGATAAATAGTAAGTAGAGAGAGGGTAGACAAGAGAAAGACAAGAGAGGAGGAAAAGAAAGAAAGAAAATAAAACAGAAAGAAAATAAAAGAGAGAAGAAGGAAAACGGCATGGAAAGGAAGAAAGAGACAGAATCAGATGAAGAGATAATGACATGTCAAGGGAGAGGCATAGATAAAAACAGAGAACAGGACAAGAGACAAGAAGCAGAAAAAAGATAATAGACAGGGAAAAGAACATGGAGGGATAGACAGGAGAAAGTGAAATATAGGAGGAAAGAGAGGAAGAGAAAGAAAGAGAAAAAAAGAAGATGCAGAAGAGAGAATGAGAGAGGGAGAAGAGAAAAAAGGAAATTGAGGAAACTGAAAATGACAAATAGGAAAGAAGAGGAAGGAGAGGGAGAAAATTGGAGGGAGGAACAAAAGGGAGTGATAGACCATAGATGAAGGAAAGAGGAGAGAAAATAGGTAAAATGGATATATCAAAAAAGAGGACAGAGAAAGAGAGAAAATGGGAGAGAGGAAAGGAAGGGAATGAAACAGTAGAAAAGAGAAGAATGGGGAGGGAAAAGAGAACAGAAGGAAATGAGAAAAGAAGGTCAAGGGATAGCAAAGAAAAGGATGAAATAATTAGGCTAAGAACAAAAAGGGAGGAATGAGGGAAAAAAGAGGTAAGAGAGAGGTGAAGGGTCGACAGAAAGATGGTAAGAAAGAGAAAGGAGGATGGGGACAATAAGAGAGTTAGAGGTGCAAAACAGATGGGGAGAGAGATGTTGGGAAAAGAGAGGGAGAAAGAGAAGTGACCGGGGGAAGAGTCAGAGTGGGGCAGATCAAAATAGATGGGACAGGCCGTGGGGGGCGGACAACAGAGGAGAGCCAGACAGCAGAGGAAAGAGAAAGATGAAGGGTGACAAAGAGACAGATAATGAGGGGTGGGGAGAAACAGGGGAGAGAGAGACAACAGAGGGAATGAAGGTTAAAGAGAGATAGTGGAGGGGAGACAGGGGAGGGAATGAAGGTTAAAGAGAGATAGTGGAGGGGAGACAGGGGAGGGAATGAAGGTTAAAGAGAGATAGGGGAGGGGGGACAGGGGAGGGAATAGAGGTTAAAGAGAAATGGTGGAGGGAAAGATGAGAGGGAATAAAGGTTAAAGAAAGATAGTGGAGGGGTAGACAGGGAAGGGAATGAAGGTTAAAGAGAGATTGAGGAGGGAAAGACAGGAGAGGGAATGAAGGTTAAAGAGATAGATAGTGGAGGGGAAGATGGTGGGAGAGAGGAAGGGGATTGAGGTTTAGGGGAGAGACTGAGAGGGTTATGGACATATGAGTAAGTAAGGCAAGCTAGGAGAGTAAAGGAAAGAGAGACGAGATGAGGGAGAGATATATAGATGGAACTGACAGAGGGGGGAGAGGGGTAGATACACAGAAGAGGGAAAGCAGACAGAAGAGGGAAGAAAAAGACATGTGAAGAGAAAAACAGACAGAAGAGAATACAAAAAAAGACAGAGGGGGAGAGTGAGACATGAGGGGGCTGAGAGAGGGGGAGAGAGAGAGAGATAAGGGAGGCTGACAGAGGGGGCTGCGGCCAGGCGCCGAAGGCGCTCCTTGCGCTGGTAGAGATGAGCGCCATAGGCACTTATCCCTATGACACTTTACCATCATACCTACGACCAGCGGGTCTATACATGTACACAACACTCAAATACACAATTCACACTGCGAGACCCGTAGCACTTTGAAAAAAATTCAGGAAAAAAATATGGCCCGTAACATTTACAAAAGGAAACCGCCACTTGCATAAAACAAAATACGAGCCGCAAAAAATATGAACTTAGCGGCCGAACCGCGCACACCGAAAAACACGAAAACAACAGTAAATACACACAAAAATAAAATAAAAACATCACACATAGCAAGGGGGGACACACAGGACGTCTGAAAGTCATCTTACACGTCAATTTAACTAAAACATTTACAGTTTAGACACTCGAAAATCCCCTAAGCGAGAGAAAAAATTGCCGCCGAAAAAAACGATAACGAGGCTACACGACCTCTAAAGCCGCAAAACACCACTAAGCACATACGACTTTTACAGAAAGCCGTACGGCCTAAAACATACACCATTAGCAAGGAAGCTAAATCATCCACACCCGTGTACCAAATACACATTCGCCGCCATTTCACAACAGTAACTTACACAATGTGGAAGTACCCAGCTACACTAATAACTTACCCTCGCGCACGCAGCCTATTTACACTACACACTGCACACATTGCTGACACTTACACCTCAGCTCAAAAACACTGCAAATCTACATTGTATGCTGCAGGAACATCAAAACAGATTGTTAGTTCTTCAGCACATTGCTTGCTGCATATATTAATTACAAATACGTAAAGAGTCTGAATTATGATTCCATTCATTTAGTAATTAATTATCATTAAAACATGCATATATACAAAACTTTAAAACACACCACAACAAATCATTGCAAAAAACGGCAAAGGTAAGCTTTGCGTGTAGGTTAGTTTCTGTGCTGTATGTACATGTTGCTGGGGCAACATGCAGGCCTTTTGTACTTTCCATGTAGCCCCCAGCCTTTTCTCTGAAGTTGGAGAGCATACCCCACTTCAACAATACACAGTCCATTATCCCTCTCTAAAACAATCAAATACTGCTAATTGGTACTGATGCTGTACAGTCACTGGAAGCAGGGAGCCCTGGATGCAATTACTGTAAGGAATTGTTGTCTCCCTCACATTGCGTATAAATGTGGAAGCAATACTACCTAAATACTACTCATTATCTATACCTCTATTTCCAATTATTTCCTTTTCTATAGCAATTTTACCATTTTGCTTTGCATAAAAAGGTCTAAAGCACTGTGTGGCCCTTTTAAGGTTGTTGGTCACTGGTCTAGGGTGTGTGTTTGTGTATCAGAAGTTGTGTTGTGCGTACAGAAGATAAAATGTAAGCTAGTACCATCTGTTATTTGTGTCATAGGTGTGTGCCACTAGCTGTGTTCTGTATACAGCAGGTAAAGTATGTGCAATTAGTTGTGTCGTGTGTACACTTGGTAAGATGTGTGCCAGTAACTGTGTTGTGTGGTTTTGTATTTGTGTTGTATGTCCTCTAGGTAAGAAGTGTGCCTGTGGCTGAGTTGTATGTATTATATCTAAGGTGCGAGCCCAGTAGTTGTGTTATGTGTACAAATGGTAATTCTTATTCTTTATTTGTAACTTCACAATTTTCCGTAGCGCTAACCGGGGTTAAGTACAAGGCAGAAGTATTAACACATGGCTAAAGAATGGAAGGCCTTATTTTTTAACTTAAAATCAAACGTACAAAGTGCTTTTTCCCAAAGCATCTTACAAGATTGGATACAAAGTTATAGTCTAAAGAAAATATTTGTGCCATGAGCTATGTTTTTGTACAGTAGGCAAGGTGTGTGCCAGTATGTGTGTTGGGTGTACAGTGGGTACAGTGTGTGCCAGTAGCTCTGTTGTGTGCATCATAGGTGTGTCTCAGTAGTTGTGTTGTGTGTACAGTATGTGCTAGTAGCTGTGTACATTAGGTGTAGTTGTATTGTGTGTACAGTAGGTAAAGTATATGCCAGTAGTTATGTTATATGTACAGTATGCAAGGTGTGTGCTAGTAGCTCTGTTGTGTGCATCATAGGTGTGTCTCAGTAGTTGTGTTGTGTGTACAGTATGTGCTAGTAGCTGTGTACATTAGGTGTAGTTGTATTGTGTGTACAGTAGATAATGTATATGCCAGTAGTTATGTTATATGTACAGTATGCAAGGTGTGTGCTAGTAGCTCTGTTGTGTGCATCATAGGTGTGTCTCAGTAGTTGTGTTGTGTGTACAGTATGTGCTAGTAGCTGTGTACATTAGGTGTAGTTGTATTGTGTGTACAGTAGATAATGTATATGCCAGTAGTTATGTTATATGTACAGTATGCAAGGTGTGTGCCAGTAGCTCTGTTGTGTGCATCATAGGTGTGTCTCAGTAGTTGTGTTGTGTGTACAGTATGTGCTAGTAGCTGTGTACATTAGGTGTAGTTGTATTGTGTGTACAGTAGATAAAGTATATGCCAGTAGTTATGTTATATGTACAGTATGTAAGGTGTGTGCCAGTAGCTGTGTTGTGTAGGTAAGGTAGTTAACTCCCTTTCTCTCTGTCAATGCTCCCTCCTTTCCGTCCATGGAAAGTCCATCTGCCCTGGGCCATGTGATGTTACATTAGGAAATGACACAAGCCTCAAGGGAGGAAGGGAGGTGAGGGGCAGAGCAGAGGGGTAAGTGAGCAGCTGCTCCCCCTCTGCTGTAGTTTCCCTTCCAAAATTTTCCTACAAGCTCATTGATGCCCCCTTCCTTTATCTACACCACCAATAAAATTACCACCATTATTATTAACTCATGCATTCACTTTTAGTACCTGCACTGAAGGATTAATGTTTAAAAACGTTAACTTTTTGCTATTAAAGCTGATGGCAGAGCAGCACAGATTTATTCACATCATCTATTATATTAAAAACAAAATACATATTAGCTAGAGTAATATATGACAAGGAAGCAAAGAGGTACTTGTTTTTCCAAACTGTGTTGCCCATATGGTTTTGAAGTGGTTAACTCCAATTGCATACCAATGTCTGAGACTTGTCTCTCTACAGAATGCCAGTTCCCTAAAAGTACATTCCCTTCCATTAGAGGATCATCACCTCATCACTTGCTGAAGTATTTATATGGGATTCCCACATCCCTCTCTCAGTCTCTGCTCCAGTAGGTAGCTGTGCCGTCCAGATTGTGAACTTGCCAATACCACTACTCTCTTCAGTATATATTAACCACATCAGGAATCTTTGTCCTATAGTGTGTGTGGCCCCTGACCACAGAGTATCAGGGCAAGCTCAGACAGTGTGGCTTTGTGATATGCAGTATGTGACCACTTGGCCACTATGATTATTTATAATATATTGCAATGCCATGACTGTAGGAAAGGCTCAGTTGATGCTGGAATACTATCTACAATAGGGTAATTGCCTGATTGCATATTGTATTTTTTGGTTGTACATTATCAGGACAGGCTCAGTCAGTGATTGGATGCTATATAATGAAGGGTGACCTCTTGGCTGTACACTATCAGAGCAGGGTCATTGCTGAATTCTAGCTAATATTTGATATTTTCCTGATAATATGAAGGCTTGGATAGTTAACTCTGGATTTATATATATTGTGGGGTAGCCTGATGGGTGCATGCTCTCAGGACAGGCTCAGAAAGCTTTTTTTACATTAGACCAAATATAAAGAGTGATTCTAAATCTGAGCCAGCATCTTGGGGGTTTGCTTTATATTCAATGCCACCGAGAACTCCTTTGATGGTCCAAGGGTAACATGGCTTCCTCATTTATACGTGACAGCCAGACAACTGGATGTGAGGGAGCCAACGATTCATTACAGTAATCGCATCCAGGCCTCCCTGCTTCCAGTGACTGTACACATCAGCATGCAGTCTGCAGGCAAAGGAGGGAGAAAGAAGGAAGGAGAGAGAGAGAGCAGGAGGGCCATGTGAAGAGCGAGAAGGAGGGGGCTAAAGAGAGAGATGGACTCCTGAAAAACACAATTATCTAAGACTCATTTCCACAACTACCTCCTTAAAATCTCTTTTAATTTTGCTCTCTTGTTTACAAGCAACCCACCATCTTACGAAGATAACGCTGCAAGAATCTGTTAGACACTGCCTATGTTTAATACCGTATGTGACCTGCCTTTTTGAAATATCTCCTGTGTCTTCAAAATACATAATTTAAAAAGCTATTATTAAAAGTACTTAAAAAACACATGTATGTAGGTTTCATAATGGAACTTCTGGACATTTTGGATAAAAATGCAGTATTTATGTTAAATTAATCTGGCACTGGAAGTGTTAAAATCACTCCATAAATAGATTTATGGTCCATCATGCTTTGTAGCTCAGACTTTGGTTTCATAAATCATCAGGGCTACTTTACGCTTATGTAAAGGGTGCCTGAATTTCTTTATTTAATTTGATCTACCACCTCTGCTGGAAGGCCTCCTTTTATGCAATAATACTGTATGAACAGATTATATATATTTGTTCTAGATATGATTATTTCCAATATGTAGTACATTTAAGTTAACACATTCTCCTAATTTTATCATGTCTGTGGTAGCAGAGGGGTTAAATGTAACATTGGGCCATTCACCAATTCCAAAACCCTAGAGTCTGGTTAGGAAAGGGGTGTGGCCTGATCCTCAGGCTTTCTAAATGACAGTTCAGATACCCAATATCAAAGAGGGGTGGGAGTCTCCACAGCCACTCATTGTCTAGCCTGTCAAACGCCTGGCTCTTTTAAAACAAACCTCCCTTCCAAAGTTGCATACTGTATTTTTACAGAGAGCAGAGGACAGACCTAGAAAAAAAAAAGACTGGAATGATGTCAGGAAGGGGTCCAGCCAATTGGAAATGTCAGGGGGAGGTGCTGGAAAAGTTCCTTTCTTCTTTTTGGGTTTTCCCTGCCCTGGAACAAAAAAAAAAAGTCTATAATAAGTTTCCCATTAAAAAAAAAGACAGAGGGAAAATATTCTGGTAGTAAAGGAATGTGAAGGATAGAGCAGCGTGGGAGGACAGGAGCAAGAGGGGAGCTGGGGATACTGGGATCTACTGGAGGGATCCCCCCTCTCTATGTGCCTCTGCATATATTTCTATACATCTGCTGTGCTTACTGTATCTCACTTGCATTCCTCCTTTCCTCCTTCCCTCTTTCTGTGCCTCTTTTGTCTATGTCCTAACTCCAAAACCTCTTCATCATCTTTCTGATCCAATCTGTCTAGTCCCGGTCATTATTATATTTATTCCATCTGCTTCCTCCATTATACTCTTCATCCCCTTTTTTATTGTTCATACATTCAGTTTACTTTTTCTTTCTTTCAGTTTAAAATTCTCTCTTCCTTTACCATTTTCTCAAGTTATTCTTCTGTCTTGACCCCTCCATCCACTTCTTTCTCTTCACCTCTCCATCACTCCATTTCTTTCTACACCATACTTATCTAACTGTTTAGTTCTTCCTCGTCTTTCCCTCTCTCCTTTTCTCTTAATTTCTCTTTCCCATCTCTCCCTCTGTTTCTTTTTCCAATTGCCACATTCTTTTCTATCTTTTTTCTCCCTTTCTCACATTCAGTTTCTCTCCCCGTTTGCAGCACTCTATTAATTTATCTCTCCCATATTTCCCCCTTTCTTCATTTATCTCGCCCTATCTATCCTACTTTCCCTTAATTTCTCTCCCCTAACTTTCCCACACTCTAATACGTTCTCTCCCCATCTTTCCCTCTCTCTTTCTTCATTTCTCTATCTTTCCCAAATTAATTATTTTCTCTCTCCCCATCTTTAACACACTCTAATTATTTCACTTCCCCCATCTTTCCCTCTCTCCCTAACTTTGCCACTCTTCTCAACTATCTGCTATCCTCAAATGGGGGCAGCTATTTGCCAGGATGGCGACTTGGATTTTCACCTTATTTTTGGGGAAGAAGCCTCTTCCTCGCCCAGGAACATTCTGCAGAGTAACGGTGAGTAACCTCAGGGCAGCGGTAAGTGGTTTTATATACACAACTGTGCTGATATTGCAAAGATGGTAATTGTTGCGAAACTCTAAACAGTATTGCCTATGTATTTAACATTGCATGAGCTACCTAGGGAATGTGGCAACACTAGAATTACAGCATGGAGCACAGATGGGAGATGATAGTTGGTTAAGATAAATGTTTCATTTACTGACGCTTTCATCTGGCTCACAGCAAATCTGTGCTGCTACATATAGAGTGGTAGGCTCATGGCACAGCCATTCAGCAGGGATGGTAGTTAAGCAAAGGAAATAAGACTCTTATGTATATAATAGACAGTCCACAAGAGTGGGCCTGTGCTATGTTATCAAACTACATATGATATAATTCTTCAGAACGCAATTTAAACTTACCATGTAGATACAAAGAGGATACAATAAATAATATCCCCTGCTATTGGAATAATGTGTTAGCCTTAAACACACAAAGCTAACAAGTAATGAAACACACAACTACGTTTATATCAGGTTATAACAGACTGACAGCGAAGAGATGGAAGCTGGCAGGGACTGGTACAGGGTACTGACTGTTAGGGGTAGGGACAGTGGACCAAGATAAAGTCAACAAAATAAAACAATACGATAGATAGAAACATACAGCCTTATTAAATTGTGATTCGGCCAATTGAATAGGGCTCTATATAAGCACAGAGCATATTTTTTTACAGAAGTTTTTAGTTACTGAACTTCTATCCAAAAGCAAGGTCTTCACTAACAACTTCTGTAACAAAATATGCTGTGTGCTTATATAGAGCCCTATTCCATAGGCCGAATTGCAATTTAATAAGGCTGATAGTTCTTACAAGAATTGCAATATAATTATGTTAGCTATACAAAAATTGTATTTTGTATGTGCTTATGTGACAAACATGTATCATTTGTTTATATAAAGATCTTTATCTTATTCTCAATGGACAACAGACAGTAATGTATGTCTACCTCATGTAAATAGACATACAATAATAGTCTGATTGGCAGGTGCATAGGTCATGACCTCCCAGGATCCCGTCAGAGAGCAGGGTCTGTGACACAGGTGTTTCCATCCATGACACAGTAACACAACATGACATCTGACCTCAGCTGGCTTCTGTTTCCTGCTGATGTGCACAGTCCAGGATGAGACAATTACACAACAAACACAACAAAGAGTTGTGCTACTCAACACTACATGCAGGTATACTAGCATCTCTATACAACTACACTACACAGGGCTGCTCTATGTCTCTCAATGTCTTTTGGTCTGGGGACCGACTAGTGCCCCCCATCCAGTGCTCAAGGGGGCCCAGATTATGTATAACAGGGGATACTTCATGTGGCATCCAGCTTTGCACTGATTTGAGTATAGTACAATTTAACTGCTTATAAATGCCTCTTTAATCTATCATTGTGACTGGTGATGGTTTGTACAAAGTGTTAGGCTCTCCTTATCCCTGAGAACCAGCAGGTAAAGTATAGGGACCAGCACCAGTCCCAGCTGTTAAGAACCACTACTCTATATATAATACTATATAGTCATATAATATTATTTATTACTGCACAACACAGCACACTTGGATCTACACAACACAATGCTGCTCTACAAAGCACAGCACAAGGTGCAACTATGCGGCACTGAGCAACTATTCTCAACATTGCATATAAATGTGTATATTAATATAAATATATGTATTTATAAAGAATGCACAAATAATGTATATACAATCTACTGAACAGAAATGCACATATACAGCACATTCACCAGAGCTACATATATACAGTACACTGACCAAAACGGAACATATACAGCACATTGACCAGCACTGCACATCTTTTATTATATTGACTAGAACCGTACTTTCAAGCAAAAAGAGGCATCTCTCTGGGTGGGTTATCATGCTCATACAACAAACCTACCTAGATTAGGTAGTTCTCAGATTGAGCACCTCTGACTTTGTTTTTGGCTGTATGCAAATTATCACTGGGGTTAGGTCTCTTCAGGGAGAACAGCTGCCCCTCGCTGACGAGGCCCAAAGAGGCCAAAACGTACGTCTGGGGTTTGCTGTTTCTCCTGTTCGGGGTGGAATTGCCTGGTATTTCGGGGCTGGATCACTCTAGTGAGTGGGACCAGACTGATATACTACAGGATATTTCTCCCTGTGAAGGGCACAAGTGATTAAAAGAGGCTGCTCTCAGAGTGGGTTATCATGGCCATATAACTAACCTACTTAGATTAGTTTATTCTCAGATTGAGCACCTCTGACTTTATTTTGCTAGAACTGTATATATATATATATATATATATATATATATATATATATATATATATATATATATATATACAACACATTGACTATAATCACATTGGCTATATATTGCACACTCATCAGAACTACACATACACAACATAATGAGAACTGCACATATACAGCACATTCACCAGGCTGTACATATACAGCACATTCACCAGACTGCACATATACAGCACATTCACCAGACTGCACATATGCAGCACATTCACCAGACTGCACATATACAGCACATTCACCAGACTGCACATATAAAGCACATTCACCAGACTGCAGATATACAGCACATTCACCAGGCTGTACATATACAGCACATTCAGCAGACTGTAAATATACAGCACATTCACCAGAACTGTACATATACAGCACATTCACCCGAATTGTACATATACAGCACATTCACCCGAACTGTACATATTCAGCACATTCAGCAGACTGCACAAATACAGCACATTCACCAGGCTGTACATATACAGCACATTCACCAGACTGCACATATACAGCACATTCACCAGACTGCACATATACAGCACATTCACCAGACTGCAGATATACAGCACATTCACCAGGCTGTACATATACAGCACATTCAGCAGACTGTAAATATACAGCACATTCACCAGAACTGTACATATACAGCACATTCACCCGAATTGTACATATACAGCACATTCACCCGAACTGTACATATACAGCACATTCAGCAGACTGCACATATACAGCACATTCACCAGGCTGTACATATACAGCACATTCAGCAGACTGTAAATATACAGCACATTCACCCGAACTGTACATATACAGCACATTCACCCAAACTGTACATATACAGCACATTCACCAGACTGCACATATACAGCACATTCACCAGAACTGCACATATACAGTACATTCACCAGGCTCTACATATACAGCACATTCACCAGACTGTACATATACAGTACATTCACCAGACTGCACATATACAGCACATTTACCAGGCTGCACATATACAGCACATTCAGCAGACTGTACATATACAGCACATTCACCAGGCTGCACATATACAGCACATTCACTAGACTGTACATATACAGCACATTCACCAGGCTGCACATATACAGCACATTCACTAGACTGTACATATACAGCACATTCACCAGGCTGCACATATACAACACATTCACCAGACTGCACATATACAGCACATTCACCAGACTGCAGATATACAGCACATTCACTAGACTGTACATATACAACACATTCAGCAGACTGTACATATACAGCACATTCACTAGACTGTACATATACAGCACATTCACTAGACTGTACATATACAGCACATTCACCAGGCTGCACATATACAGCACATTCACCAGACTGTACATATACAGTACATTCACCAGACTGCACATATACAGCACATTCACCAGGCTGCACATATACAGCACATTCACTAGATTGTACATATACAGCACATTCACCAGGCTGCACATATACAGCACATTCACCAGACTGTACATATACAGTACATTCACCAGACTGCACATATACAGTACATTCACCAGACTGCACATATACAGCACATTCACCAGGCTGCACATATACAGCACATTCACCAGGCTGCACATATACAGCACATTCACCAGGCTGCACATATACAGCACATTCACCAGACTGCACATATACAGCACATTCACCAGACTGTACATATACAGCACATTCACCAGACTGCACATATACAGCACATTCACCAGGCTGCACATATACAGCACATTCACCAGACTGTACATATACAGTACATTCACCAGACTGCACATATACAGCACATTCACCAGGCTGCACATATACAGCACATTCACCAGACTGCACATATACAGCACATTCACCAGACTGTACATATACAGTACATTCACCAGACTGCACATATACAGCACATTCACCAGACTGCACATATATACTGTATTGACCTGCACTGCACACACAAATCAAACTGACCAGAACTACACATATACAGGACAAGGAGCAATCAGCGCACACAAACAGCACACTGAGCATCACTACATGTGTATCTATACCAGTGCTGCCCAATGTTGCTCTCTTTCCCTCCCTATTATTAATCTAATTTTTTCCAGTTTTCCTGGTTATTTTCCAGTCTTTGCCCTTCAGTCCGCCCTCCCCTATGTCTGTCTTCATGTTCATCCCACACATTTTCTCAACCTGTAGCTCTTTTCCCTGGTCCTCCCCATATAGTCTCTGTCTCTTTATTGTCTCTCTCCTTTTCTCTCTCACTTCCTCTTGCGTTTCTCCCGTCCCCCTCTTCCCCTCCCTTGTTTAGAATATCATTCTTATTTAGATATTCCAACATGTGGTACAAGTTAGTCCCTCGGAGGTTTGGCAGGCGAGCGTTGCTGTGGTGACGGTGATTTCGGCTGGCGTAGTTTGGATTGGGGGGGGTGTAATTAGGTGCACATGTCCATGAACTTCTGGATAACTTTATGGGACTGTTTGAGAAGGAGGGAGAATGGATCCCACGAGCTGCAGAGTGTCTGCAAGGAGAGATTCCTGTTCACAATAAAGGTCACTCAAGCTTTTTATGTCAGCATCCAGCTCCTACCACAGCTAACTCTCTCACACTGCTCCCCCCACAGCCAACTCTCTCACACTGCTCCCCCCACAGCCAACTCTATCATAGTGCTCCCCCACAGCCAACTCTCTCACACTGCTCCCCCCACAGCCAACTCTCTCACACTGCTCTCCCCACAGCCAACTCTCTCACACTGCTCTCCCCACAGCCAACTCTCTCATACTGCTCCCCCCACAGCCAACTCTCTCATACTGCCCCTCGAACAGCCAACTCTCTCATACTGCTCCCCCACAGCCAACTCTCTCATACTGCTCCCCCCAGAGCCAACTCTCTTATACTGCTCCCCCCATATACAATCTCTCAAACTTCTCTTCCCACAGCCAACTCTCTCATACTGCTCCCCCCACAGCCAACTCTCTCATACTGCTACACCCAAAAACAACTCTCTTATACTATTATACTACTCCCCCCAGATCCATCTCTCTCATACTGCTCCCCCACAGCCAACTCTCTCGTACTGATCCCACCACAGACAACTCTTTCATACTGCTTCCCCCACAGTAAACTCTTTTATACTGCTCCCCCACTGCCAACTCTCTCATTCTGCTCCCCTTACAGCCAACTCTCTCATACTACTCCCCCCACATCAAATATCTTAAACTGCTCCCCCCACAGCCAACTCTCTTACACTGCTCCCCCCAAAGCCAACTCTAACATACTGCTCCCACCACAAACACCTCTCTCATACCACAGCGAACTCTCTTATACTGCACCCCCACAGTCAATCTTTTATACTGATCCCCCCACAGTCAACTCTTTTATACGGCTCCCCCCCACCGCCACTCTCTCATACTGCTCCCCCACAGCCAACTCTCTCCTACTGCTCCCCCCACAGCCAATATCTTTAACTGCTGCCCCACAGCCACACTCTCATACTGCTCCCCCACAGCCACTCTCTCATACTGCTCCCCCCACAGCCAACTCTCTTCTACTGCTCCCCTCACAGCCAACTCTCCCATACTGCACCCCCCAGCCAACTTTCTCCTACTGTTCCCCCCACAAGCACTCTCTTATACTGCTTCCCCCCAGTCAATCTCTTATACTGCTGACCCCACAGCCAACTCTCTTATACTGCTCCCCCCACAGCCAACTCGCTCATGCTGCCCCCACCCCACAGCAAACTCTCTCATACTGCTCCCCCTACCGCCAACTCTCCCATACTGCTCCCCCCACTGCCAACTCTCTCATACTGCTCCCCCCACTGCCAACTCTCTCATACTGCTCCCCCACAGCCAATATCTTTTACTGCTCCCTCACAGCCAACTCTCTCATACTGCTCCCCAACACTCAACTCTCTTATACTGCTCCCCCCAGTCAATCTCTTATAATGCTACCCCCACATCCAACACTCTTATACTGCTCCCCCACAGCCAACTCTCTTATACTGCTCCCCCCACAGCCAACTCTCTCATACTGCTCCCCCACTGCCAACTCTCTTACTGCTCCTCCCACAGCCAACTCTCTCATACTGCTCCCCCCACAGCCAACTCTTTTATACTGCTCCCCCCACATCCAATCTCTCAAACTGCTCTTCCCACAGCCACACTCTCATACTGCTCCCCCCACAGCGAACTCTCTCCTACTGCTCCCCCCCACAACCAATATCTTTAACTGCTCCCCCACAGCCAACACTCTCATACTGCCCCCCCCATTGCCAACTCTCCCATACTGCTCCCTCCACAGCCAACTCTCTCATACTGCTCCCCCCACTGCCAACTCTCTCATACTACCCCCCCCCCCCCACAGTCAACTTTCCCAAACTGCTCCCCCCACAGCCAACTCTCTTATACTGCTCCCCCCACAGCCAACTCGCTCATGCTGCCCCCACCCCACAGCAAACTCTCTCATACTGCTCCCCCTACCGCCAACTCTCCCATACTGCTCCCCCCACAGCCAACTCTCTCATACTGCTCCCCCCACTGCCAACTCTCTCATACTGCTCCCCCACAGCCAATATCTTTTACTGCTCCCTCACAGCCAACTCTCTCCTACTGCTCCCCAACACTCAACTCTCTTATACTGCTCCCCCCAGTCAATCTCTTATAATGCTGCCCCCACATCCAACACTCTTATACTGCTCCCCCACAGCCAACTCTCTTATACTGCTCCTCCCACAGCCAACTCTCTCATACTGCTCCCCCACTGCCAACTCTCTTACTGCTCCTCCCACAGCCAACTCTCTCATACTGCTCCCCCCACAGCCAACTCTTTTATACTGCTCCCCCCACATCCAATCTCTCAAACTGCTCTTCCCACAGCCACACTCTCATACTGCTCCCCCCACAGCGAACTCTCTCCTACTGCTCCCCCCCACAACCAATATCTTTAACTGCTCCCCCACAGCCAACACTCTCATACTGCCCCCCCCATTGCCAACTCTCCCATACTGCTCCCCCCACAGCCAACTCTCTCATACTGCTCCCCCCACTGCCAACTCTCTCATACTGCTCCCCCCACTGCCAACTCTCCCATACTGCTCCCCCCACAGCCAACTCTCTCATACTTCTCCCACCACTGCCAACTCTCTCATACTGCTCCCACCACTGCCAACTCTCTCATACTGCTCCCCCACTGCCAACTCTTATACTGCTCCCCCACAGCCAACTCTCTCTCTCATACTGCTCCCACCACTGCCAACTCTCTCATACTGCTCCCCCACTGCCAACTCTTATACTGCTCCCCCACAGCCAACTCTCTCTCTCATACTGCTCCCCCAACAGCTAACACTCTTATACTGCTCCCCCCACAGGCAACTCTCTTATATTGCTCCCCCCACAGCCAACTCTCTCATACTGCTCCCCCACTGCCAACTCTCTCATTCTGCTCCTCCCACAGCCAACTCTCTTATACTGTTCTTCCCACACCCAACTCTCTCATACTGCTCCCCCTCAGCCAACTCTAACATACTGCTCCCACCACAATCACCTCTTTCATATCACAGCCAACTCTCTTATACTGCCCACCACAGTCAAACTTTTATACTGATGCCCCCACAGCCAACTCTCTTATACTGCTCCCCCCACAGCCAACTCTCTTATACTGCTCCCCCACTGCCAACTCTCTCATTCTGCTCCTCCCACAGCCAACTCTCTCATACTGCTCCCCCCAGAGCCAACTCTCTTATACTGCTCCCCCCACATTCAATCTCTCAAACTTCTCTTCCCACAGCCAACTCTCTAATACTGCTCCCCCCAGAGCCAACTATCTTATACTGCTCCCCCCACATACAATCTCTCAAACTTCTCTTCCCACAGCCAACTCTCTCATACTGCTCCCCCCACAGCCAACTCTCTCATACTGCTACCCCCAAAAACAACTCTCTTATACTATTATACTACTCCCCCCAGATCCATCTCTCTCATACTGCTCCCCCACAGCCAACTCTCTCGTACTGATCTCACCACAGACAACTCTTTCATACTGCTTCCCCCTGTCAACTCTCTTATACTGATCCCCCCACTGCCAACTCTCTCATTCTGCTCCCCTTACAGCCTACTCTCTCATACTACTCCCCCCACATCAAATCTCTTAAACTGCTCCCCCACAGCCAACTCTCTTATACTGCTCCCCCCACAGCCAACTCTAACATACTGCTCCCACCACAAACACCTCTCTCATACCACAGCGAACTCTCTTATACTGCACCCCCACAGTCAATCTTTTATACTGATCCCCCCACAGCCAACTCTTTTATACTGCTCCCCCCCACAGCCACTCTCTCATACTGCTCCCCCACAGCCAACTCTCTCCTACTGCTCACCCCACAGCCAATATCTTTAACTGCTGCCCCACAGCCACACTCTCATACTGCTCCCCCACAGCCAACTCTCTCATACTACCCCCCCCCCCCACAGTCAACTTTCCCAAACTGCTCCCCCCACAGCCAACTCTCTCATACTGCCCCCCCCACCGCCAACTCTCTCATGCTGCTCCTCCCACAGCCTACTCGCTCATGCTGCCCCCACCCCACTCTCCCAAACTGCTCCCCCCACAGGCAACTCTCCCAAACTGCTACCCCCACAGCCAACTCTCTCATACTGCTCCCACCCCCACAGCCAACTCGCTCATGCTGCCCCCCCAACAACCAACTCTCTCAAACTGCTCCCCCCACAGCCAACTTTCTTATACTGCTTCCCCCCACAGCCAACTCTCTCATACTGCTCCCCCCACCAACAACTCTCCTTTACTGCTCCCTCCACAGCCAACTCTCTGATACTGCTCCCCCCACAGCCAACTCTCTCATGCTGCCCCCCCACAGCCAACTCTCTCATACTGCTCCCCCCACCAACAACTCTCCTTTACTGCTCCCTCCACAGCCAACTCTCCCATACTGCTCCCCCCACTGCCAACTCTCTCATACTGCTCCCCCCACTGCCAACTCTCTCATACTGCTCCCCCACAGCCAATATCTTTTACTGCTCCCTCACAGCCAACTCTCTCATACTGCTCCCCAACACTCAACTCTCTTATACTGCTCCCCCCAGTCAATCTCTTATAATGCTACCCCCACATCCAACACTCTTATACTGCTCCCCCACAGCCAACTCTCTTATACTGCTCCTCCCACAGCCAACTCTCTCATACTGCTCCCCCACTGCCAACTCTCTTACTGCTCCCCCCACAGCCAACTCTCTCATACTGCTCCCCCCACAGCCAACTCTTTTATACTGCTCCCCCCACATCCAATCTCTCAAACTGCTCTTCCCACAGCCACACTCTCATACTGCTCCCCCCACAGCGAACTCTCTCCTACTGCTCCCCCCCACAACCAATATCTTTAACTGCTCCCCCACAGCCAACACTCTCATACTGCCCCCCCCCATTGCCAACTCTCCCATACTGCTCCCCCCACAGCCAACTCTCTCATACTGCTCCCCCCACTGCCAACTCTCTCATACTGCTCCCCCACTGCCAACTCTCCCATACTGCTCCCCCCACAGCCAACTCTCTCATACTTCTCCCACCACTGCCAACTCTCTCATACTGCTTCCCCCACCACCAACTCTTCCATACTGCTCCCCCCACAGTTAACTCTCTCATACTGCTCCCCCACAGCCAACTCTCTCATACTGCTCCCACCACTGCCAACTCTCTCATACTGCTCCCCCACTGCCAACTCTTATACTGCTCCCCCACAGCCAACTCTCTCTCTCATACTGCTCCCACCACTGCCAACTCTCTCATACTGCTCCCCCACTGCCAACTCTTATACTGCTCCCCCACAGCCAACTCTCTCTCTCATACTGCTCCCCCAACAGCTAACACTCTTATACTGCTCCCCCCACAGGCAACTCTCTTATATTGCTCCCCCCACAGCCAACTCTCTTATACTGCTCCCCCACTGCCAACTCTCTCATTCTGCTCCTCCCACAGCCAACTCTCTTATACTGTTCTTCCCACACCCAACTCTCTCATACTGCTCCCCCTCAGCCAACTCTAACATACTGCTCCCAGCACAATCACCTCTTTCATATCACAGCCAACTCTCTTATACTGCCCACCACAGTCAATCTTTTATACTGATGCCCCCACAGCCAACTCTCTTATACTGCTCCCCCCACAGCCAACTCTCTTATACTGCTCCCCCACTGCCAACTCTCTCATTCTGCTCCTCCCACAGCCAACTCTCTCATACTGCTCCCCCCAGAGCCAACTCTCTTATACTGCTCCCCCCACATTCAATCTCTTAAACTTCTCTTCCCACAGCCAACTCTCTAATACTGCTCCCCCCAGAGCCAACTATCTTATACTGCTCCCCCCACATACAATCTCTCAAACTTCTCTTCCCACAGCCAACTCTCTCATACTGCTCCCCCCACAGCCAACTCTCTCATACTGCTACCCCCAAAAACAACTCTCTTATACTATTATACTACTCCCCCCAGATCCATCTCTCTCATACTGCTCCCCCACAGCCAACTCTCTCGTACTGATCCCACCACAGACAACTCTTTCATACTGCTTCCCCCAGTCAACTCTCTTATACTGCTCCCCCCACTGCCAACTCTCTCATTCTGCTCCCCTTACAGCCTACTCTCTCATACTACTCCCCCCACATCAAATCTCTTAAACTGCTCCCCCACAGCCAACTCTCTTATACTGCTCCCCCCACAGCCAACTCTAACATACTGCTCCCACCACAAACACCTCTCTCATACCACAGCGAACTCTCTTATACTGCACCCCCACAGTCAATCTTTTATACTGATCCCCCCACAGCCAACTCTTTTATACTGCTCCCCCCCACAGCCACTCTCTCATACTGCTCCCCCACAGCCAACTCTCTCCTACTGCTCACCCCACAGCCAATATCTTTAACTCCTGCCCCACAGCCACACTCTCATACTGCTCCCCCACAGCCAACTCTCTCATACTACCCCCCCTACAGTCAACTTTCCCAAACTGCTCCCCCCACAGCCAACTTTCTTATACTGTTTCCCCCCACAGCCAACTCTCTCATACTGCTCCCCCCACCAACAACTCTCCTTTACTGCTCCCTCCACAGCCAACTCTCTGATACTGCTCCCCCCACAGCCAACTCTCTCATGCTGCCCCCCCACAGCCTACTCGCTCATGCTGCCCCCACCCCACTCTCCCAAACTGCTGCCCCCACAGCCAACTCTCCCAAACTGCTCCCCCCACAGCCAACTCTCTCATACTGCTCCCACCCCCACAGCCAACTCGCTCATGCTGCCCCCCCAACAACCAACTCTCTCAAACTGCTCCCCCCACAGCCAACTTTCTTATACTGCTTCCCCCCACAGCCAACTCTCTCATACTGCTCCCCCCACCAACAACTCTCCTTTACTGCTCCCTCCACAGCCAACTCTCTCATACTGCTCCCCCCACAGCCAACTCTCTCATGCTGCTCCTCCCACAACAAACTCTCTCATGCTGCCCCCCCCCACAGCCAACTCTCTCATACTGCTCCCCCCACAGTCAACTCTCCCAAACTGCTCCCCCCACAGCCAATTCTCTTATACTGCCCCCCCCACAGCCAACTCTCATGCTGCTCCTCCCACAGCCAAATCGCTCATGCTTCCCCCCCCCCCACAGCCAACTCTCTCAAACTGCTCCCCCCTCCGCCAACTCTCTCATACTGCTCCCCCCACAGCCAACTCTCTTATACTGCTCCCTCCACAGCCAACTTTCTCAAACTGCTCCCCCCCCCCAGACAATCTCTTATACTGCTGGCCCCACAGCCAACTCTCTTATACTGCTCCCCTCACAGCCAACTCGCTCATGCTGCCCCCACCCCACAGCCAACTCTCTCATACTGCTCCCCCCACCGCCAACTCTCCCATACTGCTCCCCCCACTGCCAACTCTCTCATACTGCTCCCCCACAGCCAATATCTTTTACTGCTCCCTCACAGCCAACTCTCTCCTACTGCTCCCCAACACTCAACTCTCTTATACTGCTCCCCCAGTCAATCTCTTATAATGCTGCCCCCACAGCCAACACTCTTATACTGCTCCCCCACAGCCAACTCTCTTATACTGCTCCCCCCATAGCCAACTCTCTCAAACTGCTCCCCCCACAGCCAACTTTCTTATATTGCTCCCCCCACAGCCAACCCTCCTTTACTGCTCCCCCCACAGCCAACTCTCTCAAACTGCTCCCCCCACAGCCAACTTTCTTATATTGCTCCCCCCACAGCCAACCCTCCTTTACTGCTCCCCCCACAGCCAACTCTCTTATACTGCTCCCCCCCAGTCAATCTCTTATACTGCTGCCCCCACAGCCAACTCTCTTATACTGCTCCCCCCACAGCCAACTCGCTCATGCTGCCCCCCACCCACAGCCAACTCTCTTATACTGCTCCCCCACTGCCAACTCTCTCATTCTGCTCCTCCCACAGCCAACTCTCTCATACTGCTCCCACCACCGCCAACTCTCATACTGTTCCCTCACAGCCAACTCTCTCATACTGCTCCCTCAACAGCCAACACTCTTATACTGCTCCCCCCACAGGCAACTCTCTTATACTGCTCCCCCCACAGCCAACTCTCTCATACTGCTCCCCCACTGCCAAATCTCTCATTCTGCTCTTCCCACAGCCAACTCTCTTATACTGCTCTTCCCACAGCCAACTCTCTCATACTGCTCCCCCTCAGTCAACTCTAACATACTGCTCCCACCACAATCACCTCTTTCATATCACAGCCAACTCTCTTATACTGCCCCCCACAGTCAATCTTTTATACTGATGCCCCCACAGCCAACTCTCTTATACTGCTCCCCCCACAGCCAACTCTCTTATATTGCTCCCCCACAGCCAACTCTCTCATTCTGCTCCTCCCACAGCCAACTCTCGTATACTGCTCCTCCACTGCCAACTCTCTCATTCTGCTCCTCCCACAGCCAACTCTCTCATACTGCTCCCCCCAGAGCCAACTCTCTTATACTGCTCCCCCCACATACAATCTCTCAAACTTCTCTTCCCACAGCCAACTCTCTCATACTGCTCCCCCCAGAGCCAACTCTCTTATACTGCTCCCCCCGCATACAATCTCTCAAACTTCTCTTCCCACAGCCAACTCTCTCATACTACTCCCCCCACAGCCAACTCTCCCATACTGCTACCTCCAAAAAAACTCTCTTATACTCTTATGCTACTCCCCCCAGGCCCATCTCTCTCATACTGCTCCCCCACAGCCAACTCTCTTATACTGCACCCCCCACTGCCAACTCTCTCATTCTGCTCCCCTTACAGCAAACTCTCTCATACTACTCCCCCCTCATCAAATCTCTTAAACTGCTCCCCCCACAGCCAACTCTCTTATACTGCGCCCCCCACAGCCAACTCTAACATACTGCTCCTACCACAAACACCTCTCTCATACCACAGCGAACTCTCTTATACTGCACCCCCAAAGTCAATCTTTTATACTGATCCCCCCACAGCCAACTCTTTTATACTGCTCCCCCTCACAGCCACTCTCTCATACTGCTCCCCCACAGCCAACTCTCTCCTACTGCTCCCCCCACAGCCAATATCTTTAACTGCTGCCCCACAGCCACACTCTCATACTGCTCCCCCATAGCCACTCTCTCATACTACTCCCCCCACAGCCAACTCTCTTCTACTGCTCCCCCCACAGCCAACTCTCCCATACTGCACCCCCCAGCCAACTTTCTCCTACTGTTCCCCCCACAGCCAACTCTCTTATACTGCTCCCCCCACAGCCAACTCTCTCATACTGCTCCCCCCACCGCCAACTCTCCCATACTGCTCCCCCACAGCCAATATCTTTTACTGCTCCCTCACAGCCAACTCTCTCCTACTGCTCCTCAACACTCAACTCTCTTATACTGCTCCCCCAGTCAATCTCTTATAATGCTGCCCCCACAGCCAACACTCTTATACTGCTCCCCCACAGCCAACTCTCTTGTACTACTCCCCCCATAGCCAACTCTCTCAAACTGCTCCCCCCACAGCCAACTTTCTTATACTGCTCCCCCCACAGCCAACCCTCCTTTACTGCTCCCCCACAGCCAACTCTCTCAAACTGCTCCCCCCACAGCCAACTTTCTTATATTGCTCCCCCCACAGCCAACCCTCCTTTACTGCTCCCCCCACAGCCAACTCTCTTATACTGCTCCCTCCCAGTCAATCTCTTATACTGCTGCCCCCACAGCCAACTCTCTTATACTGCTCCTCCCACAGCCAACTCGCTCATGATGCCCCTCGCCCACAGCCAACTCTCTTATACTGCTCCCCCACTGCCAACTCTCTCATTCTGCTCCTCCCACAGCCAACTCTCTCATACTGCTCCCAACATCGCCAACTCTCATACTGTTCCCTCACAGCCAACTCTCTCTCTCATACTGCTCCCCCAACAGCCAACACTTTTATACTGCTCCCCCCACAGGCAACTCTCTTATACTGCTCCCCCCACAGCCAACTCTCTCATACTGCTCCCCCACTGCCAAATCTCTCATTCTGCTCCTCCCACAGCCAACTCTCTTATACTGCTCTTCCCACAGCCAACTCTCTCATACTGCTCCCCCTCAGCCAACTCTAACATACTGCTCCCACCACAATCACCTCTTTCATATCACAGCCAACTCTCTTATACTGCCCCCCACAGTCAATCTTTTATACTGATGCCCCCACAGCCAACTCTCTTATACTGCTCCCCCCACAGCCAACTCTCTTATATTGCTCCCCCACAGCCAACTCTCTCATTCTGCTCCTCCCACAGCCAACTCTCGTATACTGCTCCCCCACTGCCAACTCTCTCATTCTGCTCCTCCCACAGCCAACTCTCTCATACTGCTCCCCCCAGAGCCAACTCTCTTATACTGCTCCCCCCACATACAATCTCTCAAACTTCTCTTCCCACAGCCAACTCTCTCATACTGCTCCCCCCAGAGCCAACTCTCTTATACTGCTCCCCCCGCATACAATCTCTCAAACTTCTCTTCCCACAGCCAACTCTCTCATACTGCTCCCCCCACAGCCAACTCTCTCATACTGCTACACCCAAAAACAACTCTCTTATACTATTATACTACTCCCCCCAGATCCATCTCTCTCATACTGCTCCCCCACAGCCAACTCTCTCGTACTGATCCCACCACAGACAACTCTTTCATACTGCTTCCCCCACAGTAAACTCTTTTATACTGCTCCCCCACTGCCAACTCTCTCATTCTGCTCCCCTTACAGCCAACTCTCTCATACTACTCCCCCCACATCAAATATCTTAAACTGCTCCCCCCACAGCCAACTCTCTTACACTGCTCCCCCCAAAGCCAACTCTAACATACTGCTCCCACCACAAACACCTCTCTCATACCACAGCGAACTCTCTTATACTGCACCCCCACAGTCAATCTTTTATACTGATCCCCCCACAGTCAACTCTTTTATACGGCTCCCCCCCACCGCCACTCTCTCATACTGCTCCCCCACAGCCAACTCTCTCCTACTGCTCCCCCCACAGCCAATATCTTTAACTGCTGCCCCACAGCCACACTCTCATACTGCTCCCCCACAGCCACTCTCTCATACTACTCCCCCCACAGCCAACTCTCTTCTACTGCTCCCCCCACAGCCAACTCTCCCATACTGCACCCCCCAGCCAACTTTCTCCTACTGTTCCCCCCACAAGCACTCTCTTATACTGCTTCCCCCCAGTCAATCTCTTATACTGCTGACCCCACAGCCAACTCTCTTATACTGCTCCCCCCACAGCCAACTCGCTCATGCTGCCCCCACCCCACAGCAAACTCTCTCATACTGCTCCCCCTACCGCCAACTCTCCCATACTGCTCCCCCCACTGCCAACTCTCTCATACTGCTCCCCCCACTGCCAACTCTCTCATACTGCTCCCCCACAGCCAATATCTTTTACTGCTCCCTCACAGCCAACTCTCTCATACTGCTCCCCAACACTCAACTCTCTTATACTGCTCCCCCCAGTCAATCTCTTATAATGCTGCCCCCACATCCAACACTCTTATACTGCTCCCCCACAGCCAACTCTCTTATACTGCTCCCCCCACAGCCAACTCTCTCATACTGCTCCCCCACTGCCAACTCTCTTACTGCTCCTCCCACAGCCAACTCTCTCATACTGCTCCCCCCACAGCCAACTCTCTTATACTGCTCCCCCCACATCCAATCTCTCAAACTGCTCTTCCCACAGCCACACTCTCATACTGCTCCCCCCACAGCGAACTCTCTCCTACTGCTCCCCCCCACAACCAATATCTTTAACTGCTCCCCCACAGCCAACACTCTCATACTGCCCCCCCATTGCCAACTCTCCCATACTGCTCCCTCCACAGCCAACTCTCTCATACTGCTCCCCCCACTGCCAACTCTCTCATACTACCCCCCCCCCCACAGTCAACTTTCCCAAACTGCTCCCCCCACAGCCAACTCTCTTATACTGCTCCCCCCACAGCCAACTCGCTCATGCTGCCCCCACCCCACAGCCAACTCTCTCATACTGCTCCCCCTACCGCCAACTCTCCCATACTGCTCCCCCCACTGCCAACTCTCTCATACTGCTCCCCCCACTGCCAACTCTCTCATACTGCTCCCCCACAGCCAATATCTTTTACTGCTCCCTCACAGCCAACTCTCTCATACTGCTCCCCAACACTCAACTCTCTTATACTGCTCCCCCCAGTCAATCTCTTATAATGCTGCCCCCACATCCAACACTCTTATACTGCTCCCCCACAGCCAACTCTCTTATACTGCTCCTCCCACAGCCAACTCTCTCATACTGCTCCCCCACAGCCAACTCTCTTACTGCTCCTCCCACAGCCAACTCTCTCATACTGCTCCCCCCACAGCCAACTCTCTTATACTGCTCCCCCCACATCCAATCTCTCAAACTGCTCTTCCCACAGCCACACTCTCATACTGCTCCCCCCACAGCGAACTCTCTCCTACTGCTCCCCCCCACAACCAATATCTTTAACTGCTCCCCCACAGCCAACACTCTCATACTGCCCCCCCCATTGCCAACTCTCCCATACTGCTCCCCCCACAGCCAACTCTCTCATACTGCTCCCCCCACTGCCAACTCTCTCATACTGCTCCCCCCACTGCCAACTCTCCCATACTGCTCCCCCCACAGCCAACTCTCTCATACTTCTCCCACCACTGCCAACTCTCTCATACTGCTCCCACCACTGCCAACTCTCTCATACTGCTCCCCCACTGCCAACTCTTATACTGCTCCCCCACAGCCAACTCTCTCTCTCATACTGCTCCCACCACTGCCAACTCTCTCATACTGCTCCCCCACTGCCAACTCTTATACTGCTCCCCCACAGCCAACTCTCTCTCTCATACTGCTCCCCCAACAGCTAACACTCTTATACTGCTCCCCCCACAGGCAACTCTCTTATATTGCTCCCCCCACAGCCAACTCTCTCATACTGCTCCCCCACTGCCAACTCTCTCATTCTGCTCCTCCCACAGCCAACTCTCTTATACTGTTCTTCCCACACCCAACTCTCTCATACTGCTCCCCCTCAGCCAACTCTAACATACTGCTCCCACCACAATCACCTCTTTCATATCACAGCCAACTCTCTTATACTGCCCACCACAGTCAAACTTTTATACTGATGCCCCCACAGCCAACTCTCTTATACTGCTCCCCCCACAGCCATCTCTCTTATACTGCTCCCCCACTGCCAACTCTCTCATTCTGCTCCTCCCACAGCCAACTCTCTCATACTGCTCCCCCCAGAGCCAACTCTCTTATACTGCTCCCCCCACATTCAATCTCTCAAACTTCTCTTCCCACAGCCAACTCTCTAATACTGCTCCCCCCAGAGCCAACTATCTTATACTGCTCCCCCCACATACAATCTCTCAAACTTCTCTTCCCACAGCCAACTCTCTCATACTGCTCCCCCCACAGCCAACTCTCTCATACTGCTACCCCCAAAAACAACTCTCTTATACTATTATACTACTCCCCCCAGATCCATCTCTCTCATACTGCTCCCCCACAGCCAACTCTCTCGTACTGATCTCACCACAGACAACTCTTTCATACTGCTTCCCCCTGTCAACTCTCTTATACTGATCCCCCCACTGCCAACTCTCTCATTCTGCTCCCCTTACAGCCTACTCTCTCATACTACTCCCCCCACATCAAATCTCTTAAACTGCTCCCCCACAGCCAACTCTCTTATACTGCTCCCCCCACAGCCAACTCTAACATACTGCTCCCACCACAAACACCTCTCTCATACCACAGCGAACTCTCTTATACTGCACCCCCACAGTCAATCTTTTATACTGATCCCCCCACAGCCAACTCTTTTATACTGCTCCCCCCCACAGCCACTCTCTCATACTGCTCCCCCACAGCCAACTCTCTCCTACTGCTCACCCCACAGCCAATATCTTTAACTGCTGCCCCACAGCCACACTCTCATACTGCTCCCCCACAGCCAACTCTCTCATACTACCCCCCCCCCCCCACAGTCAACTTTCCCAAACTGCTCCCCCCACAGCCAACTCTCTCATACTGCCCCCCCCCACCGCCAACTCTCTCATGCTGCTCCTCCCACAGCCTACTCGCTCATGCTGCCCCCACCCCACTCTCCCAAACTGCTCCCCCCACAGGCAACTCTCCCAAACTGCTACCCCCACAGCCAACTCTCTCATACTGCTCCCACCCCCACAGCCAACTCGCTCATGCTGCCCCCCCAACAACCAACTCTCTCAAACTGCTCCCCCCACAGCCAACTTTCTTATACTGCTTCCCCCCACAGCCAACTCTCTCATACTGCTCCCCCCACCAACAACTCTCCTTTACTGCTCCCTCCACAGCCAACTCTCTCATACTGCTCCCCCCACAGCCAACTCTCTCATACTGCCCCCCCACAGCCAACTCTCTCATACTGCTCCCCCCACCAACAACTCTCCTTTACTGCTCCCTCCACAGCCAACTCTCCCATACTGCTCCCCCCACTGCCAACTCTCTCATACTGCTCCCCCCACAGCCAACTCTCTCATACTGCTCCCCCACAGCCAATATCTTTTACTGCTCCCTCACAGCCAACTCTCTCATACTGCTCCCCAACACTCAACTCTCTTATACTGCTCCCCCCAGTCAATCTCTTATAATGCTACCCCCCACATCCAACACTCTTATACTGCTCCCCCACAGCCAACTCTCTTATACTGCTCCTCCCACAGCCAACTCTCTCATACTGCTCCCCCACTGCCAACTCTCTTACTGCTCCTCCCACAGCCAACTCTCTCATACTGCTCCCCCCACAGCCAACTCTCTTATACTGCTCCCCCCACATCCAATCTCTCAAACTGCTCTTCCCACAGCCACACTCTCATACTGCTCCCCCCACAGCGAACTCTCTCCTACTGCTCCCCCCCACAACCAATATCTTTAACTGCTCCCCCACAGCCAACACTCTCATACTGCCCCCCCCCATTGCCAACTCTCCCATACTGCTCCCCCCACAGCCAACTCTCTCATACTGCTCCCCCCACTGCCAACTCTCTCATACTGCTCCCCCACTGCCAACTCTCCCATACTGCTCCCCCCACAGCCAACTCTCTCATACTTCTCCCACCACTGCCAACTCTCTCATACTGCTTCCCCCACCACCAACTCTTCCATACTGCTCCCCCCACAGTTAACTCTCTCATACTGCTCCCCCACAGCCAACTCTCTCATACTGCTCCCACCACTGCCAACTCTCTCATACTGCTCCCCCACTGCCAACTCTTATACTGCTCCCCCACAGCCAACTCTCTCTCTCATACTGCTCCCACCACTGCCAACTCTCTCATACTGCTCCCCCACTGCCAACTCTTATACTGCTCCCCCACAGCCAACTCTCTCTCTCATACTGCTCCCCCAACAGCTAACACTCTTATACTGCTCCCCCCACAGGCAACTCTCTTATACTGCTCCCCCCACAGCCAACTCTCTTATACTGCTCCCCCACTGCCAACTCTCTCATTCTGCTCCTCCCACAGCCAACTCTCTTATACTGTTCTTCCCACACCCAACTCTCTCATACTGCTCCCCCTCAGCCAACTCTAACATACTGCTCCCAGCACAATCACCTCTTTCATATCACAGCCAACTCTCTTATACTGCCCACCACAGTCAAACTTTTATACTGATGCCCCCACAGCCAACTCTCTTATACTGCTCCCCCCACAGCCATCTCTCTTATACTGCTCCCCCACTGCCAACTCTCTCATTCTGCTCCTCCCACAGCCAACTCTCTCATACTGCTCCCCCCAGAGCCAACTCTCTTATACTGCTCCCCCCACATTCAATCTCTTAAACTTCTCTTCCCACAGCCAACTCTCTAATACTGCTCCCCCCAGAGCCAACTATCTTATACTGCTCCCCCCACATACAATCTCTCAAACTTCTCTTCCCACAGCCAACTCTCTCATACTGCTCCCCCCACAGCCAACTCTCTCATACTGCTACCCCCAAAAACAACTCTCTTATACTATTATACTACTCCCCCCAGATCCATCTCTCTCATACTGCTCCCCCACAGCCAACTCTCTCGTACTGATCCCACCACAGACAACTCTTTCATACTGCTTCCCCCAGTCAACTCTCTTATACTGCTCCCCCCACTGCCAACTCTCTCATTCTGCTCCCCTTACAGCCTACTCTCTCATACTGCTTCCCCCACCACCAACTCTTCCATACTGCTCCCCCCACAGCCAACTCTCTCGTACTGATCCCACCACAGACAACTCTTTCATACTGCTCCCCCACAGCCAACTCTCTTATACTGCTCCCCCCACAGCCAACTCTAACATACTGCTCCCACCACAAACACCTCTCTCATACCACAGCGAACTCTCTTATACTGCACCCCCACAGTCAATCTTTTATACTGATCCCCCCAAAGCCAACTCTTTTATACTGCTCCCCCCCACAGCCACTCTCTCATACTGCTCCCCCACAGCCAACTCTCTCCTACTGCTCACCCCACAGCCAATATCTTTAACTGCTGCCCCACAGCCACACTCTCATACTGCTCCCCCACAGCCAACTCTCTCATACTACCCCCCCCCCTACAGTCAACTTTCCCAAACTGCTCCCCCCACAGCCAACTTTCTTATACTGCTTCCCCCCACAGCCAACTCTCTCATACTGCTCCCCCCACCAACAACTCTCCTTTACTGCTCCCTCCACAGCCAACTCTCTGATACTGCTCCCCCACAGCCAACTCTCTCATGCTGCCCCCCCACAGCCTACTCGCTCATGCTGCCCCCACCCCACTCTCCCAAACTGCTACCCCCACAGCCAACTCTCCCAAACTGCTCCCCCCACAGCCAACTCTCTCATACTGCTCCCACCCCCACAGCCAACTCGCTCATGCTGCCCCCCCAACAACCAACTCTCTCAAACTGCTCCCCCCACAGCCAACTTTCTTATACTGCTTCCCCCCACAGCCAACTCTCTCATACTGCTCCCCCCACCAACAACTCTCCTTTACTGCTCCCTCCACAGCCAACTCTCTGATACTGCTCCCCCCACAGCCAACTCTCTCATGCTGCCCCCCCACAGCAAACTCTCTCATGCTGCCCCCCCCCACAGCCAACTCTCTCATACTGCTCCCCCCACAGCCAACTCTCCCAAACTGCTCCCCCCACAGCCAATTCTCTTATACTGCCCCCCCCACAGCCAACTCTCATGCTGCTCCTCCCACAGCCAAATCGCTCATGCTTCCCCCCCCACAGCCAACTCTCTCAAACTGCTCCCCCCTCCGCCAACTCTCTCATACTGCTCCCCCCACAGCCAACTCTCTTATACTGCTCCCCCCACAGCCAACTCTCTTATACTGCTCCCTCCACAGCCAACTTTCTCAAACTGCTCCCCCCCCCCCAGACAATCTCTTATACTGCTGGCCCCACAGCCAACTCTCTTATACTGCTCCCCTCACAGCCAACTCGCTCATGCTGCCCCCACCCCACAGCCAACTCTCTCATACTGCTCCCCCCTCCGCCAACTCTCCCATACTGCTCCCCCCACTGCCAACTCTCTCATACTGCTCCCCCACAGCCAATATCTTTTACTGCTCCCTCACAGCCAACTCTCTCCTACTGCTCCCCAACACTCAACTCTCTTATACTGCTCCCCCAGTCAATCTCTTATAATGCTGCCCCCACAGCCAACACTCTTATACTGCTCCCCCACAGCCAACTCTCTTGTACTGCTCCCCCCATAGCCAACTCTCTCAAACTGCTCCCCCCACAGCCAACTTTCTTATATTGCTCCCCCCACAGCCAACCCTCCTTTACTGCTCCCCCCACAGACAGCTCTCTCAAACTGCTCCCCCCACAGCCAACTTTCTTATATTGCTCCCCCCACAGCCAACCCTCCTTTACTGCTCCCCCCACAGCCAACTCTCTTATACTGCTCCCTCCCAGTCAATCTCTTATACTGCTGCCCCCACAGCCAACTCTCTTATACTGCTCCTCCCACAGCCAACTCGCTCATGCTGCCCCCCACCCACAGCCAACTCTCTTATACTGCTCCCCCACTGCCAACTCTCTCATTCTGCTCCTCCCACAGCCAACTCTCTCATACTGCTCCCACCACCGCCAACTCTCATACTGTTCCCTCACAGCCAACTCTCAAAAACTGCTCCCTCAACAGCCAACACTCTTATACTGCTCCCCCCACAGGCAACTCTCTTATACTGCTCCCCCCACAGCCAACTCTCTCATACTGCTCCCCCACTGCCAAATCTCTCATTCTGCTCTTCCCACAGCCAACTCTCTTATACTGCTCTTCCCACAGCCAACTCTCTCATACTGCTCCCCCTCAGTCAACTCTAACATACTGCTCCCACCACAATCACCTCTTTCATATCACAGCCAACTCTCTTATACTGCCCCCCACAGTCAATCTTTTATACTGATGCCCCCACAGCCAACTCTCTTATACTGCTCCCCCCACAGCCAACTCTCTTATATTGCTCCCCCACAGCCAACTCTCTCATTCTGCTCCTCCCACAGCCAACTCTCGTATACTGCTCCTCCACTGCCAACTCTCTCATTCTGCTCCTCCCACAGCCAACTCTCTCATACTGCTCCCCCCAGAGTCAACTCTCTTATACTGCTCCCCCCACATACAATCTCTCAAACTTCTCTTCCCACAGCCAACTCTCTCATACTGCTCCCCCCAGAGCCAACTCTCTTATACTGCTCCCCCCGCATACAATCTCTCAAACTTCTCTTCCCACAGCCAACTCTCTCATACTACTCCCCCCACAGCCAACTCTCCCATACTGCTACCTCCAAAAAAACTATCTTATACTCTTATACTACTCCCCCCAGGCCCATCTCTCTCATACTGCTCCCCCACAGCCAACTCTCTCGTACTGATCCCACCACAGACAACTCTTTCATACTGCTTCCCACACAGTCAACTCTCTTATACTGCACCCCCCACTGCCAACTCTCTCATTCTGCTCCCCTTACAGCAAACTCTCTCATACTACTCCCCCCTCATCAAATCTCTTAAACTGCTCCCCCCACAGCCAACTCTCTTATACTGCGCCCCCCACAGCCAACTCTAACATACTGCTCCCACCACAAACACCTCTCTCATACCACAGCGAACTCTCTTATACTGCACCCCCACAGTCAATCTTTTATACTGATCAACCCACAGCCAACTCTTTTATACTGCTCCCCCCCACAGCCACTCTCTCATACTGCTCCCCCACAGCCAACTCTCTCCTACTGCTCCCCCCACAGCCAATATCTTTAACTGCTGCCCCACAGCCACACTCTCATACTGCTCCCCCATAGCCACTCTCTCATACTACTCCCCCCACAGCCAACTCTCTTCTACTGCTCCCCCCACAGCCAACTCTCCCATACTGCACCCCCCAGCCAACTTTCTCCTACTGTTCCCCCCACAGCCAACTCTCTTATACTGTTCCCCCCACAGCCAACTCTCTCATACTGCTCCCCCCACCGCCAACTCTCCCATACTGCTCCCCCACAGCCAATATCTTTTACTGCTCCCTCACAGCCAACTCTCTCCTACTGCTCCTCAACACTCAACTCTCTTATACTGCTCCCCCAGTCAATCTCTTATAATGCTGCCCCCACAGCCAACACTCTTATACTGCTCCCCCACAGCCAACTCTCTTGTACTACTCCCCCCATAGCCAACTCTCTCAAACTGCTCCCCCCACAGCCAACTTTCTTATATTGCTCCCCCCACAGCCAACCCTCCTTTACTGCTCCCCCACAGCCATCTCTCTCAAACTGCTCCCCCCACAGCCAACTTTCTTATATTGCTCCCCCCACAGCCAACCCTCCTTTACTGCTCCCCCCACAGCCAACTCTCTTATACTGCTCCCTCCCAGTCAATCTCTTATACTGCTGCCCCCACAGCCAACTCTCTTATACTGCTCCTCCCACAGCCAACTCGCTCATGCTGCCCCTCGCCCACAGCCAACTCTCTTATACTGCTCCCCCACTGCCAACTCTCTCATTCTGCTCCTCCCACAGCCAACTCTCTCATACTGCTCCCAACATCGCCAACTCTCATACTGTTCCCTCACAGCCAACTCTCTCTCTCATACTGCTCCCCCAACAGCCAACACTTTTATACTGCTCCCCCCACAGGCAACTCTCTTATACTGCTCCCCCCACAGCCAACTCTCTCATACTGCTCCCCCACTGCCAAATCTCTCATTCTGCTCCTCCCACAGCCAACTCTCTTATACTGCTCTTCCCACAGCCAACTCTCTCATACTGCTCCCCCTCAGCCAACTCTAACATACTGCTCCCACCACAATCACCTCTTTCATATCACAGCCAACTCTCTTATACTGCCCCCCACAGTCAATCTTTTATACTGATGCCCCCACAGCCAACTCTCTTATACTGCTCCCCCCACAGCCAACTCTCTTATATTGCTCCCCCACAGCCAACTCTTTCATTCTGCTCCTCCCACAGCCAACTCTCGTATACTGCTCCCCTACTGCCAACTCTCTCATTCTGCTCCTCCCACAGCCAACTCTCTCATACTGCTCCCCCCAGAGCCAACTCTCTTATACTGCTCCCCCCGCATACAATCTCTCAAACTTCTCTTCCCACAGCCAACTCTCTCATACTGCTCCCCCCACAGCCAACTCTCCCATACTGCTACCCCCCAAAAAAACTCTCTTATACTATTATACTACTCCCCCCAGATCCATCTCTCTCATACTGCTCCCCCACAGCCAACTCTCTCGTACTGATCCCACCACAGACAACTCTTTCATACTGCTTCCCACACAGTCAACTCTCTTATACTGCACCCCCCACTGCCAACTCTCTCATTCTGCTCCCCTTACAGCCAACTCTCTCATACTACTCCCCCCTCATCAAATCTCTTAAACTGCTCCCCCCACAGCCAACTCTCTCATACTGCTCCCCCACTGCCAAATCTCTCATTCTGCTCTTCCCACAGCCAACTCTCTTATACTGCTCTTCCCACAGCCAACTCTCTCATACTGCTTCCCCTCAGTCAACTCTAACATACTGCTCCCACCACAATCACCTCTTTCATATCACAGCTAACTCTCTTATACTGCCCCCCACAGTCAATCTTTTATACTGATGCCCCCACAGCCAACTCTCTTATACTGCTCCCCCCACAGCCAACTCTCTTATATTGCTCCCCCACAGCCAACTCTCTCATTCTGCTCCTCCCACAGCCAACTCTCGTATACTGCTCCTCCACTGCCAACTCTCTCATTCTGCTCCTCCCACAGCCAACTCTCTCATACTGCTCCCCCCAGAGCCAACTCTCTTATACTGCTCCCCCCACATACAATCTCTCAAACTTCTCTTCCCACAGCCAACTCTCTCATACTGCTCCCCCCAGAGCCAACTCTCTTATACTGCTCCCCCCGCATACAATCTCTCAAACTTCTCTTCCCACAGCCAACTCTCTCATACTGCTCCCCCCACAGCCAACTCTCCCATACTGCTACCTCCAAAAAAACTCTCTTATACTCTTATACTACTCCCCCCAGGCCCATCTCTCTCATACTGCTCCCCCACAGCCAACTCTCTCGTACTGATCCCACCACAGACAACTCTTTCATACTGCTTCCCACACAGTCAACTCTCTTATACTGCACCCCCCACTGCCAACTCTCTCATTCTGCTCCCCTTACAGCAAACTCTCTCATACTACTCCCCCCTCATCAAATCTCTTAAACTGCTCCCCCCACAGCCAACTCTCTTATACTGCGCCCCCCACAGCCAACTCTAACATACTGCTCCTACCACAAACACCTCTCTCATACCACAGCGAACTCTCTTATACTGCACCCCCAAAGTCAATCTTTTATACTGATCCCCCCACAGCCAACTCTTTTATACTGCTCCCCCCCACAGCCACTCTCTCATACTGCTCCCCCACAGCCAACTCTCTCCTACTGCTCCCCCCACAGCCAATATCTTTAACTGCTGCCCCACAGCCACACTCTCATACTGCTCCCCCATAGCCACTCTCTCATACTACTCCCCCCACAGCCAACTCTCTTCTACTGCTCCCCCCACAGCCAACTCTCCCATACTGCACCCCCCAGCCAACTTTCTCCTACTGTTCCCCCCACAGCCAACTCTCTTATACTGTTCCCCCCACAGCCAACTCTCTCATACTGCTCCCCCCACCGCCAACTCTCCCATACTGCTCCCCCACAGCCTATATCTTTTACTGCTCCCTCACAGCCAACTCTCTCCTACTGCTCCTCAACACTCAACTCTCTTATACTGCTCCCCCAGTCAATCTCTTATAATGCTGCCCCCACAGCCAACACTCTTATACTGCTCCCCCACAGCCAACTCTCTTGTACTACTCCCCCCATAGCCAACTCTCTCAAACTGCTCCCCCCACAGCCAACTTTCTTATATTGCTCCCCCCACAGCCAACCCTCCTTTACTGCTCCCCCACAGCCAACTCTCTCAAACTGCTCCCCCCACAGCCAACTTTCTTATATTGCTCCCCCCACAGCCAACCCTCCTTTACTGCTCCCCCCACAGCCAACTCTCTTATACTGCTCCCTCCCAGTCAATCTCTTATACTGCTGCCCCCACAGCCAACTCTCTTATACTGCTCCTCCCACAGCCAACTCGCTCATGCTGCCCCTCGCCCACAGCCAACTCTCTTATACTGCTCCCAACATCGCCAACTCTCATACTGTTCCCTCACAGCCAACTCTCTCTCTCATACTGCTCCCCCAACAGCCAACAATTTTATACTGCTCCCCCCACAGGCAACTCTCTTATACTGCTCCCCCCACAGCCAACTCTCTCATACTGCTCCCCCACTGCCAACTCTCTCATTCTGCTCCTCCCACAGCCAACTCTCTTATACTGCTCTTCCCACAGCCAACTCTCTCATACTGCTCCCCCTCAGCCAACTCTAACATACTGCTCCCACCACAATCACCTCTTTCATATCACAGCCAACTCTCTTATACTGCCCCCCACAGTCAATCTTTTATACTGATGCCCCCACAGCCAACTCTCTTATACTGCTCCCCCCACAGCCAACTCTCTTATATTGCTCCCCCACAGCCAACTCTCTCATTCTGCTCCTCCCACAGCCAACTCTCGTATACTGCTCCCCCACTGCCAACTCTCTCATTCTGCTCCTCCCACAGCCAACTCTCTCATACTGCTCCCCCCAGAGCCAACTCTCTTATACTGCTCCCCCCACATACAATCTCTCAAACTTCTCTTCCCACAGCCAACTCTCTCATACTGCTCCCCCCAGAGCCAACTCTCTTATACTGCTCCCCCCACATACAATCTCTCAAACTTCTCTTCCCACAGCCAACTCTCTCATACTGCTCCCCCCACAGCCAACTCTCCCATACTGCTACCCCCAAAAAAAACTCTCTTAAACTCTTATACTACTCCCCCCAGATCCATCTCTCTCATACTGCTCCCCCACAGCCAACTCTCTCGTACTGATCCCACCACAGACAACTCTTTCATACTGCTTCCCACACAGTCAACTCTCTTATACTGCACCCCCCACTGCCAACTCTCTCATTCTGCTCCCCTTACAGCCAACTCTCTCATACTACTCCCCCCTCATCAAATCTCTTAAACTGCTCCCCCCACAGCCAACTCTCTTATACTGCGCCCCCCACAGCCAACTCTAACATACTGCTCCCACCACAAACACCTCTCTCATACCACAGCGAACTCTCTTATACTGCACCCCCACAGTCAATCTTTTATACTGATCCCCCCACAGCCAACTCTTTTATACTGCTCCCCCCCCACAGCCACTCTCTAATACTGCTCCCCCCACAGCCAATATCTTTAACTGCTGCCCCACAGCCACACTCTCATACTGCTCCCCCATAGCCACTCTCTCATACTACTCCCCCCACAGCCAACTCTCTTCTACTGCTCCCCCCATAGTCAACTCTCCCATACTGCACCCCCCCAGCCAACTTTCTCCTACTGTTCCCCCAACAGCCAACTTTCTTATACTGCTCCCCCCCAGTCAATTTCTTATACTGCTGCCCCCACAGCCAACTCTCTTATACTGCTCCCCCCACAGCCAACTCGCTCATGCTGCCCCCACCCCACAGCCAACTCTCTCATACTGCTCCCCCCACCGCCAACTCTCCCATACTGCTCTCCCCACTGCCAACTCTCTCATACTGCTCCCCCACAGCCAATATCTTTTACTGCTCCCTCACAGCCAACTCTCTCCTACTGCTCCCCAACACTCAACTCTTTTATACTGCTCCCCCCAGTCAATCTCTTATAATGCTGCCCCCACATCCAACACTCTTATACTGCTCTCCCACAGCCAACTCTCTTATACTGCTCCCCCCATAGCCAACTCTCTCAAACTGCTCCCCCCACAGCCAACTTTCTTATATTGCTCCCCCCACAGCCAACCCTCCTTTACTGCTCCACCCACAGCCAACTCTCTCAAACTGCTCCCCCCACAGCCAACTTTCTTATATTGCTCCCCCCAGAGCCAACTCTCTTATACTGCTCCCCCCGCATACAATCTCTCAAACTTCTCTTCCCACAGCCAACTCTCTCATACTGCTGCCCCCAGAGCCAACTCTCTTATACTGCTCCCCCCGCATACAATCTCTCAAACTTCTCTTCCCACAGCCAACTCTCTCATACTGCTCCCCCCACAGCCAACTCTCCCATACTGCTACCCCAAAAAAAAAACTCTCTTATACTACTATACTACTCCCCCCAGATCCATCTCTCTCATACTGCTCCCCCACAGCCAACTCTCTCGTACTGATCCCACCACAGACAACTCTTTCATACTGCTTCCCACACAGTCAACTCTCTTATACTGCACCCCCCACTGCCAACTCTCTCATACTGCTCCCCCACTGCCAACATTCTCATTCTGCTCCTCCCACAGCCAACTCTCTTATACTCCTCTTCCCACAGCCAACTCTCTCATACTGCTCCCCCTCAGCCAACTCTAACATACTGTTCCCACCACAATCACCTCTTTCATATCACAGCCAACTCTGTTATACTGCCCCCCACAGTCAATCTTTTATACTGATGCCCCCACAGCCAACTCTCTTATACTGCTCCCCCCACAGCCAACTCTGTTATATTGCTCCCCCACTGCCAACTCTCTCATTCTGCTCCTCCCACAGCCAACTCTCGTATACTGCTCCCCCACTGCCAACTCTCTCATTCTGCTCCTTCCACAGCCAACTCTCTCATACTGCTCACCCCAGAGCCAACTCTCTTATACTGCTCCCCCCACATACAATCTCTCAAACTTCTCTTCCCACAGCCAACTCTCTCATACTGCTCCCCGCAGAGCCAACTCTCTTATATTGCTCCCCCCACAGCCAACTCGCTCATGCTGCCCCCACCCCACAGCCAACTCTCTCATACTGCTCCCCCCACCGCCAACTCTCCCATACTGCTCCCCCCACTGCCAACTCTCTCATACTGCTCCCCCACAGCCAATATCTTTTACTGCTCCCTCACAGCCAACTCTCTCCTACTGCTCCCCAACACTCAACTCTCTTATACTGCTCCCCCCAGTCAATCTCTTATAATGCTGCCCCCACATCCAACACTCTTATACTGCTCCCCCCATAGCCAACTCTCTCAAACTGCTCCCCCCACAGCCAACTTTTTTATATTGCTCCCCCCACAGCCAACCTTCCTTTACTGCTCCCCCCACAGCCAACTCTCTCAAACTGCTCCCCCCACAGCCAACTTTCTTATATTGCTCCCCCCACAGCCAACCCTCCTTTACTGCTCCCCCCCACAGCCAACTCTCTTATACTGCTCCCCCCAGTCAATCTCTTATACTGCTGCCCCCACAGCCAACTCTCTTATATTGCTCCCCCCACAGCCAACTCGCTCATGCTGCCCCCCCCCACACACAGCCAACTCTCTTATACTTCTCCCCCACTGCCAACTCTCTCATTCTGCTCCTCCCACAGCCAACTCTCTCATACTGCTCCCCCCACCGCCAACTCTCATACTGTTCCCTCACAGCCAACTCTCTCTCTCATACTGCTCCCCCAACAGCCAACACTCTTCTACTGCTCCCACCACAGGCAACTCTCTTATACTGCTCCCCCCACAGCCAACTCTCTCATACTGCTCCCCCACTGCCAACATTCTCATTCTGCTCCTCCCACAGCCAACATTCTCATTCTGCTCCTCCCACAGCCAACTCTCTTATACTCCTCTTCCCACAGCCAACTCTCTCATACTGCTCCCCCTCAGCCAACTCTAACATACTGTTCCCACCACAATCACCTCTTTCATATCACAGCCAACTCTCTTATACTGCCCCCCACAGTCAATCTTTTATACTGATGCCCCCACAGCCAACTCTCTTATACTGCTCCCCCCACAGCCAACTCTCTTATATTGCTCCCCCACTGCCAACTCTCTCATTCTGCTCCTCCCACAGCCAACTCTCGTATACTGCTCCCCCACTGCCAACTCTCTCATTCTGCTCCTTCCACAGCCAACTCTCTCATACTGCTCCCCCCAGAGCCAACTCTCTTATACTGCTCCCCCCACATACAATCTCTCAAACTTCTCTTCCGACAGCCAACTCTCTCAAACTGCTCCCCGCAGAGCCAACTCTCTTATACTGTTCCCCCCACATACAATCTCTCAAACTTCTCTTCCCACAGCCAACTCTCTCATACTGCTCCCCCCACAGCCAACTCTCTCATACTGCTACCCATAAAAACAATTCTCTTATACTATTATACTACTCCCCCCAGATCCATCTCTCTCACACTGCTCCCCCACAGCCAACTCTCTCGTACTGATCCCACCACAGACAACTCTTTCATACTGCTTCCCCCACAGTCAACTCTCCTTTACTGCTCCCCCACTGCCAACTCTCTCATTCTGCTCCCCTTACAGCCAACTCTCTCATACTACTCCCCCCACATCAAATCTCTTAAACTGCTCCCCCCACAGCCAACTCTCTTATACTGCTCCCCCCCCAGCAAACTCTAACATACTGCTCCCACCACAAACACCTCTCTCATACCACAGCAAACTCTCTTATACTGCACCCCACAGTCAATCTTTTATACTGATCCCCCCACAGCCAACTTTTTTATACTGCTCCCCCCCCCACAGCCACTCTCTCATACTGCTCGCCCACAGCCAACTCTCTCATACTGCTCCCCCCACTGCCAACTCTCCCATACTGCACCCCCCACAGCCAACTCTCTCATACTGCTCCCACCACTGCCAACTCTCTCATATTGCTCCCCCATCGCCAACTCTCTCATACTGCTTCCCCCACCGCCAACTCTCCCATACTGCTCCCCATACAGTTAACTCTCTCATACTGCTCCCCCCACAGCCAACTCTCTCATACTGCTCCCCCCACTGCCAACTCTCTCATACTGCTCCCCCACCGCCAACTCTTATACTGCTCCCCCACAGCCAACTCTCTCATACTGCTCCCCCAACAGCCAACACTCTTATACTGCTCCCCGCACAGGCAACTCTCTTATACTGCTACCCCCACAGCCAACTGTCTCATACTGCTCCCCCACTTGCAACACTCTAATTCTGCTCCTCCCACAGCCAACTCTCTTATACTGTTCTTCCCACAGCTAACTCTCTTATACTGCTCCCCCCACAGCCAACTCTCTTATACTGCTCCCCCACTGCCAACTCTCTCATTCTGCTCCTCCCACAGCAATTTCTCTCATACTGCTCCCCCAAGAGCCAACTCTCTTATACTGCTCCCCCTATATCCAATCTCTCAAACTTCTCTTCCCACAGCTAACTCTCTCATTACTGCTCCCCCCCAGAGCCAACTCTCTTATACTGCTCCCCCACATACAATCTCTCAAACTTCTCTTCCCACAGCCAACTCTCTCATACTGCTCCCCCCCCACAGCCAACTCTCTCATACTGCTACCCCCAAAAACAACTCTATTATACTAATATACTACTCCCCCCAGATCCATCTCTCTCATACTGCTCCCTCACAGCCAACTGTCTCGTACTGATCCCACCACAGACAACTCTTTCATACTGCTCCCCCCACAGCCAACTCTCCCAAACTGCTTCCCCCACAGCCAACTCTCTCATACTGCTCCCACCCCCACAGCCAACTCGCTCATGCTGCCCCCCCAACAACCAACTCTCTCAAACTGCTCCCCCACAGCCAACTTTCTTATACTGCTTCCCCCACAGCCAACTCTCTCATACTGCTCCCCCCACTAACAACTCTCCTTTACTGCTCCCTCCACAGCCAACTCTCTGATACTGCTCCCCCCACAGCCAACTCTCTCATGCTGCCCCCCCCCCACAGCAAACTCTCTCATGCTGCCCCCCCACAGCCAACTCTCTCATACTGCTCCCCCCACAGCCAACTCTCCCAAACTGCTCCCCCCACAGCCAACTCTCCCAAACTGCTCCCCCCACAGCCAACTCTCTTATACTGCCCCCCGACAGCCAACTCTCTCATGCAGCTCCTCCCACAGCCAAATCGCTCATGCTGCCCCCCCCCCCACAGCCAACTCTCTCAAACTGCTCCCCCACAGCCAACTCTCTTATACTGCTCCCCCACTGCCAACTCTCTCATACTACTCCCCCACAGCCAACTCTCTTATACTGCTCCCCCACTGCCAACTCTCTCATTCTGCTCCTCCCGCAGCCAACTCTCTCATACTGCTCCCCCCAGAGCCAACTCTCTTATACTGCTCCCCCCACATACAATCTATCAAACTTCTCTTCCCACAGCCAACTCTCTCATACTGCTCCCCCCACAGCCAACTCTCTCATACTGCTACCCCCAAAAACAACTCTCTTATACTAATATACTACTCCCCCCAGATCCATCTCTCTCATACTGCTCCCCCACAGCCAACTCTCTCGTACTGATCCCACCACAGACAACTCTTTCATACTGCTTCCCCCACAGTCAACTCTCTTATACTGCTCCCCCCACTGCCAACTCTCTCATTCTGCTCCCCTTACAGCCAACTCTCTCATACTACTCCCCCCACATCAAATCTCTTAAACTGCTCCCCCCACAGCCAACTCTCTTATACTGCTCCCCCCACAGCCAACTCTAACATACTGCTCCCACCACAAACACCTCTCTCATACCACAGCGTACTCTCTTATACTGCACCCCCACAGTCAATCTTTTATACTGATCCCCCCACAGCCAACTCTTTTATACTGGTCCCCCCCCCCCCCCCACAGCCACTCTCTCATACTGCTCGCCCACAGCCAACTCTCTCATTCTGCTCCCCTTACAGCCAACTCTCTCATACTACTCCCCCCACATCAAATCTCTTAAACTGCTCCCCCCACAGCCAACTCTCTCATGCTGCCCCCCCCCCACAGCCAACTCTCTCATGCTGCCCCCCCACAGCCAACTCTCTCATACTGCTAGCCCCACAGCCAACTCTCCCAAACTGCTCCCCCCAAAGCCAAATCTCCCAAACTGCTCCCCCCACAGCCAACTCTCTTATACTGCCCCCCGACAGCCAACTCTCTCATGCAGCTCCTCCCACAGCCAAATCGCTCATGCTGCCCCCCCCACAGCCAACTCTCTCAAACTGCTCCCCCCACAGCCAACTCTCTCATACTGCTCCCCCCACAGCCAACTCTCTTATACTGCTCCCCCCACAGCCAACTCTCTCATACTACTCCCCCACAGCCAACTCTCTTATACTGCTCCCCCACTGCCAACTCTCTCATTCTGCTCCTCCCACAGCCAACTCTCTCATACTGCTCCCCCCAGAGCCAACTCTCTTATACTGCTCCCCCCACATACAATCTCTCAAACTTCTCTTCCCACAGCCAACTCTCTCATACTGCTCCCCCCACAGCCAACTCTCTCATACTGCTACCCCCCAAAACAACTCTCTTATACTAATATACTACTCCCCCCAGATCCATCTCTCTCATACTGCTCCCCCACAGCCAACTCTCTCGTACTGATCCCACCACAGACAACTCTTTCATACTGCTTCCCCCACAGTCAACTCTCTTATACTGCTCCCCCCACTGCCAACTCTCTCATTCTGCTCCCCTTACAGCCAACTCTCTCATACTACTCCCCCCACATCAAATCTCTTAAACTGCTCCCCCCACAGCTAACTCTCTTATACTGCTCCCCCCACAACCAACTCTAACATACTGCTCCCACCACAAACACCTCTCTCATACCACAGCGTACTCTCTTATACTGCACCCCCACAGTCAATCTTTTATACTGATCCCCCCACAGCCAACTCTTTTATACTGGTCCCCCCCCCCCACAGCCACTCTCTCATACTGCTCGTCCACAGCCAACTCTCTCATTCTGCTCCCCTTACAGCCAACTCTCTCATACTACTCCCCCCACATCAAATCTCTTAAACTGCTCCCCCCACAGCCAACTATCTTATACTGCTCCCCCCCCAGCCAACTCTAACATACTGCTCCCACCACAAACACCTCTCTCATACCACAGCAAACTCTCTTATACTGCACCCCACAGTCAATCTTTTATACTGATCCCCCCACAGCCAACTTTTTTATACTGCTCCCCCCCACAGCCACTCTCTCATATTGCTCCCCCATCGCCAACTCTCTCATACTGCTTCCCCCACCGCCAACTCTCCCATACTGCTCCCCCCACAGTTAACTCTCTCATACTGCTCCCCCCACAGCCAACTCTCTCATACTGCTCCCCCCACTGCCAACTCTCTCATACTGCTCCCCCACCGCCAACTCTTATACTGCTCCCCCACAGCCAACTCTCTCATACTGCTCCCCCAACAGCCAATACTCTTATACTGCTCCCCGCACAGGCAACTCTCTTATACTGCTACCCCCACAGCCAACTGTCTCATACTGCTCCCCCACTTGCAACACTCTAATTCTGCTCCTCCCACAGCCAACTCTCTTATACTGTTCTTCCCACAGCCAACTCTCTTATACTGCTCCCCCCACAGCCAACTCTCTTATACTGCTCCCCCACTGCCAACTCTCTCATTCTGCTCCTCCCACAGCAATTTCTCTCATACTGCTCCCCCCAGAGCCAACTCTCTTATACTGCTCCCCCTATATCCAATCTCTCAAACTTCTCTTCCCACAGCTAACTCTCTCGTTACTGCTCCCCCCAGAGCCAACTCTCTTATACTGCTCACCCCACATACAATCTCTCAAACTTCTCTTCCCACAGCCAACTCTCTCATACTGCTCCCCCCACAGCCAACTCTCTCATACAGTTACCCCCAAAAACAACTCTATTATACTAATATACTACTCCCCCCAGATCCATCTCTCTCATACTGCTCCCCCACAGCCAACTGTCTCGTACTGATCCCACCACAGACAACTCTTTCATACTGCTCCCCCCACAGCCAACTCTCCCAAACTGCTTCCCCCACAGCCAACTCTCTCATACTGCTCCCACCCCCACAGCCAACTCGCTCATGCTGCCCCCCCAACAACCAACTCTCTCAAACTGCTCCCCCACAGCCAACTTTCTTATACTGCTTCCCCCACAGCCAACTCTCTCATACTGCTCCCCCCACTAACAACTCTCCTTTACTGCTCCCTCCACAGCCAACTCTCTGATACTGCTCCCCCCACAGCCAACTCTCTCATGCTGCCCCCCCCCACAGCAAACTCTCTCATGCTGCCCCCCCCACAGCCAACTCTCTCATACTGCTCCCCCCACAGCCAACTCTCCCAAACTGCTCCCCCCACAGCCAACTCTCCCAAACTGCTCCCCCCACAGCCAACTCTCCCAAACTGCTCCCCCCACAGCCAACTCTCTTATACTGCCCACCCACAGCCAACTCTCTCATGCTGCTCCTCCCACAGCCAAATCGCTCATGCTGCCCCCCCCACAGCCAACTCTCTCAAACTGCTCCCCCCACAGCCAACTCTCTCATACTGCTCCCCCCACAGCCAACTCTCTTATACTGCTCCCCCCACAGCCAACTCTCTCATACTACTCCCCCACAGCCAACTCTCTTATACTGCTCCCCCACTGCCAACTCTCTCATTCTGCTCCTCCCACAGCCAACTCTCTCATACTGCTCCCCCCAGAGCCAACTCTCTTATACTGCTCCCCCCACATACAATCTCTCAAACTTCTCTTCCCACAGCCAACTCTCTCATACTGCTCCCCCCACAGCCAACTCTCTCATACTGCTACCCCCAAAAACAACTCTCTTATACTAATATACTACTCCCCCCAGATCCATCTCTCTCATACTGCTCCCCCACAGCCAACTCTCTCGTACTGATCCCACCACAGACAACTCTTTCATACTGCTTCCCCCACAGTCAACTCTCTTATACTGCTCCCCCCACTGCCAACTCTCTCATTCTGCTCCCCTTACAGCCAACTCTCTCATACTGCTCCCCCCACATCAAATCTCTTAAACTGCTCCCCCCACAGCTAACTCTCTTATACTGCTCCCCCCACAGCCAACTCTAACATACTGCTCCCACCACAAACACCTCTCTCATACCACAGCGTACTCTCTTATACTGCACCCCCACAGTCAATCTTTTATACTGATCCCCCCACAGCCAACTCTTTTATACTGGTCCCCCCCCCCCCCACAGCCACTCTCTCATACTGCTCACCCACAGCCAACTCTCTCAAACTGCTCCCCCCATAGCCAACTCTCTCAAACTGCTCCCCCCACAGCCAACTCTCCCATACTGCACCCCCCACAGCCAACTCTCTCATACTGCTCCCACCACTGCCAACTCTCTCATATTGCTCCCCCATCGCCAACTCTCTTATATTGCTCCCCCCACTGCCAACCCTCCTTTACTGCTCCCCCCACAGCCAACTCTCTTATACTGCTCCCCCCCAGTAAATCTCTTATACTGCTGCCCCCACAGCCAACTCTCTTATACTGCTCCCCACACAGCCAACTCGCTCATGCTGCCCCCCCCCCACAGCCAACTCTCTTATACTGCTCCCCCCACCGTCAACTCTCCCATACTGCTCCCCCCACTGCCAACTCTCTCATACTCCCCCCACATCCAATATCTTTTACTGCTCCCTCACAGCCAACTCTCTCCTACTGCTCCCCAACACTCAACTCTCTTATACTGCTCCCCCCAGTCAATCTCTTATACTGCTGCCCCCACATCCAACACTCTTATACTGCTCCCTCCACAGCCAACTCTCTTATACTGCTCCCCCCACTGCCAACTCTCTTATACTGCTCCCCCACAGCCAACTCTCTCATACTGCTCTTCCCACAGCCAACTCTCTCATACTGCTCCCCCTCAGCCAACTCTAACATACTGCTCCCACCATAATCACCTCTTTCATATCACAGCCAACTCTCTTATACTGCTCCCCCACAGTCAATCTTTTATACTGATGCCCCCACAGCCAACTCTTTTATACTGCTTCCCCCCACAGCCACTCCCTCATACTGTTCCCCCACAGCCAACTTTCTCCTACTGCTCCCCCCACAGCCAATATCTTTAATTGCTCCCACACAGCCACACTCTCATACTGCTCCCCCACAGCCCACTCTCCTATACTTCTCTCCGCCACAGCCAATCTCTTATACTGCTCCCCCACAGCCAACTCTTTCATTCTGCTCCCGCCACAGCCAACTCTATTATTTCTTCCCCCCACAGACAAATCTCTTATTCTGCTCCCTCCACAGCAATCTCTTATACTGCTCCCACCACAGCCAAATATTTTATACTGCTCCCTCTACAGCAATCTCTGATAGTGCTCCCCCCACAGCCAACTCTCTTATACTGCTCCCCCACAGCCAATCTCTTATACTACTCCCCCCACAGTCAACTCTCTCATACTGCTCCCCCCAGAGCCAACTCTCTTATTATTCTTCCCCCCACAGACAAATCTCTTATTCTGCTCCCTCCACACCAATCTCTTATACTGCTCCCACCACAGCCAAATATCTTATACTGCTCCCTCTACAGCAATCTCTGATAGTACTCCCCCCACAGCCAACTCTCTTATACTGCTCCCCCACAGCCAATCTCTTATACTGCTCCCCCCACAGTCAACTCTCTCATACTGCTCCCCCCAGAGCCAACTCTCTTATTATTCTTCCTCCCAAAGCCAAATCTCTTATACTGCTCCCTCCACAGCAATCTCTTATACTGCTCCCCCCACAGCCAAATCTCTTATACTGCTTCCCCCACAGCCAAATCTCTTATACTGCTCCCCCACAGCCAACTCTCTCATACTGCTCCCCCCCACTGCCAACTCTCTCATACTGCTCCCCCCCACCGCCAACTCTCCCATACTGCTCCCCCCACAGCCAACTCTCTCATACAGCCAACTCTCTCATACTGATCCCCCCACTGCCAACTCTCTCATACTGTTCCCCCACCGCAAACTCTCATACTGCTCCCCCACAGCTAACTCTCTCTCTCATACTGCTCCCCCAACAGCCAACACTCTTATACTGCTCCCCCCACAAAACTCTCTTATACTGCTCCCCCACAGACAACTCTCTTATACTGCTCCCCCCACAGCCAACTCTCTCATACTGCTCCCCCACAGACAACTCTCTCATACTGCTCCCCCACTGCCAACTCTCTCATCCTGTTCCCCCACCGCCAACTCACATACTGCTCCCCCACAGCCAACTCTCTCTCTCATACTGCTCCCCCAACAGCCAACACTCTTATACTGCTCCCCCCACAGGCAACTCTCTTATACTGCTCCCCCACAGACAACTCTCTTATACTGCTCCCCCCACAGCCAACTCTCTTATGCTGCTCCCGCACAGACAACTCTCTTATACTGCTCCCCCCACAGCCAACTCTCTCATACTGCTCCCCCACAGACAACTCTCTCATACTGCTCCCCCACTGCCAACTCTTTCATTCTGCTCCTCCCACAGCCAACTCTCTTATACTGCTCTTCCCAAAGCCAACTCTCTCATACTGCTCCCCCTCAGCCAACTCTAACATACTGCTCCCCCACTTTCAACTCTTTCATTCTGCTCCTCCCACAGCCAACTCTCTTATACTGCTCTTCCCAAAGCCAACTCTCTCATACTGCTCCCCCTCAGCCAACTCTAACATACTGCTCCCCGACTGTCAACTCTTTCATTCTGCTCCTCCCACAGCCAACTCTCTTATACTGCTCTTCCCACAGCCAACTCTCTCATACTGTTCCCCCACCGACAACTCTCATACTGCTCCCCCACATCCAACTCTCTCATACTGCTCCCCCCACAGCCAACTCTCTCATACTGTTCCCCCACCGCCAACTCTCATACTGCTCCCCCACAGCCAACTCTCTCTCTCATACTGCTCCCCCAACAGCCAACACTCTTATACTGCTCCCCCCACAGGCAACTCTCTTATACTGCTCCCCCACAGACAACTCTCTTATACTGCTCCCCCCACAGCCAACTCTCTCATACTGCTCCCCCACAGACAACTCTCTCATACTACTCCCCCACTGCCATCTCTTTCATTCTGCTCCTCCCACAGCCAAATCTCTTATACTGCTCTTCCCACAGCCAACTCTCTCATACTGCTCCCCCTCAGTCAACTCTAACATACTGCTCCCACCACAATCACCTCTTTCATATCACAGCCAACTCTCTTATACTGCTCCCCCCACTGCCAACTCTCTCATTCTGCTCCCCCATCGCCAACTCTCTCATACTGCTCCCCCCACCGCCAACTCTCCCATACTGCTCCCCCCACAGCCAACTCTCTATCTCATACTGCTCCCCCAACAGTTAACACTCTTATACTGCTACCCCCACAGGCAACTCTCTCATACTGCTCCCCCCACTGCCAACTCTCCCATAATGTTTCCCCCACCGCCAACTCTCTCTCTCATACTGCTCCCCCAACAGTCAACACTCTTATACTGCTCCCCCCAAAGGCAAATCTCTCATACTGCTCCCCCCACTGCCAACTCTCCCATACTGCTCCCCCCACAGCCAACTCTCTCATACTGCTCCCCCCACTGACAACTCTTTCATTCTGCTCCTCCCACAGCCAAATCTCTTATACTGCTCTTCCCACAGCCAACTCTCTCATACTGCTCCCCCTCAGTCAACTCTAACATACTGCTCCCACCACAATCACCTCTTTCATATCACAGCCAACTCTCTTATACTGCTCCCCCCACTGCCAACTCTGTCATTCTGCTCCCCCATCGCCAACGCTCTCATACTGCTCCCCCCCATCGCCAACGCTCTCATACTGCTCCCCCCACCGCCAACTCTCCCATACTGCTCCCCCCACAGCCAACTCTCTCTCTCATTCTGCTCCCCCAACAGTCAACACTCTTATTCTGCTCCCCCCACAGGCAACTCTCTCATACTGCTCCCCCCACTGCCAACTCTCCCATAATGCTCCCCCCACAGCCAACTCTCTCTCTCTCATACTGCTCCCCCAACAGTCAACACTCTTATACTGCTCCCCCCACAGGCAACTCTCTCATACTGCTCCCCCCACTGCCAACTCTCCCATACTGCTCCCCCCACAGCCAACTCTCTCATACTGCTCCCCCCACTGCCAACTCTCTCATACTGCTCCCCCATGCCATCTCTCTCATACTGCTCCCCCCACCGCCAACTCTCCCATACTGCTTCCCCCACATCCAACTCTCTCATACTGCTCCCCCACAGCCAACTCTCTCTCTCATACTGCTCCCCCACTGCCAAGTCTCTCATTCTGCTCCTCCCACAGCCAACTCTCTCATACTGCTCTTCCCACAGCCAACTCTCTCATACTGCTCCCCCTCAGCCAACTCTAACATACTGCTCTCACCAAAATCACCTCTTTCATATCACAGCCAACTCTTTTATACTGCTCCCCCACAGTCAATCTTTTATACTGATGCCCCCACAGCCAACTCTTTTATACTGCTACCCCACACAGCCACTCTCTCATACTGTTCCCCCACAGCCAACTTTCTACTACTGCTCCCCCCACAGCCAATATCTTTAACTGCTCCCCCACAGCCACACTCTCATACTGCTCCCCCACAGCCCACTCTCCTATACTTCTCTCCGCCACAGCCAATCTCTTATACTGCTCCCCCACAGCCAACTCTCTCATTCTGCTCCCGCCACAGCCAACTCTATTATTTCTTCCCCCAACAGACAAATCTCTTATACTGCTCCCACCACAGCCAAATCTCTTATACTGCTCCCTCCACAGCAATCTCTGATACTGCTCCCCCCACAGCCAACTCTCTTATACTGCTCCCCCCACAGCCAATCTCTTATACTGCTCCCCCAACAGTCAACTCTCTCATACTGCTCCCCCACAGCTGATATCTCATACTGCTGCCCCACAGTCAATCTCTTATACTGCTGCCCCACAGGCAACTCACTTATACTACTCCCCCACAGTCAGCTATGTTATACTGCTCCCTCCACAGTCAATCTCTTATACTGCTCCCCCCACAGGCAACTCACTTATACTGCTCCCCCACAGTCAGCTATGTTATACTGCTCCCTCCACAGCCAATCTCTTATACTGCTCCCCCAACAGTCAACTCTCTCATACTGCTCCCCCAACAGTCAACTCTCTCATACTGCTCCCCCCAGAGCCAACTCTCTTATTATTCTTCCTCCCAAAGCCAAATCTCTTATATTGCTCCCTCCACAGCAATTCTTATACTGCTCCCCCCACAGCCAAATCTCTTATACTGCTCCCTCCACAGCAATCTCTTATACTGCTCCCCCCACAGCCAACTCTCTCATACTGCTCCCCCCACTGCCAACTCTCTCATACTGCTCCCCCCACTGCCAACTCTCTCATACTGCTCACCCACCGCCAACTCTCATACTGCTCCCCCCACAGTCAGCTATGTTATACTGCTCCCTCCACAGCCAACTCTGTTAAACAACTCCCCTCACAGCCAATCTCTTATACTGCTCCCCCCACAGCCAACTCTCTTATACATCCCACCCCACAGCCAGCTATTGTATACTGCTGCCCCCACAGAACCAGCCCTCTTACACTGCTCCCCACAAAACCAGCACTCACATACTGCTTCCCCCACAAACAATCTCTCATACTGCTCCCCCCACAGTCAGCTATTTTATACTGCAAACCCCACAGCCAATCTGTTATACTGCTCCCCACAGACAGCCAATCTGTTATACTGCTCCCCCCACAGCCAACTCTCTCATTCTGCTCCCTCCACAGCCAACTCTCTTATATTTCTTCCCCCCACAGTCAACTCTCTCGTACTGCTCCCCCACAGTTGATCTCTTATACTGCTCCCCCCACAGACAAATCTCTTATACGGCTCCCTCCACAGCAATCTCTTATACTGCTCCCCCCCCCCCCCCCACAGCCAATATCTTATACTGCTCCCCTCACAGTCAATCTTTTATACTGATCCCCCACAGCCAACTCTTTTATACTGCTCCCCCCCCCCCACAGCCACACTCTCATACAGTTCCCTCACAGCCAACTGTCTCCTACTGCTCCCCCCACACCCAATATCTTTAACTGCTCCCCCACAGCCCACTCTCTTATACTTCTTCCCCCCACAGCCAACTCTCTTATTTCTTCCCCTGACAGCCAACTCTCTTATACTGCTCCCCCCACAGACAATGTCTTATTTTGCTCCCCCCACAGTCAACTCTCTTATTATTCTTCCTCCCAAAGCCAAATCTCTTATACTGCTCCCTCCACAGCAATCTTATACTGCTCCCCCCACAGCCAACTCTCTCATACTGCTCCCCCCACAGTCAGTTATTTTATACTGCTCCCCCCACAGCCCACTCTCTTAAACTTCTTCAATCTGTTATACTGCTCCCCCACAGCCAACTCTCTCATTCTGCTCCCACCACAGCAAACTCTCTTATATTTCTTCCTCCCACAGTCAACTCACTCGTACTGCTCCCCCACAGCTGATCTCTTATATTGCCCCCCCACAGTGAACCCTCATTCTGCTACCGCCACAGCCAACTCTCGTATTTCTTTCCTCCACAGCCAAATCTCCTATACTGCTCCCTCCACAGCAATCTCTTATACTGCTCCCTCCACCGCAATCTCTGATACTGCTCCCCCCACAGCCAACTCTCTTATACTGCTCCCCCCACAGCCAATCTCTTTTATTGCTCCCCCACAGTCAACTTATACTACTCCCCCACAGCTGATCTCTTATACTGCTCCCCCACAATCAACTCTCTTATACTGCTCCCCCCACAGCCAACTCTCTTATTAATCTTCCTCCCAAAGCAAAATCTCTTATTAATCTTCCTCCCAAAGCCAAATCTCTTATACTGCTCCCCCACAGTCAACTCTGTCATACTGCTCCCCCACAGCTGATATCTCATACTGCTGCCCCACAGCCAACTCTCTTATACATCACACCCCACAGCCAGCTATTGTATACTGCTCCCCACACAACCAGCACTCACATACTGCTCCCCTCACAGACAATCTCTTATACTGCTCCCCCCCACAGCCAACTCTCTTATACATCACACCCCACAGCCAGCTATTGTATACTGCTCCCCACACAACCAGCACTCACATACTGCTCCCCTCACAGACAATCTCTGATACTGCTCCCCCCACAGTCAGCTATTTTATACTGCTCCCCCCACAGCCCACTCTTATACGTCTTCCCCCCCACAGCCAATCTGTTATACTGCTCCCCCCACAGCCAACTCTCTTATATTTCTTCCCCCCACAGTCAACTCTCTTATACTGCTCCCCCACAGTCAACTCTCTTATACTGCTCCCCCACAGCCAAATCTCTTATACTGCTCCCTCCACAGACAATCTCTTATATTGCTCCCCCACAGTCAACTCTCTTATACTGCTTCCCCACAGCCAACTCTCTTATACATCCCACCCCACAGCCAGCTGTTGTATACTGCTGCCTCCACAGAACCAGCCCTCTTATACTGCTCCCCACACAACCAGAACTCACATACTGCTCCCCCCACAGACAATCTCTCATACTGCTACCCCACAGCAATCTTATACTGCTTCCCCCATAGTCATCTCTATTATACAGCCCCCGCCACAAAGCCAACTATTTTATACCGCTGCCCCACTCAACCAGCACTCGTATACTGCCCCACCCACAGCCAATCTCTTATACTGTTCCCCCCACAGCCAACTCTCTTATACTGCTCCCCCCCACAGCCAACTCTCTTATACTGCTCCCCCCACAGCCAACTCTCTTATACTGCTCCCCCACAGCCAATCTCTTATATTCCTCCCCCCACAGTCAACTCTTTCATACTGCTCCCACAACAGCTAATCTCTTGTACTGCTCCCCCACAGCCGATCTCCTATACTGCTCCCCCACAGCCAACTCTCTCATACTGCTCCCCCACAGCCGATCTCCTATACTGCTCCCCCACAGCCAACTCTCTCATACTGCTCCCCCCACAGCCCACTCTCTTACACTTCTTCCCCCCACAGCCAATCTCTTATACTGCTCCCCCACAGCCAACTCTCTTATATTTTTCCCCCCACAGCCAAATCTCTTATACTGCTCCCCCCACAGCAATCTTATACTTCTCCCCCCCAGTCATCTCTATTATACAGCCCCCCCAAAGCCAACTATTTTATACCATTGCCCCACACAACCAGCACTCGTATACTGCTACCCCCACAGCCAATCTCTTATACTGCACCCCCAGAGCCAACTCTCTGATACTGCTCCCCCCAGTCAGCTATTTTATACTGCTCCCCCCACAGCCAAATCTCTTATACTGCTCCTCCCCCCAGCCAACTATTTTATACTGCTGCCCCCACACAACTAGCAGTTTAATACTGCTCCCCCCACAGTAATCTCCTATACTGCTCCCCCCACAGCCAACTCTCTTATACTGCTCCCCTGACAGCCAAATCTCTTATACTGCTTCCCCCACAGCCAACTATTTTATACTGCTGCCCCCACACAACTAGCAGTCTTATACTGCTCCCCCCACAGTAATCTCCTATACTGCTCCCCCCACAGCCAACTCTCTTATACTGCTCCCCTGACAGCCAACTCTCTTATACTGCTCCCCTGACAGCCAAATCTCTTATACTGCTTCCCCCACAGCCAGCTATTTTATACTGCTGCCCCCACACAACTAGCAGTCTTATATTGTTGCACACCCCTCCCCACAGCAATCTCTTATACTGCTCCCCCCACAGCAAACTCTCTTATACTGCTCCCCCCACAGCAAACTCCACTGCAAACCTAGCACTCTTATACTGTTCCCCTACAGCTAATCTCTTATACTGCTCCCCCCACAGTCAGCTATTTATATTGCTCCCCCCACAGTAATCTCTATTATACAGCCCCCCCAACGCAAACTATTTTATACCGCTGCCCCACACAACCAGCACTCGTATACTGCTCCCCCACAGCCAATCTCTTATACAGCTCCCCCACAGCCAATCTCTTATACTGCTGGCCCCACAGCCAACTCTCTTATACTGCTCCCCCAGTCAGCTATTTTATACTGCTGCCCCCACAGCCAATATCTCATACTGCTCCCCCCACAGCCAATCTCTTATACTGCTCCCCCACAGACAACTCTCTCATACTGCTCCCCCACAGCCACACTCTTTTATATGTCTTCCCCCCTCAGCCAAATATCTTATACAGCTCCCCCCACAGCCAACTATTTTATACTGCTCCCCCCACAGCTAAACCTCTTATACTGCTCCCCCCACAGCCAGCTCTCTTATACTGCTCCCCCACAGCCAACTATTTTATACTGCTGCCCCCACACAACTAGCAGTCTTATACTGCTCCCCCCACAGTAATCTTTTATACTGATCAGCTTCCATTTCAACAATCTTATGTTGCCCTTTCAATAGCTGTAACACCTCAAACGTCCCAACACAACACTCTTGTACCACTAAACTCTGCATCCATATGTTTTCAGGCTAGTAACACAAACACAGTTGACCATTCCCTTGTCCTTCAACACAAATTATACATAGTTACATAGTTATTAAGGTTGAAAAAAAACTTTCAGTCCATCAAGTTCAACCTTTTAAGATCTCCTCTGATCTGCAATATGCAGATTAAATATGAATTACTTAGTTTTTAATGTATTATTAATCAATTATTTATTTATTTATTTATTTTTAATTATTATTAATCCAGAGGAAGGCAAACAGAAAAAAAACAATAACAAAAAACAAGTAAGACTTAGCCAGTCGTCTCAAAGGGAGAAAAATGTTTTTCCTTCCTGACCCCAGATACTGGCGATCGGATTTCTCCCTGGATCAATACTGTCTCTCTAATGATCCAGGATAACCCTGAATTCCCTTTTTAATTAGAAATAAATCCAGTCCCCTTTTAAAGTTATCTATCAAATCCGCTGTCACCACCTCCTCTGGTAAAGAATTCCACAGATTCAACACCCTTACTGTGAAGAACCCTTTTCTTTCTTTAAGGTGGAATCTTTTTACTTCTAACCTCAAGGGATGTCCTCTTGTCAGTTGAAAACCTCTTGGCACAAAAAGCTCCCTTGACAGATCTTTATACTGCCCCTGTATGTATTTATACAAGGTATTCATATCTCCTCTTAGATGCCATTTTTCTAGAGAAAATAAGTTTAATTTGGTTAGTCTTTCTTCATAACTTAGCCCCTCCATTCCTCTTATTAGTTTTGTTGCCCTCCTCTGTACCTTTTCCAGCTCACTGTTCCCCCTATACCCAGCAGTTTCAGTCTGCCTCCTCCCCACACCCAGCGATCTACACTGCTCACCCTATACCCAGAACTCTCACTGTCTACTGATACTGCACTTTTATACTGCTAATAACATAGTCAATGGTTATACCAATTAGCATGGCTTTGTCCACACTCAGTATCTGCTGAACTGCTCCACAACACAAATCACTCTCCTCCAATCTGCCATGCAAGATCCCCACTTGAAACCCAGCACATGTATACTGTCCTTATCACAACACCCAGCTCTCATACACTGCTAACCCACAACACCCTTGCATTCTCCTGTCGTGCCACTTCCCACACTATCCTTTTATACTGCTTTCACCTATGAGCAGGGGGAGAGCTACCAGTGGTGCAGGTGGTGCAAATCACCAGGGTCCTTCTCTGGGGGGGCAGAGCGGAGTAATTTTGTTTTTGCATTTAATTTTATTTTCTGTAGAGCATTTCTACAGAATGGATGACAGCAAAGTACACTGGGATGGGTTCTGTGAAGGGGGAGCAAAGGAGAAAGGGAGGTAAGGGGGCCCAATTATTTTTATTTTTTTGCACCTGGACCCTCCACTCTCTAGCTTCGCTACTGCCAATGAGCTAAAACCTACATGAACCAAAAAAAGGTTAACCTTTCTTCTCTCTGATTCTTTGCCTGAATTGTGTTTATCAGTCTCACTTTCACTCTACTCAATTTTCCTCATGCTCAGTCCTTTAATCCCAGTCTCTTTATTTCCTTTCACTTCCTTTAACTATCTCTTTTCTCTTTCATTCCCTCCACCCTCACGGAAGCTGTTCATTTTCCTGGTCCTGTGATTTTATCACCTCCTCTAGTTTCTCAGGAAGGAGGGTTGAGAGGTTGTGTTTATTTACTGTCTCACATAGAGACAAACTTTAGGGAAATACAGTGTGGCTATGACGAGTGAGGAAGATGCCTTTGTCTGTGTTACTCTGTAATGAGAAACACAGATTTAGTGGGAAACCAGCCTTGGGGGTGAAGCTAAATCCATATTAACTATTTTGGTGTTCTTTCAGCATCACATGTTAAGAGAATGTCAATCATGGATTGTGCAGCACACACAGATCTCTTTGTCACAAGATCTACACAGACACAGGGGCACTTTTACAGAACAAAAATGTGCCACAGTAGTCCAGGGTCTATTATCTCTATTGTCAAGCTGTTCATATTCATTATTATTTTTATTACTATTTCCTTTACTTGCCACGCTCCATATTCTGTTGTGCTGTACAGGGTAATTTCAAATCAAAAACAATATTAATACAATGCAACAAAATGGAGGGACCGGTCTTTGAGTTTAAAATCAAACATACATAGAGTTTTTCCAAAAGCCTCAAAACATTCAATATAGCAGTACTAAAAAAAATCACAGATGTCGGATCATAGTTTTCATTTCTCAAAGTAGGGGCATGTGTATATAACGGTTGCCCTACTTCTCAATAGAGGAAAACTTTGCTCATATTACCTAGGGAGATCAGTGACACCTGAGTCTGCTTATTGAGGCTGCACCATGAGAGGATAACATCTAAGTTATTAAAGGCTATTTATTTGTCAAGAGCCCATTATAAAGTCAATTAAGATATAGTGGCAGCTATAAACTGTGATAGCTGATAGCTTCATCCATTACTCAGTGTTCTTCAGCAGGTCATCTAACATACAGAGGTCTTAAGGCACACATTTGTACTTCTATGTGTATAACTTAACTTTCATTAGGCAATGTTTATATCAGGTAAAGAAAGCTCTGTTGGAATAGATAAACCATCCACATGCAACATAACCCACTAAGGGCTCCATCTGCATCATAGAAGTGAGAAACGGTGGGAGCTATTTTTTTTTTGCCTGCTATGGGGCCATTTTATCCCTCCTCTCTTAAAACTCGCACCAACCAAGGATTGTTTTAGTTGCTCTATCAACCTAATGTGTGTACATGACCCGCTACCCCCTATGAACCCAGGGACCCCCAGGATTCCCCCCAACACCAGCTATGAACTGGAGCAAGCATGGGTATTCCCCCTATACACACACTATGAACCAAGGGAATCTTGGGGATCCTGAGCCTATGACCCCAGAGATCCCACATATAAGTACTGTTTAACCAAGGTGTTCCCTATAATCCCCTGTGGCACCTAAAAACTAACCCAAGTGCCATGGTAACTAAAATTATCCCTTGACACAGAGGTCCTTAACAGACCCCCATGCCACTTAAATGTAACCACTATATATGGAGCCCATGGCATCTAACATTAACCCCTTGTGCCACGGGGGTCCTCAAGGACCCTTATGTTACCCTACCTACCACCATAGGGATCCATATTGGACCTCAATGTACACTAACCACCATAACCCCATAGTCCCCATGTCTATACACAACAAAAAATATGAATTAAATAAAAAACTTACGTGAAATAATAAACTTGTAAGGGGTCAAAGTATATTCTTACCTACTCTGGTAAGCAGGTTATCCATTTTGATTGTAGATTCATGTCCTCCTCTATCTTAATTGAATCACATGATCCACATCTTCTGGCCCGTGGCAAATGGGCCTCTTCCAAAAAAATCCTGCCTCTCTATAGGAGGAGCTCCCAAATTGAATAATGACTTTTGGCATGCTTTCCTGCCTTAAAAAGATTTTTTTTTATCTGTGACTTCTGATTAGCTAGACAATTACCCATTCGTAAATGAGAAAGGTGACATCCACTACTCAATTCTGAAATGATTGACACATATGTCAGCCAATCAGAAGTGACACAAGGTATTTAAGGTAGGAAAGTGTGCATTACAGTTGCTTTTAAAGTTGTAATAGTTATAATTACTGTTTAATGTTACTAGAGAATTAGAAGACTTATTATAGAGAGTTAGGAGACTTATTCTGGCTAACCTGTAAAAGCCATAATGTGAAAGGAGCTGCGTACACTGCAAAGAGTTGATGAAAAACAGGACATTGTGAAAAAATATATACATTTAATTATAATGATGAAATTGTGCCAGTAAAGTGAGTGATTTCTCCATAAATATGCACAAATCAAATCTTAGCTTGCATTTAAAAATATGTTCTTTAATAATATTATATTCTTCTAAGCTGATCATTTCTATTGTTGTACCCATGTAGATCTGGAATCGGAGGACCCTTCCCTAAACCATGAAATGAGCTCAGACACTACACTGTCCCTTAATACTCCCAGTGGCTGTGCCATAGGGGGGACTGGAGGAGGAATAGGATGTGTGACAAGGGCTGGCATGCACTCTCCACCTCCAAGACGAGCCTCAGAGCAGGACCTTAATGGGACATTCGTCAGTCAACCATCTCATTTCATAGCTCTTGGAGGGTCACGCATTATAGAGTGTCCAAGTATCCGTATCACTAGTGACTCACCTGGGAATAGTGATGGAGAACTGGAGGAGCAGGGAGGAGGTGATCTTTGGGATGACAGACTTCAACGTGATCATCTTTTCCTCCCCCCTGACCCATTTTGCTATAGAGACTCCTTCCTAAGCCCTAGTCCTGCCAGCAGCCATTCCTCATTTCTCTCTGAAGCATCTTCATGTGACTCTTTGGGGCAGATGTGTGAAGAAGTTGAGAGAGAGCTTAATGAAGCTGCCTCCCGCTTCACACTTGCCTCCCCTCTTGGTTCTCCAAGGGGCTCACCAAAACCTTGGAGTGGTCATAATGATGATTTCTGGCCTGTTGGCTCCATTTCAGGCCTGACACCTTCACCCCGTGAAGATTTGCTGTCACCATATTCACAAGGTCAAATCTCCAGGCCTACCTCCCCCTGTGGAAAGAGGAGGTACTCAAATTCTAATGAAGAGGGTACACTTCAGGTTAGTTCTCCTTCTCCCGCCCACTCACGTAGGGGGAGTTTGGGGGAAGAAAGCCTTGCATCAGAAAGAGAAGCTTCTCCTAAACCCTCTGAGCATATCCAACAACCAATAACAACTCAGTCAACAGAGAGAGGAGATAACATACCACAGAAGACCCGTAGGACATCAGAAGAACAGACTGTTGCCCCAGTTAGGCCTGAAGAGTCCCCTAGTCCTGGGAAAAACTTTATACCACCGACTAGGTCTGTGAATGAGGAGAATTCTGGGGTGTTTCCTCAGAGCAAGAAAGAGAATGTGGGGATGAATTACCTGGCTGTGCCTTCTGCAATGACCTGGTCAAAAGCCAGGGTAGGAGGGCAAAGTCCTGTTTTCAGGTAAATACTATATAAGAATAGTAGGGTGGAAGGATGTTTTCTGTGAAACAGGAAGATGATTAAGGATGTTTTAGGAGCTTCAGTAAAAGGTGTGTTGGCCAGCAGTCATTGCGGGAAAACAAAGTAGTGATGTTTGTAAAGTCATATCTAATTAATACTTCACTGCTATTATATAGGACAGCAGTGAAGTATTGATTATATAATAGGAAAGTCTTTTGTGGAAATAGTTCTAAAATACATATGAACTATGGTGGTGGTTATATTGCCAATGTGACGATAATGCTGGTCTCTGGTCCTTTCTTAGGTCCTCCTCTCTGCCCCCTCTAGACTGGCCTCTTCCCTGCCAGTTTGAGGGGCTGGAGCTAAGGGTAGAGGTGCAGCCACGGACACATCACAGAGCTCATTATGAGACAGAAGGAAGTCGTGGGGCAGTGAAAGCTTCTCCTGGGGGACATCCTGTAGTCAAGGTAACAACAGGATTTTCAAAATCATTTATCTATTAAAGTGCTTTGACAGAATGTCTTTATCAAAATGCTTTGCTTCATGCCATGAATTGTGAGCTTGCAGGTGTTGTAGCATGTTACTGTAGCACAATGCAGGATGCCAAAGCCGGCAAGAGTGGATAAGTTGTGGATCCTTAAATAACCACCTAAAGGACTACAGCAACTGTGCCTCTCTGCATAAAAAAAAAGTTAAAATGCTACTACTCAACTGAAATTGTGTACATTTTGAAATGGGTGGTGACCATGCGCAGTAGCGGCCATCAGCCACTAGGTAGCGCGAGCGAGGTGTTTAGTGTTAGGTTTTAGTGTTAGGATTAGGTGTGTTAGGGTGAGTGGTGTTAGGGTTTAGGACTTTTTGGGTTAGTGGTGTTAGGGTTCAGATACTGGCAGATTGTACGCTTTACACTAATAAGAAATTCACAGGCACCTTGTCCGCGCCATCTAGTGGCAGATGGTCACCACTGCGTACAGCCAGTCAACAGGAAAGATCAAAGGGGCGCATTGTGATGTAATTTGGAGCCTCCTGGTAGCTCTGCGGCGTTTAGCGGTAACACACACCTTATAAATCCCGGGTTTTATATTTTTGTAGGGCAACACCTAAATATAAGAGAACACTAAGGGGAATTGAATAGAGACAAAGATATCTGCACAATTAGGTAATGTAGTGGTTATTGAATTAACCACAAGGTAATTTTATGTTTAATGCCCTCAAAAATATGTATCAAACAAACAAGGAGCCTCATTCAATTGAGGCTTTAGGGAGATCCGGGCTCGCAAATGAAGCCAGCAAGTTATTTTGCTATTCAATTGGCGTCAGTTTACGGGCTCCGATTGAGTTACTATCTCCGAGTATGTTAATGCCCTCCAAGCCTTTGATCTGTCAAGACTAAAATCGCTATTCAATTGCTACGATTTTCTCTCACTAACCACTCCGTCATGCCCGCAAATTACAAAAATCTAACAACAAGTTAATGGTACCAAAGGGCTCAATGACAAATCGTAGCACTTTAAAAGCAAATAAAAAAGCAAAAGTGAAAGTGATTTTAGGTCTTAGAATTAATAGCACAACATGATGACTCATGTTCAATTTTCACCTTCAACCTCCAAGCCTGTAGGACTTTGAAAAATGGAGGTTGGCTTTCAAAGTCCTACGGCCTTCACTTACGAGTTACGGGCTTAAAGGGTGGACATGATGCCAATCTCTGTTTCCATTGGCTGTTTCTGCATCGGGAGATACAGGCTTGCTCCCCTAACATGTTCAAGCCCAGAAATGCTACGTCCGACGGCATGGTGTTCCGCTTTTCAGGACCGGCACCTAACTCGCGGGCCCAGCCAATTGAATAGCATCGCAATCGGAGATCAAATGGAGCCTGCAACTCAATCGCAGGCATTTGGCTGTCTGTGATAGATCTGCGAGCCCTGAATTGAATGAGGCTCCATGTATTTGTAGTGCTTTTATAACCATGAGGTTTATGATAGATCCAGAAAAATTATGCTAATTAAATAATATAATACAAGGTATACTAGTGGTTATGTTTTGTAACCATAGGTAATTAGTTAACTCATGCCATTATATACATCTTTGTGCGCAAGTGATAAAGTTCTAAAGTTAAGATTAATTAACTAATTGTTATACAAAAAAAAAAACTAAACAAGACAAACTATAAGCAAACCAGATAAAGGACGGCTGGATAGATATATGATATAAAAGTAAAATTGAAGAATTATAAGAAAGTCATATGATCTACTCCCTTCTAGAGGATTTAAACAAGTATGTAACAATATGAATATAAATAAAAGATACAATTGTGGCTAGTGTGCAGAATTATATCTGTATAACTAATTAAAGAATGACATAAAATAAACACTGTGGGCCTCATTCAATTGCAAGCCTATAACTCGCTCTCAGACTGCTGCATGTCTGGGATCGAGTTGCGGGCTCTTGTTGGACTCTGTTTGCGAAGCTATTCAATTACTCCGGGTCGCGAGTTGCAATCCTGAAGCTAGCTTTGTAAACCATGCACTGGTTCAGAGCAGTTGTGGGTGGGATGCTTATCAATTCACTGAGTCCGTAACCACACATTTCGCATCGGCCAATAGAAAACAAGAATGTCATAATTATGGCAGTAAAACATGGCGGTTACAAGTCAATCATTCAGGTTCAGGGGTCCGATATGCGATCAGACTTGCAAGACTTTGAAAATGAACAAATTATCAAAATGAATGCCAATACTGTTCTAGTCCATATGGGTGGCCTGATATGTATTAACTCATTGATACCCAAGATCATTTAACTCCGAAATGACACATAAAAATAAAACTTATTTCTTGCAGTTGTGCAGGCTTGAGACTGTTGTGCAATCAATCCTAATGTCTTTCATCGTTCTCCCCGTAATTTACAGTGCAGTATTACAGTTTTATTCGCATTTCCAGTGCTACGAAGTGCTGTTTAATCCCTTTGTCCTCTCAAGTACACCTAGGATTTTCTCCCCCATTTGCTGTTCACGAGTTTGGATACGTTTGCGAGCTCGGGGAATCGGAGGAGTTGAATAACAATTTGCGATTTTAGCCCTGCAAAAGTGACCGTTTAAAGGCTTCTGCATGGTGTAAGTTACGAGTTGTACGCCCAACATTTTTTTAAGCTCGTAACTCATAACTCTATCCAAGCACACAAAAAGACGCTAACTGAACAGCAAATTTGACTGCGATCTCACTTATGGGCCTCGTAACTCAAATTCGGCCAATTGAAGGGGGCTATAAAAAAATGTAGATAGGTTGGATAAGTTTGATTATAAAGCAGCAATGTGAATAAGATGTAGAGTTATAATTGGTATATTAGCCAAACAAGATAACGTTCAGTGTGATGCTTTTGATTATATAAGTAATCGAAGCACTATTTATGAGATATACTCAATTCATTTCCCTTGGAGGAATAAACATTTAAGAACATCTGAAAGTGTAATAATGAGAAAATATAATACAAAGTAATCAATGTTTCAAAAAAAAAAAAAAAATGTTAAGTGTGTTGTATCTGTTCTGCAAAGCAGATACTAATTGAAGATAAAACCATGTACAGTATATTGTGGGTCGCGGGGTAAAAAACAGGATGATCTCAAAGAAATAGGAATATAAATCCAGTAAATAGATTAAGATAAAGAGGATCTACGATTGTAAAGAGCTGCAGATTTTTAAAGAAATAATTAAAATAAAGAATAATTATCCATATACATGACATCTTGTGTTATTATGAGCAACAATAAGCTCAGTTGTTTTTAATTGTTTTTAGAAACTAATACAATTTTGAACGTATTTTTTTACTAATTTTATAAAGAATATATTATCTGTGGTATTTACGTAGAGTACAAGAGGGTATATTTTTTCTCACTTGTCTCTTTTGTTTGTATAGTTGTACTATGCCAAACTGATGAAAACCAGTAGAAGAATCAACTGAAATTGTGTTGGAAAAAACATAAAAATAAGCTAGAAATGTCAGTACAAAGGTTAGATAAATAATGCGAATTAAGAAATTACATGTTACAATTCTTTTATACAGATAAACACAATTCAAAGCTATATATGAGATGTTAAGATGTTAATCTAAATAGATTTACTTTCTATACAGTCTATTTATTAATGTGACATATACGATGCATGATAAGTAGGTTCAATAGAATAGCATCTAATATGAAAGAGTATATGATTCTTTTGAGAGAAAGATGTGTGCGAGTCAGCTGCCAGACCAGAACCCTGTAAGGAATTTGTAAGCAAGAGAAGAAGTTGTGGTGTACCTGAGACTTCTGCAGAGTGGTTCCCAGAGACTAACAAGCAGAAGTGTTTAGGGACAAGGTATGTGGGTGGAACCCGTTCTCGATTGCTACCTTGTTGTGGTGAAGGGGCTTGTGTACCTCAATGAAGCTACCATGGAGGGTCACAAAAGATGAGCAGGTCATTACAGAGAGGTCAGACAAATTGTAGTCCACTGGAGAAGGAACTGGCAACCCACTCCAGTATCTTTGCCATGGATTAGCACAACCAGAAACACAGACAAATATATCCTGTGTGCTGCATCCAATTGGTCACCAAGAGTCAGACACAACTGAAGGACAGAACAACAACAATATGGGTGGGACACATAGTCTTTGCATATACTATGCTTAAGGATATGAATGTGTAAGGATGGTAAGATTACATGTGAAACTAAATATAACCTATTTCACCTACAGGTAATGCATACAATATTTCATCTCTGTGTAATAGGAAATAGGATAGATGAGGACCCACAAGGTAAAGTAATCAGTGAGGGAGTCTTTGGGTACGGATAATTAGATGTGGGGAGCAGCATCTCTTATTGTTTTATATATGGTGAAAAGTAACTTGCATTTGATTTTAGAGGAGAACAAGAACAAATGCAAAAAAATGGGCTGACATGAAGAAAGGTTTGTGAGGACAAGGCTTTAATAAAATGTTTTATTGCTATGAGAAAGGTAGACGAGGAAAAACATGAGGTTGTAGTAGTTGAGGAATGACTGTATTCTTAGCTGAATTAAGAAAAAGTGAGTAAAATAGAGATTATGAGGAAGTGATTACAGTACTAACTTAGGGCCTCAAATTGAATAGGGCTCTAAATAAGAACAGAGCATATTTTTTACAGAAGTTTTTAGTTAGTGAACTTCTATCCAAAAGCAAGGTCTTCACTAACTAAAAACTTCTGTAAAAAAATATGCTCTGTGCTTATATAGAGCCCTATTCAATGGGCAAAATCGCAATTGAATGAGGCCCATAGTTGGTATGGAAGCTATAGTTGATTTTGGACATGTTACAATTCAGGGAGGGTTTTGGGATTCGCTGGAGAAACTGCAGAGTGACAGCCTCATTCAATTGGCCAAATCATAATTACTTGAACCCGTAATGCAGCCCGTAAATGTTACTAATATTCAATTGGCTATCTCTGTCCTATCTCCTCCTTTGTTTTTTCAAGCCCGCAAATGTTACCAGTGCTAAAGACACAAAGTCCATATTTAATTACAACTATTCAACAAGCCTGCAATTGCCTTCAAACCTGTAAATGGCAAATGTATAAAACCATTCTACAAGTACTAGATAGGACTTGCAAGTGGGTTAAACACCTGTTCATATAACTACTACAGCAAATAAACTCTAACTACTGTACTTAAAAATACTGGGAAAGCATGGAAAGGCATTATAATTAATTGCACAACACTCTCAAACTCGCAAATCTGCAATAAAAAATCATTATTTTTAGGGGTTAATACATATCATGGAACCTGCATGGACTAGAACAGTTGCTTTAATGATTTTTATTGATTTCTACATTGCTGGATTGCGAGTCCGATCATAAATTTTACTTCTAAACACTGTAGTATAAACTCCATGTTTTACTGACGTGATGATGACGGTCTCATTTACTATTGGCTCTGTCTATGAAGTATTGCGAGTGTTTAAGAAGTATATTACGGGCTCGCCTAAATCTTGACAGATCATATGATCATGCCCCCTGAAATCCTACTTATGAGTGTATGGTTTGCATGTGGAGGCTGTGAGAGGGCAGTTGTGAGTTAGAGACAATTGAATATATCTAAATGTTTAGAAAAAAATTGACCCACAGCCAAAAGTTCAGTTTGGAGGTTATTACAGGCTTGCAATTGAATGAGGCTCTGAGTTGGTACATTACATTAGAGATCAGGCAAGAGAACAGGGGAGAGATCAGGCTCAGATAAGACTTGTGTATTCTCTCATGATACTGAAGCTTGAAGAGTAAGGTATTTAGCCAAAATGATAAAGGACAAAATGCAGTAATATGGGACTAGTTAGAGAAAACTTGTCAAACTCCTATGTTATTCTTTTGATTCTCTTTTTCATTTAAATATTTCTACACATATTAGAAAATAGACTCTATAGAATAATACAAGGACCTTACAAGGAAGTTCTCACCTTGTGGATATAGGTTGTGTAGGTATGTGCATATTGTAGTCTGTATTTTGTATAGTTCTAGATACCAGCTATGTGCCTGTTGTTTTTGGAATTTATTGCCTCTTGTGCAATAGTTCAATGTCATGCTTGATGGCCCATAGTAAATGGAAAACATTTCCTTCTCAGAAGAAGACAGAGAAAGAATACGTTGAAAAAGAGGATAAAAGATAATGAAAGACAAAACAAAATTCAAAAAAGTCAGAATTAAAATAACACCAAAATACAAAATGAGGGGAGACATAAGCCGAATGCTACTGTCTAGGTGCGGTATATTCAGGTACTAATGCCTCTCTATAACCCTAGCAAAACTTGGTGATTGATCTAAAAACAAAACTTATAAGGAAAGACTCTAATATCTTAATATGTATAGCTTAGAGTACAGAAGGGCAAAGGGTGATATTAAAGAAACATGACAAAGGATTCAGGAAGTATTAGGAAGGAAATATTGCTCAGAAAAAGTATAATGCAAGAACAAGAGGCCAGGATTTGAAGGTGGAAGATTTACGGACGATGTGAGAAAGTACTATTTTACAGAAAGGCTAAAAGATAAGTGGAACTGTTAAGGGTAAACGCAGTTAATGCATTAAAGCATGCCTATGATAACCAGGTCATAGCACAGAGGTCAGACAAATCGTGGTCCACTGGGGAAGGAAGTGGCAACCCACTCCAGTATCTTTGCCATGAAAACAAGATGTGCCTGGTGTACTGCGGTCCATAGGGTCACGGAGAGTTGGACACTACTGAGCGACTGAACAATAACAATGATAAACAACAGGCTATCCGGAGATTTAATTGAGCCAGGTGTTTATGGTATAGGCAGACAAGATGGGACTATTAATAAGTCCTTATCTGCAGTCAAATCTATGTTTCTATATTTGCAAGCATTTCAGATCTAGTAGTAGGGCTCACCCCATTGCCCAGAACTTCTGGATAGGGGGGTGATCCCAGAGTAATCAAAAACACCTAGCAAGTATAGGGGCAGACCTAAATCCCCATGTGCCCAAGAACACAAAACCAACCAATAGATGCAGAGAGTGAACCCTGTGATAAACAGATCCTCCTGAAGGGGTCTACCAGTTAGGTGCCACAGGGCTCCCTAGGTGCCCCAGGGCTGGCTAGGTGCCCTACAATACCCACAAGAAAGGCTGTGTTGGGAAGCAACGAGTCAACCTAATAGGGGTCCTAATTTCCCAACTAGGGTGCTCTGAGCACTATACACAATTAGCTCCCAATAAAGTTCTAAGAGTTCTTAATTTTAAAGATCATGTAAAAACAAATATGACAACTATCTGAGTACAAACAAACTAATTCCAAATGAATACACATGTACAGCAGGCTGTAAACTGCCCTGGTATTGTAAGCTAAATGGCAAATCAAAAGGGAGCCACAAACACGGGAGCCTCACAGTAACACCATCAGTAATCAATAGTGTTACGTCTTAACATTATGGTCCTTGTGTCATTACTAAAATTACACTTTTGCCTTTTTTTTTTCTTTTAAATGATGCTTACGTCTTTTTAACTCCATTGACACTGTAAACTACTTAAAGTCAATACCCATTTTAATTAGATGTACCAACCTCATCGTAGGATCACTTTAAAAAGAGTAGAAGTGCCAACCTGACCATGTATATCAAGTCTTAAGATATGAGTTAAGAAATTACATTAAAAAAAAAATCCAAACACAGTCATTTCAGTATGCATTTTAACATAAGCCTATGAGAAATCCATTGTAATGCTGTTTTAATAAAAAAAAGTAAACACAATAATTTAGCTAAAATAAAGATTGAACAATTATCATGTACATATGTTCAATTAAATAGAGATGTTTTTATAAGAGTTAATTATTTTGCTTATATTGCAAAATCAATATATTTGTTGTAAATTAATTCAAGGGATCAATTATATTGACTAGTTAGTACCTAAATTCCCTTCCTATCTTTAACTGGCTAGTTTGATTACCTGCCCCATGTTGGTAGGTTTGATTATTATTTGTGATAGTTTGCTCTCTTCACCAAAGGAAGTGCATGTTATCAGGCTGCCAGAATCCCAGTCTGAGACACAGCCATGTGCACATTCTCCCATGTTTCATTTTCACTGAATTTAACATGGATCAAAAATTAATATACAGGAACTGTTATATCATCTGAAACTAAAAAGGAGTTGGCTATGGTATAGTTAGGTAGTGGTAGAGATATAATGTACATGGTACAGTTAGGAGATGATGTATAATATACATGGTACAGTTATGGGGTGGGCCTGAAAGAGAGTGGGTTGTGGTATAGTGAAGGAATGGTCTGTGGTACAGTTGGGGGGGGGGGTGGTATTAATTGCAGAGATGGCTGTTGTACAGTTAGGGGTGGTCCTGGTATCACTGACAGAGAACTAGTTGTGGTACAGTTATTGGGTGGTCACGGTATTGTTACCAGAGAGTTGGCTGTGGTACAGTTAGGGGGGGTCCCAGTATTAATGGCAGAGATGGCTGTGGTACATTTAGGGGTGGTCCTGGTATCAATGGCAGATAACTAGTTGTGGTACAGTTATTGGGAGGTCACTGTACTGTTACCAGAGAGTTGGCTGTGGTACAGTTAGGGGGGGTCCCAGTATTAATGCCAGAGATGGCTGTGGTACATTTAGGGGTGGTCCTGGTATCACTGGCAGAGAACTAGTTGTGGTATAGTTATTGGGTGGTCACTGTACTGTTACCAGAGAGTTGGCTGTGGTACAGTTAGGGGGGGTCCCAGTATTAATGCCAGAGATGGCTGTGGTACATTTAGGGGTGGTCCTGGTATCACTGGCAGAGAACTAGTTGTGGTATAGTTATTGGGTGGTCACTGTACTGTTACCAGAGAGTTGGCTGTGGTAGTTAAAGAGTGGTTCTGATATAATTCTGATATACAGTTAGGGGTGGTCCTGGTATCACTGGCAGAGAACTAGTTGTGGTACAGTTATTGGGTGGTCACGGTTTTGTTATCAGAGAGTTGGCTGTGGTAGTTAGGGGGTGGTCCTGGTATCACTGGTAGAGAGTTGGTTGTGGTACAGTTAGTTGGTGGTCCTGGTATCACTGGTAGAGAGTTGGCTGTGGTAGTTAGGGGGTGGTCCTGGTATCACTGGTAGAGAGTTGGTTGTGGTACAGTTAGCGGGTGGTCCTGGTATCACTGGTAGAGAGTTGGTTGTGGTACAGTTAGTTGGTGGTCCTGGTATCACTGGTAGAGAGTTGGTTGTGGTACAGTTAGGGGGTGGTCCTGGTATCACTGGTAGAGAGTTGGTTGTGGTACAGTTAGGGGGTGGTCCCGGTATTAATGGCAAAGTTGGCTGTGGTACAGTTAGGGGGTGGGCATTGGCAGGAAATTGTCAGTGGTACAGGGGGAGGGTAGTCCTGGTATCACTAGCTGACCAAGCTGTGGAATTGGTGCTGCTTTTAGTGAGTGACTAGATGTTTCCCAGCTGTTTTCATCTCTGCTCTGCTTTCCCACGCTTGCTCGCTTCTCAATCTAGATAAAACACTGTGGTCTGAACCATAGTACCATGTGACCTCTTCGCCTTTTGTGTGTATTATTATGTATCCATACACTTTGCCTTTGATTATCATACCCTTAAAGAAGGCAAATAAATCTATTAAACATGCAGACTGAATAAGTGGCAAATGAGAAAGATCCATGCACAGGATCAGGAAACAAGAGGGGGAGGGGGAGAAGAAATACAGACCCTCCCTCCATATAAACAGTTCAGAGTTTTTAACAGAGAGCTACAGCACTGCTGGTCTGTCTCAGTACGTGTTGCAGGTACATGTAAGGATTTGTAATGGATTAAGTACTAATAAACAAGGTTATGTGCACATTTTTATGTATGGGTTTGTATAAACACACACCTAAAAACGTATTTATATACCTCCATTTAAGGATGTTCATGTAAATTTTGTCAATATAAAAAGTCTACACATCCTTATAGAAATTACAGGTTTTTGTAATGTAAAGCCTGATATAAAGATAAATCATGTTGGATATTTTTGCATCTTTATTGTGACCTTGCAACCAACAAAATTTGAGAAAAAACAAACAGATGATTATATGGATAAATAACTGAAATTTTAAAAACCTACAACACCCTGGTTACATAGGTGTACACCCCAAGACTTTGATCTTCCTTTTCTTTAGTTGACTTGCACAGCAGGTTTTGCGCCAACATATATTGGTATTTGGAGCTAGTCATTATCCCATCTATCTTGACTACAGCCTCTCACCCATCTTCAAAGAAGCAGCACGTAAAACCTATGATATTCTTTTATACTCCTCTCCTGATCTTTGCCTTTCAATAATAAGGTAATAATATGATCAAAGTCTTGTAGGTATTTTAAATTTCAATTATTTATCCTAAGAATTTTTGTCAGCTTCTTGAGAACCATGGCTATTCCAGTAAGATGCAAGTTTCAAATCTACTGGGTCACGCTTTTGAGTGTGATTGGTTAACTGTGAACACAACTAAAGTCCCCATTATAAAAAGGTTTTTTACACTCATATAGGTTTTTTCAATTAATTTATTTTTCCAATGAATTACCTTTTTGTTTTTGTTTTAAAAATGTTTTGGTCTCTCTATAATCTTGATTTCAGGCTTTACATCTAAAAACTGACTCTAATACATAAGTGGTAGTTGAATCTGCTCTATGTATAGGGTGGTATAGCATTCTTTGCATCACTCTGTACTTGGCAGATTATATATATTCCTATTCGTAATACAGAAACAAACATGTTTGGTGTTCACTTCTTTGATTATGCTTTATGCAGTATATACATCCAGTTTGGTGATTATATGCATATGATCCGTGTGTTTGTTGTGGATATATAGCCATTATAACAGTAACTAAATTATTTGTTTAAGAATATAACTTGGACAATCCATTTACAATGTGATACATTCTCATTTTTATCACTGTTTTTTACCATGTGTTTAAAAAATCCCCTTTTTCTCGGTTCACATTTAGATAAAAGAAATGCTTGATTTCTCATTTATAACTGTCTATCAATGCCAAGCATTGATGCATTTAAGTTTCATTATGCACAAAGCCCTTTTGATCTGCACGTCGGCACCTATCTATTATAGGTAGATAGATAGATAGATAGATAGATAGATAGATAGATAGATAGATAGATAGATGATAGATAGATAGATAGATAGATAGATAGATAGATAGATAGATCGTCCTCTTGGGACTTATCTTCTCTCTCCTTACTTTCACAACTGCTTCCCTTCTTTCTTCCATCTCCACAGTTTCTGTATTACTTGCTCTTTCACTCCCTTTTTTATGTGCAAAACAAGACATATAGTGGTGCAATACACTAAAATATATTGGATAATTATATAAGTCTTATCACTAGTCTCATGTCCAAATGTTTTTCTTCAATATGGTGATACAACAGTCTGCACAGACCTTTTTTTATATAGTTCTGAAACTTGATCCAAAACTGTCCTTCTGTCCTTAAGACCCAGGCCCAATCCTGTAGAATAGGAAGAACTAGAAAAGATGGTAGGGAGTTTAATAAAATATTGTATATGGTTACGTATGTATATAATGTACTTATTCCCATACTGAAGATATAATACTTAAATACGAATGTCGTAAAACCTCAAATTGAGATCAACACACTGCCATGATGCTCTCTTAATTTCTCAAACATTGCTTTAAAACAAAAAACTTCTAAACGAGATGTTTGTAAAATGAGATGAGAATCTCCTAATTCAGATATATAACTTTTTATTTAAGAGCATTGTCTCATTATACAAAGATCTTAATAAGTTGATTATAAAAATACTTTATCATATACAATCATTTCGCACTCTCCCATGTTTTCTAGTATATCATTTTTTTAAAATATATTTTGGCTATGCTCTGCCCTAGCTGACTGCTTGCTTCATGTTTAGATTTGCTTCATTATGCAATAGAGGTGGATCAGTCTGCCCACTATAATTATTATATAATTCAGTATAAATCAATCTGTCTGACACAGCACATTTAAGTGGTGGATCATTCCACTCTATAAGTAACATATTAAATGATCTTCTCCTTACAGCTTTTGGGATACAGTGAGAAGCCATTGACTCTGCAGATGTTTATAGGAACAGCGGATGAGCGCAACCTTCGACCGCATGCCTTTTACCAAGTTCACAGGATAACTGGGAAAATGGTGGCAACGCCAAGTTATGAGGCTCTGGTGGCAAGCACCAAAGTGCTAGAGATGTCCCTTCTCCCTGAGAACAATATGTGTGCCAAGTAAGTATGGTGACACAGTGAGCAAGCATACTACTGTACCAAACATGAAATCACAGGATACTAGTGACATAACACAAACCTACATGACCTAAGCAAGGCCCAGTTGGTAAGTGCACATAAGGATTTATACACAATCACCTAATAAATATAATGATTAGACACTTCTTGGGGGATAACTGGCCACAGCATTTATTGGTAAACACAAAATGACGTAATAACCATAACAATAAATAAATCAACATAACCATGTGAGGGGAGGAGCCTGGCCAGAGACAGTACACCCTACGCCCTGAACCCTCGTCCAGGGCCTACCGTGTTGGAACATCCGTACCACCGTAGGGTAGGATCTCACCCACTCTACCACTGTCCCGGCGACTCCCATCACCACCCGCCAGTGTGACAACAACAAAAACATAATTTGACAACATATAATATACACTTAAATAATATAACCAACAACAAGTAATTTTTTTGTTCTTTTTTATAAAGTAAAAACATATACATAACTTTAAACAAGAATACTTTAGGGATAGATGTGTGGGTATCTTCACACATGGCTAGCTGGGGGCATAATGGTGAAAATGGTGCCAAAAGAGCCTATAAATGGCTCCACCTCCTCCAGCTAGCTACCTCCTATCCATACCCTGGTCCTGTCAGGTCAAGTGGCCCCTCCTTCCAACCCCAGGAGTCCTGTGGTGGCCTACGGGCCCTTCACTAAGACTGTCCTGTTAACAACAGACACACTGGCATGAATTTAAGGGAATCATTTTTCCCTTTACCACATAGTCTGAACAGTATGCACATTGATATATACTAATAGCAACCCACTTGTGTTTTCTTAGATAGGTGATTGATAATAATATATTACATTTTAGTATAGACTGTGCTGGAATCCTGAAGCTCCGGAATTCAGACATCGAGCTTAGGAAGGGCGAGACAGACATTGGTCGCAAGAACACTCGTGTGCGCCTTGTGTTTCGGGTGCATATACCACAAGGAGCTGGGAAAGGAGTCTCTCTGCAAGTGGCGTCCATACCCATCGAATGCTGTGAGTAAAATATGCAGAGGTTACAGTGAGTGAAAGGAATATAGCGAGTCGGTGAGAAGGGGCAGAGACAAATATGGAATCTGTTCAGGGTCATAGGAAAAACAGAGGCAGAGTGGGACTAGTAACTTTCCCATCATAAATGAAGTTGTCATATAATTGTATCTTCAATTGGCTATGCTGTCTCTCTATGTGCTGTCTCTCTCTCGTGTCCCTCTCTACTGTCTCTGTCTCTCTCCTATCTCTCTCTTCTTTGTCTCTCTATCTCCTGTCTCTCTCAATGGCCTTGTGTCTGTCCCTCTCTCTGTCCAGTCTCTTTCTCTCTCTCTCTCTCTCTCTCTCTCTCTCCTCTGTTCCACTCTATCCCCACCTCTTCCCGGTCGGCAATGCGAATGGATGCATCCTGGCCGGCAATTCGAATGAGCACATCCTGGTATTCCAGTTATGCGCACATGCGCTCCTTCTGGCCACCAAGCCTCGCAGAGTGCATGCTCGCATCCCTTGATTAACAGCAATGTCTCATATCTGCGTTACAGACTTATTGCTACATATTATAATGGATTAGATTACATATTTCAAGGCAAAACTGCTCCTTCACCTGGCATGTTTGCCAGATCGAAAACATGCCAGACAAAGGAGCAATTTAAAATCTTGAAATCAACACTTGCTGAGATAGCCAGTGATATTTGTCATCTCCATTTCAACTGTTTATAAAAAGAATGAGCAGGGAGTGGTGAGCATCTCAAGTTAATTTAGAGGGAGAGCTGTCATAGAAAGATAGGAGTCAGACTTATATTTTTTACATATGATATACATAGTGACCTATTGTTTCTTGCATTTGATAGCCCAACGTTCAGCACAGGAGCTCCCCCATGTGGAAAATTATAGTCTTAGTGCCTGCTCAGTTAATGGGCAAGAAGAACTGCTTCTCTGTGGTTCTAACTTCCTTCCTGACTCAAAGGTCATCTTCCTTGAAAAGGGTCCAGGTAAGAATGAATCACACTGCTGACATTATCTCACTCACAAGTGGACTCACAAGACTAATTAACTGATTCTAACATGGGTATCAAGAAGGGATGCCATATATATATAATATATATATATATATATATATATACACACTTATATATATATATATATATATATATATATATATATAAATAAATATATATATATATATATATATATATATAAATAAATATATATATATATATATATATATATATATATATATATATATATATATATAAACCAAGTAAATCTTTTCCGATAAGGTTTACTTTGATGCACAAACTGCTGTTAGCAATTTTAATATTAGTGCTGATTCAGATTACTATAATCTCTGTGTATGTGGTACAATATAGAGAGCAGTGAGACTGGCGGGTGCTCATGCGTAATATGAAGTACTGACGAGTGTTGGTAATGTGTCACTTGTCATGTCAAGAGTATGACTATTGTGTTAGTTTTTCAGGCATCATCATTTAGAGCATGAAGAAGAATCTTTATAATTTTGGTTATTCTCTGAAATAAAATATATTTGTATTTATGCTAGATGGAAAGCTACAATGGGAAGAAGAAGCAAAAGTCAACAGGCTTAAGAGCAATGAGGTAACCAAACATCTGCTGTTTTATGTTGCTACGATAGGTCCCTTCCTCACATTCACATAGTGATTTACACTGTTGATTCTGAGGACGTGTTCCTAGCCTTACAACCAATTGTGCTAGCTCTGCAAGCCCTGTGTGGTGACAGTTAAGATGTAAAGCAGGGGTCACCAAACTCGGTCCTGCAGGGCCGACCCAGGCCTGGATTTGTGGATATCCTTGCTGCAAACAGGTGAGAATCTTGTTTCTTCAGCCATCCTGATTGACTCACCTGTTTGCAGCAAGGATATCCACAAATCCAGGCCTGGGTCGGCCCTCCAGGACCAAGTTTGGTGACCCCTGATGTAAAGGATCAGTGAACCTCATTTATGGCCATAAAATAGTTCACCCTAAGATTTAACTTAATAAACCCATGTAACCTATTAAATACATTTTAAAATAACATTTGGATGCAAATCTACTTGTTTCTAAATATCATGTTCAATGATACCAGAACTCTATACCTTTTCTTAAAAGCTGTCAATATATTAGTGATAAAAATAGCAATACTAACGGTATACATACAAAGTCCATATTAGATTTGTCTGTCCCGGAGACAAAGCTGCAGTTTTATTGATCACACAATATTATAAATGAGCAGTCATCCCAACAAGAAGTTGGTTTCATCTTAAAAAGCATGAAAAACTGTCTGTACATTGTATGTGACATTTTTCTTTATCGTACATTTGTGAGATATTTAGCATTTGAAGTGATAAGATTTGGCTCAATATGCTAAATTGTAGTACAGAGTTCTTGAGGGTGGTGGAGGGGATTTGACTGCATAATACACTTGGATGGTTATTGTTATTCAATAATAAAAACAGGCAAGCACATTGTGATCTGAATTAGTACATCAGACCAGCTAATTAATATCTAAGAGTTGCTCATTTACATAAGAAAAAAGAAGAAAAAAAGATGATTACTTCAGGAATGGATCACTTTAGCATCACACAGCTAGTATAATGTAACACTAGTTTTTCATGCTCCTTAAGAATACCATAAAAAAATAACTTAGTTTAGGGATGACTAAGTTCATTTAATATTTAATTGTAGTTTTTATCCCCCCCCCCCCCTTTGCATATCTTTTCTTAAACACCACCTGTTTTTTTTACATGCAGCTTTTAAAGCAGTGTACATTATTTACATAACTTTTCCTGTCTGTACAATGTAGACATGCCTTGTTCATGCCACGACACAGCATCTCCCACCTGTCACAGTGATCTAACTACTCTACTCAATCCTGCTTTTTTATCCTTGATCATATTTTTTTTTTTTTTACCTATCCTGTTAAATGTACGCACGCATGCTGCAGTGCCTTGTGCCAACGACGTGGTTAGGGGTTTTTGGGTTAGTTTTAGAGGGTTCAGGTTAGGGTCGTAAGTGGTGTAGGAGCTTAGGGTTAGGAAGTTACTTTTAGGGGGTTAGGGTTAGGCTATGAGGGTTAGGGTTCGGGCCGCCAAGGGGTGTAGAGGGTTAGGGTTATGGACTTAAGGTTAGGGGGTTAGGTTTAGGGCCGGAACTGGTGTAGGGAGTTAGAGTTAAGGCCGGGGTAAGGAACACTGCCTAGTTAATAAATATTCAAGAATATGTGTCCCTGTGCCATTTTAACATTTTGGGATATATAAAACATGCATGTTTGGGGGATTATTTTTTGTTGTCCTTTTGCAATAGAAAACAAATGTAAAAAATACAAATATTTTTTTTTGTTTAACATACAAAATATGAGAATAAAAGTGTTTTTTATTGACTACACTTTCACTTTTCTTATCTTCCATGGCCACCTAGTGGTAAAAGTGATTAATGGCACTGTTTTATGTTGAGATGGAATTGTTACTTTTTTTGACTTCATACCGTAGTGGAATTATTGGCAAATAGTTTGTATCATACTCTGATGATTAACATTTATATTCTCTATCCTTAGTCCCTGCTTTCTGTGCAAGTTCCTGAATACTGTAACAAGGAGATAATGCGCCCCTTGCAGGTCTACTTCTATATCTCCAATGGGCGTAGAAAGAGAAGCCCCATGCAGACCTTTCGTTACCTGCCAAGTGAGTATCCACTGACTGACTTGTTATATGGTAGCTGCCAGTGCATTGAGCTTTAAACACTCAACCATTTTTAAGACTATGAATTATATTAGTCTGTGATGGCAAATCTAACACTTATGCTTCCTCTTTTGATTACTGCATTTTTGTTTTCATCTTCCTTTATGATATTTAGTCATCTCATTATATTTTCCTTTTCTCTTTTCTTCAGTCATATTTAAAGAGGAGCCTCTTCCTGAGCTGGGCCTACGAAGTTACCCTTCCAGTCCTCTCCCTAATCCATGTCATATCTCGTTAGATATAGGACAGATGGAACTCACTCCTTCCTTTGTGCCTCCCATTCAAACTAACTTGGATGAAACCCCAATGGACGTGTCGCCTTACTATACCTCTCAACATCCAGAAAGAATTTTCCCAGGGGGTCCAGACAGCACTGTCACAAGTAGCCCCTTTTTGAGGAGTTACTTTAACCCACCAGTACCTCCAGATTTTAAGTGTCCCCCATCCTATTCTGAGAATGCAGGTGATATGTCACTGACATTGCCCTATCAGTCTAATTCTAATTCTCCACTTCCTCCTAGCCCTGTTCCTTGGTCCCCCCAACCCTGTTCATCCCATTCTACATGTTCCTCTGCATTTGGTGGACCTCTGCTCCCCCATTTAAATTCACTTGGTAAGTTGGATGAAACTGTGGCAGGATCCCAGCAAAATTATCCATCACCACCAGTGCCCCCAAGTTTAGAATATGATTCCACAGTTCATAATTTCTCCCCAGGATACCAGCCTTTTCAAACATGCCCCCCTCCCCCTTACAGCTCCCTTGTTGATGTAGAGAGGATGCACTCAATACAATCTACATACTCATCCACTTCTCTAGATGCGGACAGAGCAGAGCAATGCACTTCCAACCACCAGTTTCCTTCATCCTTGTTACCAAACACCCATACCCATTCCACTCATCCCTTACATTCTGAATCAGAAGAGAATGGAACAGTGGCTCATACCGGATTTTCTCAAATCTCCTCTACTTTTCTCCTCTCTGAACAAGATGGTATGTCTCATACATATCCATCCACCTACCATAACTTGACCCCATGTACTCCCAGAGCTTCCACTCTCTGTCCACCTGTGCACCCAACATCTGTGTCCTCTACCCAACCCCCTGATATCTCCAGTGCTCCAGTTCAAAACCTAGATGGGACCTCAGATGGTCCTTGTACTGAGTCTGTTAACCACAATGAGGGGAGCAGTTGCTACCATCCACCAGCTGGGGAAAGTTCAAAGCCTTCTGACAGCGATAAAAGAGACATGGAAAAGGAGAATTGTCAACAGTTTGAAAGTCCATTCCATCCCATACCAATCCAGGGCATCACACTGGAAGAAGGTAAGATCACATATCCAAGGTATTTGATGGCAATACTATACAGGATTTATTCATGAAGAGTAGGAATATAGTAGAAACATTAAGAAAGTAAAATGGGCTATCAGGTCTATAGGCCAGGGTCTCCATTAAAAAAAGGATGCCAGTTTTACATTTTTATTGATATATAAAATCTGTTGAAATATTTATTTAACACTTGATAGTAGAAACATATTGTATAAACAATTGGTTGTTGGTGAACCTTAGACTTATCTGATGTTCGTAAAAAAACACTTCATAAAGGGAGAAATATATTTAGAATGTAAAATGAAGTACAGAATAATCACATTTAATAGGCAATAAATCAAAATATGATCTGTTAAATTTCTAAAATAACCTAATGCCTATAACCACAGGTTACCAACAAAGTTTCTAATGAAAGTCATCACCCTCCAATAACAAGAGATTCTGTTACAGTAATGTTCAGTTTAGATGGAGAGGACAGTCCTATAAAATAATGTTTAGTTACTTGTGATATAACCTACTAAGGAAGAGCTTTTGAGCAGTGGTCTCACAAACCGGTCTCACTATTCTTATCTCTCTCACACAGTAAGTGAATTCATCGGTCAGGACCTGCACAGATTCCCAGAGCAGCACAAGGAAGACTAAACCTGGCTTAGGTTCCAAAGTTGGAAGAACATCCCACCCCTACATCATATTTAATATAGCTTCTTGCAAGTTTAGATGAAGCAAAGACTGGACGCAAGACTCCCACCTCCTATTTGCACATGAATTTGCAAAAGAAAAAAAAAATGTTTTTTCTTTTCTTGTAGCATAAAGGTGTCAGAAATGATCACCTCACCTCAGCATCCTGTGTAATTATGTAAAACACAGAACACAAGAGTGTGATGGTGCTTTGCTTATTTCTGGTATTTATTTATATATCATAATATTCACAAGGCATAGACAATTGACACTAAATATACACTCCTCTAGCCTGCAGCTAGATGTTGTATGGGCAGAAATCCTCTCTATGATTCTTTGATGTGGTTGACTCTAAATATGAATTTAGGTAGAACTGTTTATGTAGCACATCCATGACAAAACCATGGTCTATATTCAGATCCTTTTAGTGGGAGTTGGAGGATTTGCTGAAAAGGCACTTTTGAACTCATCGATACTGCTCTGCAACATCATGTAGAGTAGTTAAAAACAAGTAGAACATTTCTATAAACTTTTTCATTTTATTAAATTTTTTTCAATTTTGGAACACTCAAATTGTTTATTTACCCTGAGTCTTATGGATTACATAATTTATTGGTGTATTGCCATGTGATTGTGGTTGCGATTTTTGGTCCTAGCTGAACCTGCTGAGTCTACGAAGCTCCACCATAAATCAGTTAACCTTTAAAAAGAGGGGGATTTCACTTGTTTTTCATGATATAGAGCAGTACTGATAAATGCCATGTCCTTCTAACAATGGACAGCCAGAATTGTAGAGTGCCCCCTGGACATTTATCTGGGCTATATCATTGTTTAATACATAATGCATTCCAAGTGCATGAGATTTCAGTTCATATTGCAATCTGCCTTGGCTAAACCCTATAGCAGCAGTACCTAGTTCCCTGCAGTGTATCAGGCTTCTCTTAAGCTGAATGACTTTAGTGTTATAGCACTATGTGTTACTGCCACTTATGCCTTGTGTATAGAAGTAACATGTTACAACTGTGCTTCTGTTATGTAGTACTGACAAGTGCAGATGTTCCATCTGTATATTGCCCTCTGTTAAATAACTTCTGTATATTTATATAAATATATATATATATATGTATTTTATTATTTTTATATATATGCCAATTTGGCAGTTTGTATGTTTGTATTTTGCAATGGATCAATTAAAATATGTAAAGAGCTCAGTGAAAGTGATTAGACTGCTTCCTTAAACTGACACTGTAATGCACAAACAATGTGAGTTAAAGGATTTAATTGGGCACCGATCTTATAAAGTTCTGTTCAATGATTGAGGAAAACAATATTTAGTATTAAACTTAAATATATTCACTTCTCCAGCTAAGCTGCTTGCCTACATCCTTCATGCGGGGCCCCAGCGCAAAAAGAAAAAAAATGTACCCCCCAAAATGTTTTTTCTTTACCCCTCTGGTGCTTATATATTGTGTATGTATGTATATATATATATATATATATATATATATATATATATATATATAGTACATCTGTGTTCACATTTGAACATCTAAAAAGTAAAAAAAAAAATGCCTCCAGCTCAGAATTTTGAGAAAAACAGTTATTACATTGCCTTCTGGGAAGCTGAGCTGGGACATGCAAATGTGCCCACAAATGCCTCTCTCTTCAATCCATAGCCATTTTTAAACATGGCTTCCTTTAAGCTTATGCCTGCTGTATTACAGAGCTTTTATGCAAAGCAAAGGTTGTATTATACACAAGCTACGAATCATATCCGTTTACAGCTGTTTCAAGCTTACTGGCTATCATCAGCATGGAGCGGGATCTCAGCTTGTCTTGTGGACCTTATGAGTAGGTAGTTCACCACAACAATCATTTAATATATGGTGGGCAAAAGAGTGATAGAAGCCCTCCACCGTACAGTAGTACAGTAAATAAATAGTACATCTGTGTTCACATTTGACCGTATAAAACAAGTTAAAAAACCTGCTTCCAGCTCAGAGTTCCGAGAAAAACAGTTATTACACTGTATTCTGGGAGGCACCCCCATGCCCCTCTGATTCACCAGGCCCCTTCCTCTAGTGGGCTTCTTAGAGGAATGCAAACGGATTTGTTGCCAATTCTTCTTTGCTTGGTTGCCGGTTCTTTATTCGGGATTGCCCTGCCAAGACAAGAGGAGAGAAGAATCAGCAACAAATTTTCCCGTTTCGTCCTTAAAAGCCCACAAGGTGAAAGGGCTGTGCAGGCATGGGCCAGGGTGTGGCAGGGGCGCCTACACACAAAAAATTAAATCATAATGGGGGACACTATAGACCCTCATGATCCCTAACTTTAACCTCTATAACATGGGTATCTCCACAGACCCCTTATTGTACATTATACTATGACTATAGAAGTCCATATAAACCCCCATGGCACCTCATTTTATTTCCTATAGCACGGGGGTCCACATCGGACCCCAGTGGCACCTAAGTATGTTTGCTCTATAGGTCTGGTTACCTATTCAGAGAGCAGCCTCTTTAAGCTCACTTGTGCCCTTCACAGGGAGAAATATCCTGTAGTATATCAGTCTGGTCTCACCCAATAGAGTGATCCAGCCCTGAAATTTCAGACAAACCCAAGACGTACATTTTGATCTATATGGGCCTTGTAAGTGCAGCTGTATTCTCAACGGCACAGTGAGCAATGAGTCCATGTCTGGTTCTCTCTATCACCTCTGATTTCTTGTGTATTTAATAATTAACCCCATACCATGGAGGTCCTTAAAGAACCCTTCTTAGCAGAAAAAAATAAGCCCCAACAGACCCCCGTGGCATTTAACATTATACATGAAGATACCATGAAGGTCTGCATTGGACCCCTGTGGCATCTAAGTTATCCCCCCCCCCCCCTATTATAGCGGTCCTTAAGGGACCTACATGGCATATAAATATAACCCCAATACCACTTGGGTCCTTAACAGACCCCTGTGGTATAAAAAATGAAACCCTGTGCCGCAGAGATACTTAATGGACCCATGTGGCACCTATTGTTAACCCCATACCATGGTGGTCCTCGTGGACTCTCATGGCACCTAAGATGATTCCATGTTCCATGGTATAGGGATTAAATATAGATGTCATGGGGGTCTGAGGAGACCCTCATTACAGTCTGTGAAGTTAAAAATAAAGACAATTCACTATTTCAATTAAGAAATGAGATGATGAAGTTTAGGCAAGATTTTCAAGCCCAGGAAAATACCCCTGATAGAACTTCAAACCAGCACCCACATGTCACTGCAAAATTATACCGAAGAACTATCCGAATGTGAATAGTAATACATTGCTTTCACAAAAACACTCTGCATGGAAAAGCTGCCTGAGAAAAAAACTTTCCTAAAATCTCACCAGAAAATGCAGCTTCTCCAGTGTGAAACCAAGACTTTGATGAAATGAAACATAAAACATACATTTGTAGAAAAACAGGTAAAGCAAAGAAGGCCATGGTAACCATAAGCATGGGTGTGCATCTATTATGCTTTGAGGTTGTGTGACAGCCAGAGGCACAGGAAATATTATGCACATGGAAGTAAGAATTGATTTAACTAAATATCAACAAATCTTCTGAGCTAATATACCGGCTTAGGGAAATTGAAGATGAAAAGACTTCAGCAAGACAATGTTTCTAAACATGCCTCAAAATGAAATATTAAAGTTTTGAAATGGCCTATGCTAGACTTGAATATTACTGAAAATCTATGGGGAGATCTCAAACAAGCAGAAGACCAAAGACTATTTGTGAGCTTCAGGAGTTCTGCAAACAACAGTTGGATAAAATTCCAAAAACAAGGACAAAAAGGCTCTTAGCTGGACACAGGAAACTATTGAAACTTTGAATTATACCAAAGGAAGTGTTACTAAATACTGAATGACAGACACCCAAACTTCTGCATGTCCCATATTCACTAATGTATCATCTTGAATATGTACAAAACTATAAATTCATACTAAATATGTATTAAACTTGCTTAAATGTCTTGTCGCAGTACCACTCAGAGGCATCAACCGTTTTCACCTAGAGATTCACTGAAACATAAAAATTAACCAGAAGTACATAAACTTTTGCACAGAACTGAAACTCTCCTGTTCAGAGAATATATATATTGGCTAGTAAGTTGGCAGGCCAAATTTAATGTAATAATGTATAACAAACAGTGGCACGACTTTAGCGCCTCTTCTAGAAGCGCGACGACTAAAGCGCAACAACACAAACGAATAACCACTGAAGCACGCACGACACCAGCATGCAAACAACAGATGAGCATGCGCTACCGACATCTGCGCGCGCGCCTACAGTCTGATGCCCCCATCTACCCCCTCCTGACCCGTCTACTCCCTGATGCCCTACACAGCCCCCCATCTACTCCCCGATCCCTCCTCCTGCCCTCTAATGCCCCTATCTACCCCCTCCTGCCCCATCAACTCACCAATGCCTTCTCCTGCCCCCTGACGCCCCCATCTACTCCCTCCTGCCCTTTGTTGCCCTCATCTACCCCCTCTTCCCTACACTGCCCCCATCTAGGCCTTGCTACCCCCTCCTGCCCTCTGATGCCCCCATTTACCCCCTCCTGACCCCATCTACCACATCCTGCCCTACACTACCACCATCTAGGCCCGCTACCCCCTCCTGCCCTCTGATGCCCCCATATACCCACTCTGATGCCCCCATCTAGGCCCTGATGTCTCCTCCTGCCCTACATTTAGTCCCTGCTACCCCCTCCTGTCCTACATTTCCCCCATCTAGGCCCCGCTACCCCCTCCTGCCCTCTGATGCCCCCATCTACCCCCTCCTGCCCCAGTCTACCCCATCCTGCCCTACACTGCCCCATCTACTCCCCCCTCCCTCCCCTGTGTCTCTACCCCCCTTCTTTCCCCCTTCCTCCCCTTATCTTCCTCCTACTCCATTTCCCCTTATCCTTATCCTACCTTTCCCCCTCTCCCATGACCCTCCCTCCAATGACCCCCCTTTCCCCTCTCTTACCTTGATCCGCTGGGCTCCTGGTGCTCTGTCCCCTGAAGCGCGTCTTCTGGGTGTGCCCGGAACCGGCATATGCTAATGACGTGACGTCACATGCGCGTCACGTCATTAGCATATCCCGGTTCATGACAGAGGAGAGAGCAGCAGGAGCCCAGCGGATCAAGGTAAGAGAGGGGGAGGGGGGTCATGGGAGAGGGGGATAAGGGGGGGAAAGGAAGCAAGAGGAGTATAAGGGGGAAAGAAGGAGTGAAAGAGACACATGGGAGGGAGAGGGGGGAGAAGACACAGGCGAACAAGATGGATAGAAGAGTTGATGGGCTGTAGAGCATAGAGGGTTAGGGGTTTAGGGTTATAGGGTTAGATGGTTAGCAGTTCTGTGACAGCAAAGGAATGGGTACTTCATATACTACAATAGTAATATCCATGCTCTTGTGACGGCGAGCATTTTTTCACATCGTGCTGCTGTGGGCACATTTTGCAACTGTTCACTTTTGGCACTCACCCAAAAGTCGGGGTCCCTTAACAAACTAATGTATATCTAAATATATAAATGAATATATATTGCTATATTTTTTTATGAAATAATTAGTACCACTCAGAGGTATCAACTGTTTTCACCTGGAAATTCGGACATTCACAATGAAACTTAAAAATTAACCAGAAGTACATACATTTTTGCACAGAACTGTAACTCTACTGTTCAGAGAATCACATATAATAGTTGTTTTAAAAAAAAAAAAAATAACGCCGCGGGACTTAGAAAAAAAAAAATATGACTGCGCGTACAGCAAAAAACACAAAAAACTATGAAAATTAACAAAAAAATATTACAAAAACATCACACACAGCACGGGGGGACAGCCAGGACATCTGGGGGTGAGATTTTAAGCAGTATCGCCACTTGAAAATTGGCTAAGCGAGAAACAAAATGACGGCCCCAAAAAATTAAAACGAGGCTGTACGACCCAAGAGCGCAGAAAACACTGACACAGACGTAGAAGGTTTAATTACGACCTGCGGAACTTAGAAAATAAAAATACGAGGTTGCAAAAATACGAACTTAACGGCCGAAATGAGTACATTCAAAAACAACAAAAACAATACAAAATCCAAAAACAAATTTACAAAAATACCACAATGAGCATCAAGAGACAGCCATGACCTCTGCCAGTGAGGCTGCACGCTAATTAAAGTAGAATTTAACGAGTTTAGGAAATTGAAAATCGCCTAAGCGAGAGAAAAAAATGAAAACGAGGCTACACTACCCCGAAATGCGCAAAACACCGCTAGGCACGTACGACTTTTGCCAGGGACGTACGAGGTACAAAAATACATTTAGGAAGCACGGAAAATGCTCACGACCCGCGTAGCACATAGACAAACAACAACATTTTACAACACATTACGAATATAAAATGGTTCTTTACACAACTCAACCAACGGTTTGCCCTCGCACACGCAGCATATTTCTAATGCACACATTTAGAACATTAATGACACTTTCTCCTCAGGGCAGCAACAGTCCAACTGTACATTGTATGCTGCAGGAAAATAAAAATAGATACTTAGCTCTTCAGCCTATTCATTGCTGGATATATCTATTACAAATAGGTAAAGTATATACATTTATTAAGTAAATAAGTAATTAATAATTATAGAAAAAAATAGACATATATATCTGTCTTTGTCATGAGTGCCGAAGGCGCTCATAGGACCAAAACTAAACAAGACTAACCGTTCTCTATGAGAGCCAAAGGCGCTCATTGCGAGCCACGCGATGAGCGCCGTAGGCTCTCAGCGCGAGGCTCGCAATGAACGCCGAAGGTCCTCAAAGTAGAAAAAGCTTTACATTGTGTGTCAAACAGCATTGCCATGGCTCAAAATGTTATTGCCCCGTCATTTTTGACGGGCAAGTCGCTAGAATATATGTACTATACATTCAAATATACATACACTCACATTCTTGGAATGTTGTCATACAAGTTTTGAACTATGAAAAAGCCTCCAGTTTTTTAAGGGACAAAAGAGGTGGAAATCTACTTCACATCAGGGGCATAGGAATCTAATCAAATATGGGGGGATAGAGTATATACACACACACATATACATCATCAAATGTAGTGTACATGATACAATGTACTGTATGTGAAAGGGGGTGCTACATTGGGGAAACCAGCCAGGAAGGCTTTCTGGCCCACTATCTTAATGTCTTATACCTCCCCCCCCCCTTCTATTGCTGTTTTTGTAAGCTACATGCTATGCTGAAATGTATTGCTCTATTTTTCCTCTGCTGTGTTCTTATCTACAACCTGATCTATAGACATTATTCACAAGGCTGGTCTGTTTCTCACAAAACTCTGCCCAATGAATTTTGTCTTTCTTGTTTTTCCAATTTTTTTTCCATCTCTTTCTGTTTGCTGTTTTTAGCTCATACTTGTATCAGTATCGCTTTTTGACTTGATAAAGAGAGGCAATTATCTCTCGAAAGCTCGTCACTTTATTATGAATACGTTTGTCCAATAAAAAAGGTATCACTATTCACTGCAATACTCTTATTATTCAACTATATATATATATATATATATATATATATATATATATATATATATATATATATATATACACATATATGTATAACTATATCTATATACCTATATATATATATATATATATATATATATATATATATATATATATATATATATACAGTGGATATAAAAGTCTACACACCCCTGTTAAAATGTCAGGTTTCTATGCTGTAAAAAAATTAGACAAAGATAAATAATTTCACAACTTTTTCCACCTTTAATGTGACCTATAAACTGTACAACTCAATTTAAAAAAAAACTGATATCTTTTAGGTGGAAGGAAGAAAAAAAAAAGAAAAATAATGTGGTTGCATAAGTCTGCACACCCTCTTCTAACTGGGGATGTAGCTGTGTTCAGAATTAAGCAATCACGTCCAAATCGTGTTAAAAAGGAGTCAGCATACACCTGCCATCATTTAAATTGCCTATGATTAACCCCAAATAAAGTTCAGCTGCTCTAGTTGGTCTTTCCAGAAATTTTCTTAGTCGCATCACACAGCAAAAGCCATGGTCCATAGAGAGCTTCCAAAGCATCAGAGGGATCTTATTGTTAAAAGGTATCAGTCAGGAGAAGGGTACAAAAGAATTCCCAAGCATTAGATATACCATGGAACACAGTGAAGACAGTCATCATCAAGTGGAGAAAATATGGCACAACAGTGACATTACCAAGAACTGGAGCTCCCTCCAAAATTGATAAAAAGACGAGAAGAAAACTGGTCTGGGAGGCTACCAAGAGGACTACAGCAATATTAAAGGAGCTGCAGGAATATCTGGCTGTGTGGTACATGTGACAACGATCTCCCGTATTCTTCATATGTCTGGACTATGGGGTAGAGTGGCAAGACGAAAGCCTTTTCTTACGAAGAAAAACATCCAAGCCAGGCTACATTTTGCAAAAACACATCTGAAGTCTCCCAAAAGCATGTGGGAAAAGGTGTTATGGTCTGATAAAACCAAGGTTGAACTTTTTGGCCATAATTCCAAAAGATATGTTTGGCGCAAAAACAACACTGCACATAACCAACAGAACACCATACCCACAGTGAAGCATGGTGGTGGCAGCATCATGCTTTTGGCCTTTTTTTCTTCAGCTGGAACTGGGGCCTTAGCTAAGATAGAGGGAATTATGAACAGTTCCAAATACCAGCCAATATTGGCACAAAACCTTCAGGCTTCTGCTAGAAAGCTGAACATGAAGAGGAACTTCATCTTTCAGCATGACAACGACCCAAAGCATACATCCAAATCAACAAAGGAATGGCTTTACCAGAAGAAGATTAAAGTTTTGGAATGGCCCAGCCAGAGCACAGACCTGAATCTGATTGAAAATCTGTGGGGTGATCTGAAGAGGGCTGTGCACAGGAGATGCCCTCGCAATCTGACAGATTTGGAGTGTTTTTACAAAGAAGAGTGGGCAAATCTTGCCAAGTCAAAATGTGCCATGCTGATAGACTCATACCCAAAAAGACTGAGTGCTGTAATAAAATCACAAGGTGCTTCAACAAAGTATTAGTTTAAGGGTGTGCATACTTATGCAACCATATTATTTTATTTTTATATTATTTCTTCCCTCTACCTAAAAGATTTCATTTTGTTTTTCAATTGAGTTGTACAGTTTATAGGTCACATTAAAGGTGGGAAAAGTTCTGAAATGAGGGAGGGGGAAGAGACACAGGGGGAAGAGACACAGGGGGAGGGGGTGAAGAGACACAGGGGAGAGAGATGAAGGGGAAGAGACACAGGGGAGTGAGAGGAGGGGGGAAAGACACAGGGGACAGAGAGGAGGGGGGAAGATACACAGGGGGAGGGGGGCAGGGGGGAAAGAGACACAGGGCAGAGGCGGAACCGACACAGGGGAGGGAGAGGGGGGAAGGCACAGGGGGGGGGGAGAGACGCATGGGAGGGAGAGGGGGGAAAGAGACAAAAGAGACACAGGGGAGGAGGTTAGAGACACGGGACGGAGGTAAAAACACAGGGAAGGGGGAGGAGATACAAGGGAGGGAGAGGAGAGGGGAAATGACACACAAGGGAGGAAGTAGACATGGAGAGAAACTTGCAGTGAGCTCCATAGGCCCTTACTGCGAGGCCCGCTATGAGCACCAAAGGCCCCCCACCTCCAATTCACACCCTGTACCCCAGAACTTCCCATAGAGGTTCAGTTATAACTTATGACTTTATCCTGGTGTTCATGAAGCCACTCATGAATTTATTGAGCACTGTATATTGGACCAATATCATTCTCTAATATGGGAATAATATGGGAATAACATATAAAATGGGTCTCATATTCCTTGGCCCTTATACGACCCTGCAGAGCAATCCTCAGACTTAATGATTCCCACAAGAAGGCTGCCTATAACATTACGGATCTAACAGTTGGCAACAGACATTGTGGGCTAAGTCATCCTTTGGCTTTCTCCAAATGTAAACCCATCCGAATGTAGGAAAAAGGGTGAAATATGGCTCACCAGAACATATTACTTTTTCCTTTGCTCTGTATACCAGGTTATGCAATATTGTGTTGCTGCATAAATACAATCCAGCTACTCATACATGCACTGCTTCTATGGGTACTAGAAGTACTGGAGAATGAAAGACTGTGTCTCAACAGCATTTTTTTGAGAAACAGTCCGTAAGTGGCTAGTACATCTAATACCAATAGAAACATTGTGTGCATGAGCTGTGGGGCAGACCTTTGCAGGAACTGCATGAAAGGTTTGATTGAGTTAAAACAGAGCAGTTGTTAATTAAATGATGTTTAGATATACAAACAATCACTAAGGTAGTTTATTTTAATGTAAAGACAGGTACACTCCCATATCCCTTTTTACTTCAGTGAAACTAACACAAAGTACACATTATGTATATCTGTCAATCTCATTGCTAGTCAAGTATGACATATACATACAGTGCAGGATCCATTTTTTCGGAGCCCCTAGGCAGAGAAGTGGAGGAGCCCCTGCGAGGGAGTATGCAAGGTATGCACAGACCCATTTTTGCCTTTTCTGTGTGTGTTCTTTTCTCTGCAGTTTATGAACTGCAGCATTTATTTTTTTAAGCCAGCAACCATTTTTTAAGTGGCACCCTCCACAGTGAAGCATCCGTAGGTGGCTGCCTTGTTGGCCTAATGGGTAATCCGGCCATGCATATATATATATATTGCTGCTTACTGGCTGAAAGGGAAAGTCCCCAGATCAGTTAAGCATTGAATCCAATTATTTTCAGTCTGAAAAAAAAGAAATCACACAGTGGTAGGTATCAAATACCCCTTTTTATATTCAACAAACAAAAAATGCTTTCAATATCTGTTTAAGTTTTCTTTTAAGTTTAAGTTTCTTTACCTGAGCCATATCCACTCTTCATACATTCAATATTACCCCTCTCCTTATTTTTGATACTTCTACTGCTTGGTCATTTCGTAATCAACTCAAATAAACAAATGTCTTAATTTTCTCCCTGTAACTATCCTGTCTTCCTTATCATTGTTTGGTGATGAACAAATAAATTATAATAATACTAATAGTAATGAACAGAACAAAGGTAAAAACCCTTGATTAATCTGAAATGAAAATATCACTTTAAACAGGAATTGTAGAATCGGCCAATTGTTCGAACTTTACTTCAAAAAGCATGAATCTCACATACTTTTTGCTAAAGCAATTGCTGTTAAAATCCTGTTTTCAGAATTATCTCACTCAAACATTCATAGTTACATAGTTATATAGTAATCAAGGTTGAAAAAAGACTTTCAGTCCATCAAGTTCAACCTATTAAGATCTCCTCTGATCTGCAATATGCGGATTAGTTATTAATTAACTTGTTGTTAAATAATTATTAATAGTATAGTATTGGAGGATGAATAAAGAGTTAGCCCATCAAGTTCAACCTTCTTAGATCTCTATTGATCTTTTTAATATGTGGACTATTTATTATTAATTGTTAATTGATCCAGAGGAAGGCAAACAGAAAAAAAAAACATTGAAACGTTGCCAATTGTTTCATAAGGGAAAAAAAGCTACATTCCTTCCTGACCCCAGAAACTGGCAATCAAATTTCTCCCTGGATCAATATTCCTTCGTTAGTTATATAGGATAGCCTTGAATGCCCTCCTTATTCAAAAATATATCTAACCCCTTTTTGAAGTTATCTATCGAATTCGCTGTTACCACCTCCTTTGGTAGAGAATTCCAGAGTTTAACCACCCTAACTGTGAAGAACCCTTTTCTTTGTTTAAGGTGAAATCTTTTTTCCTCTAACCTCAAGGGATGCACTCTTGTCAGTTGAAAATCTTTTGCTACAAAAAGTTCACTTGACAAAGCCTTATATTGACCCTGGATGTATTTAAATAAGGTAATCATATCCCCTCGTAGATGCCTTTTTTCGAGCGAAAATAAGTTTAATTTGGTTAGTCTATCTTCATAACTTAGACCCTCCATTCCCCTTATTAGTTTTGTAGCCCTTCTCTGTACTTTTTCCAGCTCTAAAATTTCCTTTTTATGAAGTGGTGCCCAAAATTGTACTCCGTACTCCAAATGAGGGCGAACTAGGGATTTGTATAGTGGCAGAATTATATTTGCTTCCCTTGCTTCTATACCCTTCCTAATACATGCAAATATTTTACTTGCCTTTGCAGCTGCTTCTTGGCTTTGAGCGCTGTTACCTAGGTGGTTGTCCACTAGTACTCCCAAATCCCTTTCAATATCTGATACCCCTAGATTTGCTCCATTAAGATTATAGATTGCATGGCTATTTTTCCTTCCCAAATGCATAACCTTGCATTTATTTGTATTAAATCTCCTCTGCCATTTATCCGCCTATTTCTCTAATTTATGCAAATCCCTTTGTAGGGAAAGTACATCATTATCTGATTTTATTACCTTGCACAACTTAGTGTCATCAGCAAAAATGGAGACACTACTTTCGAGTCCTACTTCTACGTCATTAATAAATATGTTAAAAAGAAGAGGACCTAATACTGAACCTTGAGGAACCCCACTTATCACATTAGACCAATCGGAGTATGTTCCATTGACAACAACCCTTTGCTTCCTGTCTTTTAGCCAGCTCTCGATCCATGAGCAGATATTTACTGCAATTCCTGTGTCCCTTAGTTTGCTCACTAGTCTTCCATGTGACACTCTATCAAATGCCTTTGAAAAATCCAAAAAGACTACATCCACTGAGTTGCCCTGATCCAAGTTCCTACTAATCTCCTCATAGTAACTAATTAGATTGATCTGACACGACCTATCCTTCATAAATCTGTGTTGACTGCTACCTATGATCTTGTTCAAATAGACATATTCTTGTATTCTGTCCCTTATTAACCCTTCTAAAAGTTTCCCAACTACAGATGTGAGGCTCACTGGTCTATAATTCCCCGGATTCACTCTAGATCCCATCTTAAATATAGGTATCACCTCTGCTTTTCTCCAGTCATCTGGTAGAGACCCTGTAGTGAGTGAGTCTTGAAAGATTAGATATAATGGTTTGGCTATTACAGAACCCAGCTCCCTCAGTACCCTCGGATGTATTCCATCAGGACCTGGGGCTTTATTAACATTTATTTTCTCCAATCACTTTTGGATTTCTTCCTGCATTAACCAATTATTTAGTGATGGTAGTGTAGCCCCATTATGTTGCGGTGTCCCAACCACTGGTACCTCCCTTGTGTATACCGACGAAAAGAACCTATTTAGCTCATCTGCCTTTTCCTGGTCACTAATTATCAGATGGCCTGTGTCACATTGTAATGTTCCTATAGCTTCCTTCCTCGCCTTCTTCCCATTAATATATTTAAAAAATATTTTAGGGTTAGTCTTACTTTCCATTGCAACTGACTTCTCATTTTCTATTTTAGCCAGTCTAATAGCCCTTTTGCAAGCCTTGTTGATTTCCTTATCACATAAAGCTGCCTCTGTTCCCTCCTTCTTGTATAATTTAAATGCATGTTTCTTTTTCCTCATCATGATCTTTAAGTCATTGTTAAGCCACATGGGATATGATTTACTCCTATTCATTTTATTTCCACATGGTACATGCCGATGAGTATGTTTATTTAGTAAAGATTTGAATGTTGTCCATTTAATTTCACTATTTTTCCCTGTAAGTTCTTTGTCCCAGTCTATATGTAGTATTGCTGCCCGTAGCCCATTAAAGTTAACCCTTTTAAAATTTAGAGTTTTTGTTGGCCCCTTACAACTCTGTTTTTTGTATTCAATCTCAAATGATACTGTGTTGTGATCACTGTTCCCCAAGGGTTCCCCTATTTTAACATTTGATATTATATCAATATTACTTGTGATGACTAAATCCAAGATGGCCCCATTTCTAGTAGGTTCTTGTATTACCTGGGCCAGATAATGATCCCTGAGTGTACTCAATAACCTGCTCCCCTTAGCTGAGCTGCTGGTCTCATTTATCCAGTTTATTTCAGGGTAATTAAAGTCTTCCATTATTAGAACTTGCCCATGCTTAGCTGCATTTCCAATCTGTAACAATAATTGTATTTCCTCACTTTCAGCTATATTTGGGGGTTTATAGCATACTCCCACCAATATGCGTTTAGAATGAGCTCCTCCACTATTTAGCTCAACCCACAAAGATTCAATGATACCGTTAGTGCCAGCATAAATATCTTCTCTGACTATAGGCTTAAATTCAGGCTTAACATACAGACAGATCCCTCCTCCTCTTTTACCATTTACCCTATCTTTCCTAAATAGGTTATAAGCATCCAGATTAACAGTCCAGTCATGAGATTCATCCCACCATGTTTCAGTAATGCCTATTAAGCCCCATTTTTCTTGTACTGCTAATATTTCTAGCTCGTCCATTTTCCCAGGCAAACTTCTTGCGTTAGCAAGCATACACTTTATCTTGCTATGACTCTGCTGTTGTGAAGTGCTTGCCACTGTATTTGAGGCCCCTATTAATACCTCCCTACTGTCTATTGTAACGCTCCCCCCTTCTCCTCCCCCATGGGTAACTAATTAATCCCCTTTCCTCTCTACCCTATTTACCTCAATACTTCTATATAGTCCCTCCCCCCCACCTACAAGTTTAAAAACTCCCCCAGCCGTTCTACCATTCTATCCCCTAGCACTAAAGATCCCTCACCATTAAGGTGCAATCCATCCCTGCTATAGAGATTGTACCCAAGTGAGAAGTCAGCCCAGTGCTCTAAAACCCAAAACCCTCTGCACTGCACCACTTTTTTAGCCACGCATTAACCTCCCTAAGCTCCTTCTGCCTCCCCGGGCTAGCACGTGGCAAAGGCATTTCTGTCTATACCTGAAACAGTTAAAAAGATCTCAAGCCTGAATAGTCTTAGAGGGTAATTGCAATTAAAAGGTTCATGTTGAAAATTTTGAAAACAGAAAAAGAAAATTGCCTAATGAATTTAACAGAGACTATATAGTAATGTAAAAGGCGTTGTATATGATCCTATCAGCTAGTGAAAGAGGAGCTAAACCATGAGCATTGCTGTCATAGATGGACTTGAAAGTCACAATACACATTGCCAGGTACTCCCAGCATTCCCCTTCCTCCCTTACCTGCCTCCCATCATCTGCTATGGTTCCCAAAGTAGCGCATGCACCAAACTGTGATCTTAAAGTGCCACTGTACTAGTATTGTTGCTAATAATACTTAACATAAGCATGGATACATTTGAACAAATGGACAGAAACATAAAAACTCTAGATACACTTAGAAGTATAGAAAGATACTCACACTTACAAATACTTACTGAAACACAAAACTCAATAATAGATACACTCCTGGAATATCTATTTTGCCTTATGTTTGAGAAACTAGAGAAAGAAAAGGGACACAGTCCTGTTAGAATTGAAGGATTTGTGCTTAAATGGGCTACTCCCTTTTCAAAAGAGGGACATTTTTAGGGATGGGGGAACAAATGGATTTTGTCGTGAGAGACTGTACCTCCAAAAAGATAGACAATTGGTAGATATGTTTAATTCTGTAATAGTCATAGAGCGCCTTTATAAACTCTCAACACAAGTGCTCAGTAACTTCCCTAAATATTCTATTCACCCCTCTCAGCATGACTGGGAATGTGTTACTAGCAGTGCCCGTGATTAACCCCACTCACAATATTACAACTGCTTCCCCATTGATTTTCACATCAGTAATATTGCCAGTTGCTTTAACAAAACAAAAAAAGCTATTCTATTCAAAATTACCCCAAATTACCTACTACTTGCAACTTGTAATATTCCTGATTGTTTCTAAAATAATTATGAATAGTACCGTATTTACGCGAATCTAATGCGCACCTGATGGAATACATCCAAGGGTACAGAGGGAACAGGGAACTGGGTTCTGTAATAGCAAAACCATTATATCTAATTTTTCAAGATTCACTCAACACCGGGTCTCTACCAGATGACTGGAGAAAAGCAGAGGTGATACCTATATTTAAGAAGGGAGCAGGCTTCATGTCAGACCAATCTAATTAGTTTCTATGAAGAGGTTAGTAGGAACTTGGATCAAGGCAACTTAGTGGATGTAGTCTTTTTGGATTTTGCAAAGGCTTTTGATACAGTGCCACATAGGAGACTTTTAAGCAAACTAAGGGATAAAGGAATTGCAGTTAATATCTGCTCATGGATCGAGAGCTGGCTAAAAGACAGGAAGCAAAGGGTTGTTGTAAATAAAACATCCTCCGATTGGACTAATGTGGTAAGTGGGGTCCCTCAAGGTTCAGTATTAGGTCCTCTCCTTTTTAACATTTTTATTAATGACGTAGAAGTAGGACTCAAAAGTAGTGTCTCCATTTTTGCTGATGACACTAAGTTGTGCAAGGTAATTAAATTAGATGATGATGTACGGTACTTTCCCTACAAAGGGATTTGAATAAATTAGCGAAATGTGTGGCTAAATAGCAGATGAGATTTAATACAAATAAATGTAAGGTTATGCATTTGGGAAGGAAAAATAGCCATGCAATGTGTAATCTTAATGGAGCAAATCTAGGGGTATCTGATATTGAAAAGGATTTGGGAGTACTTGTGGACAACCACCTAGGTAGCAGTGCTCAATGCCAAGCAGCAGCTTCAAAGGCAAGTAAAATATTAGCATGTATTAAGAAGGGTATAGAAGCAAGGGAAGCAAATATAATTCTGCCACTATACAAATGACTAGTACGCCCTCATTTGGAATATGGAGTACACATTTTGGGCACCACTTCATAAAAAGGACATTTTAGAGCTGGAAAGGGTACAGATAAGGGCAACCAAACTAATAATTGGAATGGAGAGGCTAAGTTATGAAGAAAGACTAACAGAATTAAACATATTTTCCCTAGAAAAAAGGCGTCTAAGCAGGGATATGATTACCCTATATAAATACATCCAGGGTCAATATAAGGCTTTGTCAAGTGAACTTTTTGTACCAAGAGATTTTCAACTGACAAGAGGACATCCCTTGAGGTTAGAGGAAAAAAGATTTCACCTTAAACAAATAAAAGGGTTCTTCACAGGGTGGTTAAACTGTGGAATTCTCTACCAAAGGAGGTGGTGACAGTGAATTCGATAGATAACTTTAAAAAGGGGTTAGATATATTTTTGAATAAAGAGGGCATTCAAGGTTATCCTAGATAACTAGCGAAGGAATATTGATCCAGGGAGAAATTCGATGGCCAGTCTCTGGGGTCAGGAAGGAATTTAGCTTTTTTTTTTCCCTTATGAGACAATTGGCAAAGTTTCAATGGGGTTTGTTTTCTGTTTGCCTTCCTCTGGATCAATTAACAATTATTAACAAATAGTCCACATATTAAAAGGATCAGAAGAGATCTAAAAAGGTTGAACTTGATGGACTAACTTTATTTAACCTCAAATACTATGTAACTATGTCAACTTTGTCATAGAAAATCGGGTCCTAAATTTGGAGTGCGCATTAGATTTGATGATGCACTAGATTCGATGGAAAAAAGAGAAATGTTGCTCAATCTACGCATTTTTGCCTTTTAATTTAGTGACAAGGCTTGGGTTTAGGACTAATATGTCTGAGCAGTTGAAATTCCATATAAAATTAATTTACTTAACTCAAATTGAATGAGGCTCTTATTCCTTTCAGCAGAGATGCCTAATGAAGGGACATAATAGCCATTATGCCAGGGTGCAGCTGGTGAAAAATACAATATTTAGGAAAAATATAAAAAATCCTTGTAAATACTTTAACGTGTTGAATTGCCGCATTTTACACTGTATATTGAAAATGAAGTGAATGACACAGCAGTTTCCTGTAAATCTCACTGCGAATGAGTATGTGATTTTGCAACTTAAGTCTAAAAATAGCACATGTTCACAGCTTAAACCATGTGTGTGATATTGTCATTGTTATGAGAAGCAGATAATTCTAATGCTGTTGTTTTTCAGTACATATGCATCTCTATGTCAATCTACTCACATTTGAATTCGTACAGGCAGAAAAGAGGGCAGATAGAGATAGAAATGGGGCTGAAATGTAGGTACGGGGAGAGAAATAGACAGCTCAGAGATTGGAAGTAATTGCAGAGTATGAATATGAGCGAGACACAAAGGGGTGGGAGGAGGAGGAGTGCAAGTGAGAAGGCTGGATTGTTAGACAAGGAAGTGGCATGCAGAAACTTTGCTATACTTTGACTAGGACACTCCTTCACCCCCCTCCCCATGCAATGTCTGAAAACTCTTTGGACTACCAGCAGAGAAAATCAGCCTAGGTGGGTCATTGATACCTGTACACCCAGAGGTAACGTTTTGGCGTACACAAGCACACACTGTATTACACACTAAAACACAGAAATACATACTATGTATAAAGTACGCAAACACAGACACACACTGATGCAGCAAACATGGAAGCACATTTTTATAAATTCACACAAGCATGGCTCTCTTTTATTAATTTACACATACTGGAACTCACAGATATATAAACATACATGGACATACACTTATAGATTCACATAAACTTAAGCAGACACTCAAACAGATGCACATACTGGGACACACATTTTTACAGTCATACAAACTTGGCCCTGCGGCATTACTGATGTACACACTTACAAATCAACAAACACTTGTAAAGATGCACAGATCAGCTGCACAGAAAAACAGACACAGTTATAGATTATTTTTCTTAAATTTTCTTTTAGTTTTTCGGGGGGGGGGGGGGGGGGAATGGCACACATTCACAGATTCACATAAGTGTGAACACACAGATGGACACGCATATTTCAGGATGTGTATAGACATGGAATCAAACGTTTTCTGACATAGGTGTATACTTTTACCGCACACAATAATCATTCACTTATACATATTTAAACAATAGCATGTACACACTCATATTGCAACTAATACTTAACATAAGCATGGATACATTTGAACATATGGACAGAAACATACAAACTCTAGATACTCTTAAAAGTACAGTCTGTCCCCTGGTTACATACGACCCGACTTACAGACAACCCATACTTAAGAACTGGCTCCCAATTTTTTTTTTTTTTATGTTCTGTTTGTTTGAATTAAAAGAAAGAGCACAATATATTCTGTAACTTATTATTACAGTATGGGATATTATTATAGTATAGTATTGTTATTATTATTACTAGTAACTTGCCCGTCATAAATGACAGTCTCATAAAATGTTTTTAATATTAAAATAAATGACTTAATTGTTTATTTGCATATTTAAACATCATTTTAATAACAAGTGCTTAAGTCTGCGGGCTTGAAAATTGCAACAGTTACAAATCGATTAAATTAACTCAAGCTTGTAAGTACATGGCAGAAAGCCAGAATCATAAATCATGCTTCTATATGTAGCACTTAAGGGCCTGATCTTGATCAATAAAGCAAGACCCGTAACTTGCAGCTTAGACAGAGCCAAACCCTTAACTTGTAGCTTAGACAAAGCCAATAGTAAATGAGACCGTCATCATGACGTCAATAAAACATGGAGTTTAAACCACAAATCATTAGTGTTTAGAAGTACAATTTGGGATCTGATCAATCCAGAAATGTTGAAATGTATAAAAATCAATAAATCTACTGTTCTAGTGCATGCAGGTTCCATGATATGTATTATCCCATTGATTGCCAGGATCGATATAACCTGGAAATAATTTTTTTTTCTTTTTTTGCTGATTTGCGAGCTTGAGACTTTTGTGCAATTAATTCTAATGTCTTTCATCGCTTTCCCTGTATTTTAAAGTACAGTGGTGTGTTTATATTTGCTTCTGCAGTGCTACGAACAGGTGGTTAACCCACTTGTGAGTCCTCTCTAGTACTCATAATATTTTTTGCTACATTTGACATTTACGGGTTTGAAAGCAGTTGCTGACTTGGGGAATTGTAGCAATTTAATAGGGATTTGCAATTTTAGGGATTGTAACATTTGCGGGCTTGAAAGATCAAAGGCTTTGCTGGGTTGGAGATACGATTTTGACAGCCTGTAGGGATATTCAGCCTATAGAGTACGAGTAGCAAAAAGATGAAAATTTAATATCAGTAACATTTGCAGGGTTTAATAACTACAATTTGGACAATTTAATGAGCCCTAGATGTACTAGCCACTTACAGACTGATTCTCAACAGCTTGATTGGTTAGTACATCTAGTACTACATAGACACTGTATGTATGAGTTACAGGAAGCAGACCTTTATTGGGACTATTTGGAAGGCTTCACAAGAGTTATTAAGCACTTGTAACTCTTATATATGTCCTATATTGGTATATATTCCAGATCCAGGATGAACACAGAAGAAACAAAATGATTTTGCTATTAAAATAATTTCTGTATATTTTCATTGCAGAATTTCAATATGGTTGCAACTGAACTGTTTTTTTCTGTAGAAATTACACACTGTGAATAGTTAAACTAAGTGTAAAAATATTACTTTAGAAGAAAGACAGTGAGACAAAACTAGTTCATAGTCACAGGCATGCAGTTTATTTAACTCTATCTATCTATCTGTACAGTACCTCTTAAGTCTATACTGTATTTGCAGCTTCTTTATGTGTTTTCAAACCTTCCCAACATCAGAGTCTTCTCTAGGGAGTCCAGTCTTCTCATGATATGGCTCAAAAATTTGAACTTCAGCCTCATGATCAAAGCTTCAAGTGAACAGTTTGTCTTGATTTGCTGTAGTACTGATTTATTGGATCTTCTTGCAGTCCAAGTAACTCTAAGCAGTTTTCACTGAAACAAATTTCAAGGCGCCAATACTGCGGCGCTCAGTCTTTAAGGACCCGCGGCGGGGAATTTAAACCTCCAAGCCCGTACGAGTTTCGGGCTTGGAGGTCTGAAAATGCAAATATAATTTCAATGCAGCACTGTAAAGCGCTGTAATTGATGGGGAACATTATGGGTAACAATATGATTAATAGCACAACATTCTCAAACTTGCACATAGCAAATAGCCAATACTGTAATTTCTGTCCAAAGCCAGACAGGCTTGAAGAATGAGGCTTGGGCTTGAATGACCTACAAGCCCATAACTCGTTCTCCAAGCCAGTCAGACTTTGGACAGAAATTACAGTATTGGCTATTGGCGATGGGCGAGCTTTAGAATGTAGTGCTTTTAATTGTAATGTCACACATTGTGTTCCCCATCATTTACAGTGCTGTCTTGATTTTATATTTGCATTTATAGTGCCCGCGATCATATTTAAGCTCGCAGATGCTTACTGCCGATGGCAGGGTTTGCGATCAGCGGGAAGGAGGGCTAACTTGCGACCGCAGCAAATTGAATAGCAGCATAGACGTTGTGCACGTAGCCCAAACATAGGGAATCTGGAGTTCATCAGTTTACGAGCCCTAATAGAATGAGGCCTATAATTTAATAAAGGTCATTTATTTTATGAGCTTGTACCCTACAGAGTGTTAAGCACTGGATCAGAACTATAATTACATTCTGTTTCTTCTGATTGTTATTATATTTTTTTTTTTGCATGCATACGTTAATAAATGCATGTAATTTAAGCAGTATTCCACTTACCGTATATACTCTAGTATAAGCTGAACTGAGTATAAGCCGAGGCACCTATTTTACCACAAAATACTGGGAAAACTTAGTTACTTGAGTATAAGCCGAGGGTGGGAAATGTGCTGCCCTCTGTGTCCCTCTTGTGCCCTCTGTGTCCCTTTCTTGTGTCCCCCATCCATCCCCTGTGCCTCGTCCCCCACTCTCCCTCCCGTGTCTCTAATCCCCCTCTCCCTCATGTCTCTTTCCCTCCCCCTCCCTTATCATCATCCTCCTCAACCCTCTCATCCTCCCTTCTCATCCTCAAACCCCCTCCTCATCCTCAACCCCCTCCTCATCCTTCCTCCTCAACCCCCCTCCTCATCCTCTCTCAACTCCCTCCTCATCCTCATCCCTCTCCTCACCCCCCTCCTAAACCCCCCTCCTCATCCTCAACCCCCTCCTCAATCTCATCCTCCCTCCTCAACCCCCCTAATCCTCCCTCAACACCCCTCCTCATCCTCAACCCGCTCCTCATCCTCCCTCCTCAACTCCTTATTCTCCCCAAATTTCCATGAATGGAATCTTTGTGCTCTGACACTGCGGGTAACTCCGGATCTGGCCAGGATCTCTGCTTTCAAGGTTGCATAATTCAGGGCTTGTTCACTGTCCAGGTTAAGGTATGCTATTTGGGCTTCCCCACACAAATATGGTGCGACTAGGCTGGCCCAGTGCCCTTGGGGCCAAGCTTCTCTGACGGCAGTTCTTTCGAAGCTCAATAGATAAGTTTCCACATCGTCTTCAGGACTCATTTTTTGTAGAAACTGATTTGGCTTGCCCCTCATACAGGTCTCTGGTGACACAGCAGGTTTGAGAGGTGTCATTTGCTGTAGCTGGCCAACAATATTTGGTTTGGCTCCCGCTGCAGCTTCCGTTCTTCCATGGCTTGGGCATGTTGTTCTGCCAGGACCTGGGTGGCTCTAGCTTGTTGTTCCACAACTGTTGGTGTCGCCTGTGCCTGTTGCCTTACGAACTGTTGTGTAGTCTCCTGCTGATGGGTAGTGGTCTGTATTAAGGCTTTCACTAGTGCCTCCATTTTGTACTGTGGGCTGTCTTCTTAAGTGCAGACAATATATATCCCACCTTTGCAACCAAAATGTAACACACTGGCTGCCACTTCCCTGTTGACCGTCTCTGTAATGAAGTAGCTCAGGAGGAGTTATAGCTTTAAGGAGCTTTACTGAAAACTTGGTCAGCAGGTACAAACACAAAGAATACAAAACAAAGCCTAGCTTCCTTGAAGCACTAACTAAACAGAAATAGCAGTTTCCTCACTACCATAAACTAATACAAAATAAAGCGTTCATGTATACAGGCCTTTAAGTTTTCTGCTCCAAAACTCTGTGGGCTTGCTTCAGCGTGCAGAGCTGTCTCTCCTGGCTCTCAGTCCAGACTGAACCCAACCTGCTGAGTGCTCAGTAGTCCTTTTAAGGCAGAATGCAACTGGGCTTGATTAGTCTGTTGTAGGAAGCTTAACTCATTCACTTCCCAGGGGAAAAAGGGCTCTGGTAAGTCTGCTACTTACATACTCCCCTTGTATGATTCTGTTACTCTGTGTTTATCAGGGGTGTGGCCAGCTGTGCCTGGAAGCTGGACTAAAAAAAGGCTGATCAGTCAGACTCTGGTTCAGACTAAGCATGCTCAGTAAATGTGGGCAGGGCTATGCTGACTCATGTACTGTACCTTAATAGTTAAGGGTCTGTATGGAATAACACATATAGTTGTCATAATTGCGAGTTTGTTGGTAACGCTATGTTAAGAGTTACTGGCTTGTACATACGCAATGATCGCTGAAGGCCCGAAAATTATGGGTGTGACTGGGGCTGCAATGAGGGGGGAGAGGCTCTAAGCATCTTACAGGCTTCCAAAAAATGATGGGTTAAACGACCGCCATTTTTTTCAAGCCCAAGTCATTCGGGGGATGCCAAAAAGGCCAATTGTTTAGAAAATTACCTTACAACTTCACACACTGAAAGTGAGGTTGCAAGCTAATTTGCTATTTAATTGGCGTTTTTTGCCATGACTAAGCGAGAGAAAAAAATGCTGTTCGTAAAGCCCATAAATCGGAAAACCATTTTGGGCTTGGGGAAAATTATCAATTTTCCAAGCTGCAAATGGTTTCACACCCGTAAATGGAAACAGGAGCAAAGAGGGGGGAGAGGATGGAAAGAGACACAGGGGAGGGAGAAAAAAACAGGAGAGGGAGAGAGGGGGAAACAGACACAGGGGAGGGATAGGGGTGGAAAGAGACACAGGGGACGGAGAGGGGGTAAAGAGACACATGGGTGAGACAATGAGAGCCAAAGGCGGTTGTTGCAAGGCCCAAAAGTTGCGGGTTGGCCGACGACTGCAATGATCCCGTAAAGTAGAGGGGGGAGAGGCTTGCAATGAGCGCCAAACGTGCTCATTGCAGAGCACGAACATTTCGGGTTGCCAGAGGCCTGCAATGAGCAGCAAAGCAGCTCATTGCGTGGCTGTCAATGAGCGCCAAAAGCACTCATTGCAAAGTCCATAAAGTAGAGGGGGGGAGAGGCCTCTCATTGTGGGGCTCACAAGTTAGAGGGGGAGAGCCATGCTTCAAATGTTATTGCTGTCATTTTTGATGGGCAAGTCGCTAGTATATCAATATATCTCTGAATACTTTTATATGGAGTGTATGTTTAATGTCTGTTTCTTTAAGAGTCTGTATCTTTTTGTATCTGAATGGAGTGTATGTATAGCTCTGAGTGTTTTTATGCATAGCATCTCTTTCACTGTGTGTCTTTAGGCATTGTAGCTTTATCTAAGTATGTTTTTTTATGGACTGTATCTCTGTGTATCTCTATGGATTTTAGGACTGTCTAAATGGATAGTATCTCTTTATCTGCTTGTCTTTATGGATAGTATTGCTATATCCGTGTCTGGGGTGTATATATAACTTTATACCCCTGTATGTATTGTTATCTATAGTTCTGTATGACTGAATGGGTTGTATGTATAGAACGTATGTATTTATTTATAGAACAACATATGTTTGCACCAACAACCTCAGGGTTCATTAAGGAATTTTTCCACTTATTAGATTTCAACTGCATTGATATAGTCACTTAAGTATTAAAATGTTTTTTTTTTTTTTTTTTAAGAAGTGCCCCATCAGGGTTTAATTTTGTATATTTTTCTAATTTTATTATTTTTTTATTTTATATTTTTTGAGGCGAGACACCTGTGTATCTTATTGAAAAGATACCTGGTTCCTCACCGTAGATTTTTGGAGGACAGCTCTTTGCTCTCCTCAATTTAGTTCAAATTGTACATTGTTTTGTGTATTTTTATTATATTTAAAAAATACATATATATTTGAGTAATTATCTATTTACATACTGTTAGACTGATATATTGCACTTTAAAAATACGTGATTGTTATTGCACATTGTACAATATTTTCTAAATTTCTTTCCTACTTCTCCCTCTTCTTTTCCCCCTTTTTTCCCTGCTCTGCTTATCTCTTGTCCTGTGTGGAGTTCTTCGAGCCAATAGTTCCCAATGGAGTGCAGTCCTTAGGTCATCAGCCCTCTGCGGATAATATACCTATCAGAGCCCCGATTTTCTGACGGGCGATCATTGTAGGTGGTGAGTAATGGCTTTACACATAGCATCTCAGAATGTTTAGGGGTTAAATGAGACGGTGAAGCAATGGGTTGCACTGGGTGAATACAGTCGAATGGGGTTAGACATTGTCATGATACAGAAAACCCATTTTAGGAAGAATGCTATCCCAAGGTATTGGGGGAAACATTTCACGCAAACATATAGCAAAAAAAAAAAAGAGGGGGTGTCAATTCTGATACACAAAAGGCTGAACTTACAACACTTAAATGTATATGCCCCAAATGCTGGGCAATCAGCATTTTTTCGCAGAGTGTCAGAGCTTATGGCTGACTGGCAGCAATCGGAATGGATTCTGGGGGGGGGGGGGACATGAACTCTGTTTTAGACCAAGCAAAAGACAGATCGAGTTCTACTTCCCCGATGGTAACCCCATCCACCACAAAATCCCTCAAACTCCTACTTAACCATTATGGTATGCTTGATGCATGGAGAATGGTTCATCCTACTAATAGGGAGTATACTCACTACTCGGCTAGGCATGGATCACACTCCCGTATTGATTATGTTTTTATTCAGCAACACGTAGCCCCGAAATTGCTGAACGCAGAAATCCGACCTATTGCATGGTCTGACCACGATATAACTGAAATCTTCTTGAATGATCTACTGCCCAAGGGCACCTCATGGGCGCTAAACCTGGCCCTGCTCAATGATGTAGTCACGAAGGACAAAATATATAGCGATATAGTAGAATATTTTGATTTCAATAGTGGGGGTGAGGTAGATCACGCTGGAGTATGGGCTGCACATAAAGCAGTTTTGAGAGACAAGTGTATTCAAATTGGCTCCATCTCCAAAAAATTGGAACTAACCCAAATTTACACATTAAACAGTAAAATCTCAGCCCTTCAAGCTATTTCCCCTTCTAGGAGACCACCTGGGACCCAAGCAGATATATATATACACTTAAGCAGCAATTGCAGGTGTGCTGCAAAGGACTCAGTGTCACCTTTTCACGTATTTGAATAAGCCAGACAGAATGCTAGCCAAAAAGCTCAACCAGCAAAGGGCAAACTCTTTTATTCCCAAATTAAAGGTGGAGAATGACAAGACCATCTATAAGCCGAATGATATTACAAAGGAATTTGAAAAATGTCATGGTGATTTGTATTTAGCACCTGTTAGCTCAGGTACAATAGATCATATGACCCAAATTGATAATTTTCTGTCCTCCATTAGTCTTCTGAAACTTGAGAAAGTGCAATCTGATTTGCTAGACATCCCTATATCATTAGATGAAGTTAAGAGAGCTATAAGAGAGACTCAATCACATAAAGCCCCTGGCCCGGATGGGTTCACAAATTTCTATTATAAGCAATTTATAGATATACTGGCTACTCATCTCCAACTTCTCTTTAATGATTTCCTGCCCGGTAAGCCTATAAGAGCAGAATTATTGGAAGCTAAGGTGATAGTAATACCTATGGAAGGTAAGGACCCATCTCAATGTAAGAGCTACAGGCCCATCTCACCTTCCTTGCTCTCCTCTCCTCTTCTCTGCTCCCATGAGCTCCTCTCCCTCCTCCAATCACAATATCATCCCCTCCCTAACACTCACAAGCAGAAACAGCACTGTCCCAGTCCCATCTTCTCTCCCTTTCACTCCTCCTTCTCCTGGCTGCGGGAGATATATCCCCTAACCCAGGCCCTTCACTCATATCCACTCGCTGTCAGCCACGCTCTGTTTAAAGGCCAGCAAACACCAGTAACACCCAGAATCTGCTATCAATCACATGTCACAAACCTACAACTCTACCTTTCTCCTGCGCCCTCTGGAACGCACGATCTGCAATAAACTCACATTCACTCACTACAAACTCCCTCAATCTACTGGCTCTCACTGAAACCTGGCTCTCATCCTCAGACACTGACACCACTGCAGCACTCTCTCACATGGTTTTTACCTCAGCCACATACCTAGACCTGGGAACAAACAAGGTGGTGGTGTGGGTGTTTTGCTTTCCACTCGCTGTACATTTCACCTCATACCCCCTGTCCCATCCCTCCAATTCTCATCCTTTGAAGTTCATACAACCCGCCTCTTCCCACCTATCTCTCTATGTGTAGCTGTGATCTATCGCCCCCCAGGCACTCCCTCTCAATTTCACTGGTACTTGGAGATTTTAACATTGCTGTTGATACTCCCACCTCCTCAGCAGCAGCCAAACTGCTTGCACTCAACTCTTCCCTTGGCCTCTCACAACTAACAGATTCTTCTACTCATCATGCTGGACATTCTCTTGACCTTATCTTCACCAATCTCAGCACAACCTCCAACCCAGTCATCCGTCCACTCCCTCTATCTGACCACCACTTCCTTACCTTCAACCTCACCACATCACCCTTTCTCCACCCTGCTCCAACCCCTACCACCATCACAAACAGAAACCTGCGAGCACTTGACCCTACTCAGCACTCCACTATCTTCCAACCCCTTCTCAGTCCCATCACCAACCTCAACTGCCCTGACACTGCGACCTCACTCTACAACTCTACTCTCTCTTCCACCCTTGACACTCTGGCCCCCATATACACACGCAGATGCCCTCGCTCTCATCCATAACCATGGCACACTACACAAACACGATACATCCAGCATACTGGATACTCCCGCACTGCTGAACGAATATGGAGGAAATCACGCACTTCAGTAGATTTTCCTCCACCACAAATTTATGTTATGCTCCTATTACTCTGCCCTTAACCTTGCCAAACAGCAGTACTTTACAACACTAATATCAACTCTGTCCTCTAACCCCAAGCGTCTGTTTGCCACTTTCAATACTCTCCTCCGCCCACCACCTCCTCCCATCCCTTCGGCTCTCACAGCTGAAGACTCTGCCAACCATTTTATTCATAAAATTCAAAACATCCGCAATTAACTCTTATCTCATATTGGTTTACACACTCCACCCTCTCAACTAACCAACAACACCCAGTCTTCTCCCTTCTCCAATCCCACTGCCACTTTGAACTGCTTTGATCCGGCTACAGAGGATGAAGTCTCCAAACTGCTATCATCCACTCGCCTCACTACCTGTCTTCAGTATCCTATTCCATCTCAGCTCATATCTCCCCTCTCTACCACACTTATCCAAACACTCACACACATTTTCAACCTCTCCCTTACTACTGGAATGTTTCCGTCTTCTCTAAAACATGCCACAGTTATACCCACCCTCATCTAACTACCGCCCTATCTCTCTGTTTCCCCTGGCTTCCAAACTGCTGGAGCGTCTCGTCTATAACCGCCTTACCAGCTTTATTTCCTCTAACTCCCTTCTTGACACCTTCCAATCTGGCTTTCGGCCCCAACACTCCACTGAGACAGCTCTCACTAAAGTCACCAATGACCTGCTTACCGCCAAGTCAAAAGGTCACTTCTCAATTCTTCTTCTTCTAGATCTCTCTGCTGCCTTTGACACTGTCGACCATCCACTTCTACTCCATAGCCTCTTCTCCCTCGGTATTCAAGACACTGATCTCTCGTGGTTCTCATCATACCTACAAAATCCATCATTCAGTATCTCCTTCTCTGAAACCTCTTCTTCTTCTCACCCCCTGTTTGTTGGGTACCCCAAGGATCTGTCCTTGGTCCCCTCCTCTTCTCCATCTACACTTCCTCACTTGGTACCCTCATAAACTCTTTTGGGCTTCATTATCATCTCTATGCAGATGACACCCAAATCTACCTCTCCGCACCAGATCTATCCCCCTCTCTTCTAACACACGTCTCCAACTGCCTCTCTAGAATATCCTCTTGGATGTCCACCCACCATCTCAAACTCAACATGTCTAAAACTGAACTCCTAATCTTCCCTCCCTCGCCCACAGCGTCAATTCCTCACATCTCTATCACTGTCAACAAAGACATCATCACCCCCTCCTCCCAAGCCCGTTGTCTTGGAGTTCTACTGGACCCCGCTCTGTCTTTCATCCCTCACATACAATCACTAACTAAATCTTGTCTTCTCCATCTAAAAAACATCTCTAGAATTCGTCACTATCTTACACAAGACACAACTAAAATCCTTATACAATCTCTCATCATCTCTTGACTAGACTACTGCAACTCGCTTCTTGTTGGCCTACCTACCACCCAACTGTCTCCACTTCAATCCATTATGAATGCCTCTGCTAGACTCAACTTCCGTACACAACGTTCAGTGTCGGCATCACCTCTCTGTCAATCACTCCACTGGCTTCCCTTAGTCTCAAGGATAACATTTAAAATCATGACCCTAACTTACAAAGCCCTCAACAATAATCTCAACTCTTATCACACCAAGTGTTTTTAGCAGTGAGGATTACGTTAGCCAAAACATGGAAATTGGCAGTACCAGAATATAGTGCAATTTTGATTAAACTTAAATTTATATATAACATGAGCATTATCTCAGCCAACTTGTAGGAAATGGGCCTCATGTGGGGACACTTGGATTCTTAAGATTGGGTGGTAAATATGTAGAGTAGGATAATAGTTTAGGATGCCCCCCTTTAAGAACAAACATAACACTGAACTCCTCGTTTTGCTCCTCTCTTACCCTAGTTCTACTTCTTTATTCTCTGTGTGCTCTTATAAGCTATCAGTCTTTACAGTTGTACTTTAACACGTACATATGCGTGTAATATGTTTTCAGCTTAACTTAAAACAGAAAAAACAAAAATGTCAAAGTTAGGTTTAAAAGGTTATATGTATGTGTTGTCATTTATTAAGTGCCCTGTTGTGTTAATAATCTTTTATTTTTGAAACACTTGTGTTATGGAATTAACCTTGTATTCTTAAAAAAAAAAGATATATAAAAAAAAAAGAAAAGTTAACAAAGTCCACTCTCCTTCCTACAGCCCTCCTTCCACTGTTTAGTAAGTAAGAATATGACATCAGGTGAGCTATAAGGATGTGTTCTAGCAATGCAAGAAGCAAACTATTAATTTACAAACAGTATCTTTACGAATCTGCTAATTTTGTCACATGCTTTGCAAATGTGAGTTTTTTCCTAAACGGCAAGGGTCCTCTTAAACCACTTCATGCATCTTGGTACCGCTAATCTACTTGAGCGTAAAATTATTAGATTACAACTATTTTCTCAATAACAAGCTAATAATATCACCTGTAATATATGTAACACTCATGAGATTACTTGAATCATTGTATGTCATTGTATAACTCATCCTATACATATTTATCACAGATATAATGGAATTGAGTCTCTGAATGATGGAGCGGTGGAAGCGAGTATGCCTCAAGTCACTGGATGAAATGCAATTTGTTGGAGAGGGAACTTTTGGGACAATATACAGATCTCGACACAAGGAATGGAAAATAGACGTGGCTGTGAAGAAAATTAATTGGTAAATACCATGTATTATAAAACAATAATACATTTTTAAACCTTGCTCAATAGTTTTGTATACTTAAGATGAGTGAAGATTTTAAAAACTGTTATCCCCCTACATGAAATAATGATCTCAAGAAAATGTACAGCAAGTTACCCAGTAACTAAAAGATAGTACAGCGTTAGGTCGAAACTCCAATAGTACATAAATATATACTGTACAATTCCTTAGTATTTGAATCATGTATCAATCATATTCACAATCTCTATTACAAAAATCCCTTGAAAAACAAATATACAACTTGTTTCAGTTCTGGGCTTAACTAGAAAAGAAGGGGTTATAATGAGATATTGGAACAGTATGGATCACTCACACAAGTCCCTGATATGATGCACTACAGTAGGAGAAAGATGTTGGCATTCAAGGAACCACTGTGTGTGAGTGTCCAGATGCATTTCACTGTGCTATGGGCGCATACTTAGTGGTTAAGGATCTGTGCAGATAATCAATGGTCTGCAGATTGTTGGAGAAAGCCAAAGGACACTTTATCTCCCACCAGTGAATAACATAATTGACTATTATGGGTGATCCATACTGTTCCAGAACCTCATTGTTTTGAGGTCTAAAAATGTGAAATCTATATTTTGGTGTTTTATTTTTGAAAATATTTATGTGTGTCATAAATGATAGTGCTCATAGTCTTGGTTTGTGCTCTTATTTTCTTTAGACTATTTTTTCATCTCCCTACAGTGAGGGAAAAAAGTATTTGACCCCTCTGCTGATTTTGAATGTTTGTCCACTGACAAAGAAATGATCAGTCTATAATTTTAATGGTAGATGTATTTTAACAGTGAGAGACAGAATGACAAAAAAAAAACAAAGAAAAACGCATGCCAAAAAAGTTATAAATTGATTTGCAGGTCAATGAGTGAAATAAGTATTTGACCCCTTTGACTTAGTACTTGGTGGCAAAATCCTTGGTGACAATCACAGAGGTCAGTCGTTTCTTGTAGTTGGCCACCAGGTTTGCACACATCTCAGGAGGGATTTTGTCCCACTCCTCTTTGCAGATTCTCTCCAAGTCATTTAGTTTTTGAGGCTGATGTTTGGCAACTTGAACGTTCAGCTCCCTCCACAGATTTTCTATGGGATTAAGGTCTGGAGACTGGCTAGGCCACTCCATGACCTTAATGTGCTTCGTCTTGAGTCACTCATTTGTTGCCTTGGCTGTGTGTTTTGGGTCATTATCATGCTGGAATACCCATCCACGACCCATTATCAATGCCCTCTATGCGGGAAGGAGGTTCTCACCCAAGATTTGACTGTACATGAGCCCATCAATCGTCCCTTTGATGCAGTGCTGTTGTCCTGATCCCTTAGCAGAAAAACACCCCCAAAGCATAATGTTTCCACCTCCATGTTTGACGGTGGGGATGGTGTTCTTGGGGTCATAGGCAGCACTCCTCCCCCTCCAACCACGGCCAGTTGAGTTGATGCCAAAGAGCTCGATTTTGGTCTCATGTGACCACAACAATTTCACCCAGTTCTCCTCTGAATCATTCAGATGTTCACTGGCAAGCTTCAGACGGGCCTGGACATGTGCTTTCTTGAGCAGGGGGACATTGCGGGCACTGCAGGATTTCAGTCCTTCAAGGCGTAGTTTGTTATTTATTGCTTTCTTGGTGACTATGTCCCAGCTGCTTTGAGATCATTAACAAGATCCTCCTGTGTAGTTCTGAGCGGATTCCTCACCATTCTCATGATCCCACAAGGTGAGATCTTGCATGGAGCATCAGACCAAGGGAGACTGACAATTATTTTGTGTTTTTTCCGTTTGCGAATAATCGCACCAACTTTTGTCACCTTCTCACCAAGCTGCTTGCCGATGGTCTTGTAGCCCATTCCAGCCTTGTGTAGGTCTACAATCTTGTCCCTGACATCCTTGGATAGCTCTTTGGTATTGGCCATGGTGGAGAGTTTGGAATCTGATTGATTGATTGCTTCTGTGGACAGGTGTCTTTTATACAGGTAATGAGCTGAGATTAGGAGCACTCCCTTTAAGAGAGTGCTCCTAATTTCAGTTGGTTACCTATATAAAAAAGACACCTGGGAGACAGAAATTTTGCTGATTGTTAGGGGATCAAATACTTATTTCACTCATTGACCTGCAAATCAGTTTATAACTTTTTTGACATGCGTTTTTCTTTTTTTTGTTATTCTGTCTCTCACTGTTAAAATACATCTACCATTAAAATTATAGACTGATCATTTCTTTGTCAGTGGACAAACGTTCAAAATCAGCAGGGGATCAAATACTTTTTTCCCTCACTGTATGCGTTTGCTAAAACAATATCAGAGACAATTAAGCTTTTTACCAGTTCTATTATATTATTAAATGTTCCAAATTGCACTGCCAATGTAAATAAAGTTATCAAAATATCAAAAAAACATTTGCCATAGCTTCACTTATATTCACGACTTTGTTAGAGACATTAATATTTTCATGTATTATTGTGTGTTTTATGTTTTATGTTTTTGCATTTCTTATATAGTATAATTTCTGTGTTAGAAAATACTATACAGGTGTAACACAATCAAAATGGCATGATTAAACAAACAAACATATACATCTTACTGATGTGCAGAAATATGGTACTATATTTATATTATATCTATATAATACAAATAATAATTTATATATTGCTTTTATCTAAATAGTATTATAGAATTGTAAAAACAGTACAAGTATTCATAGTTCAAACTTATAAAGTAGAAAATTAGATAAAAGTGGAAAATTATAAAAACCATAACAATGTTAAAATATCATAGTTAGTCATAGTTTATGTTGTTTAAGGTAGAAATGTTAAAAGTTAGATTTTTGTCACACTAAGAGTGATAGGGGGCTCCAGACATGGACTCCTTGCTCACTGCGCAGCTACACCTCACTGATGATGCCCAAATAAAGCTTTGCAGTTTCTTCGGTCCAGGGTAGAAATGCCTGGTATTTAAGGGCTGGATCACTTGTTTTAGAGAGACCAGACTTATATACTTTACAATATTTCCCTCTGTGAACGGCACAGAGAGCTAAAATAGTGTTGCTCTCTCAGTAGGTGACCAATCCTATAGAACAAGCCTACCTTTGTAATGTTCGTTCACTCTAATTGAGCACCTGTGTTTTTGTTGTTGCTTATGCAAATGGCCCCTGGGGCTTAGTCTCCCTAAGGGTTATAGGGGCTCCAGATGTGGACTCCTTGCTCACTGTGACTTTGGGAGTGCAGCAACACCCTACTGATGAGACCCAACTAAGGGCAAAATATACGTTTGGGTTTTGCTGTTTCTCCTGTTCCGGGTAGAATTGCCTGGTATTTCAGGACTGGATCACTTGAGACTATACTGATATATTACACAATATTTCTCCCTATGAGGGGCACAAGTGAGCTAATATGGCGTTGCTCTCTGAGTAGGTTGCTATGCCTACAGCCTACTGTTTTTGTTGTTGATCAATAACATGTAGGTAAATAGATAACTGCAATGTTGCTTTTGTGTATTGCATTATAAGTGAATAAATACTTCTGTTTGACCCATTCTCCTGTATCACCTTCAAGTTTCTCCTTGCACCTCTGTGGGGTCACATTTATTAATTATTAAATCATTTTCTCTAGTATATTTCAAGATGTGTCTCAGGCCATGGAAGATCTTATTTCTGAGGCTAAAAAGATGGATGTTGCCTCTCAAAGCCCCTATGTAATTAGATTGTATGGGATGTTAAAGGATGACACTTGTCGGGGTATTGTGATGGAGTTCATGGAGAGAGGAAGCCTTGACTCTCTTCTGGAGAATGCTAAGCCAATTCCATGGGCCTTGAAATTCCGTATTCTACACGAGGTGGCATTGGGTATGAACTGGCTGCACTCGCTTTCCCCACCTCTACTCCATTTGGACCTCAAGGCCAGTAATGTCCTTCTGAATCCAGACCTGCATGTAAAGGTGAGAACCTACAAATATTTCCCAGCAGTCACCATTACAGTTACTGAAACTGGAAGTTTGTATCACTAGCCAATAAAATATACATATTTTACTAATGTTACCTGGAAAGTCCACATGCATTTTGTATCAGTAAAAAAATGTTGTGTAGATAAACGGATATAAGCATAGGTGCTATGTGTATTAATGTAGGAAAGCACTACTCAATCTGTAATCATATGGCCATACAGAAAATTGTATGTGCATAAAGATAGTAAAATCAGCTTCACCAGGGAGCAGATTGTAAAGTAAAACATTGACTTAAGTACAGGCATTTTAGAGGACGGAGGTAGCTAATTGTGGCTTAGGGAGTCGAGGGATGAGTGTGGCATGATGTAAGGAAATGTGATTGATTACACTGATGTTATTATTAGTGGGTGACCACATAATAAGCATACTAGTGGAAGAAGGTATTAGAGAGTACATATTTTTAAGGGAAGAGAAAAAGAGATATGAGTGTTTGACACTGTATATTTCCATATTGTTTTAATGAAGTTGAGTGGGCTGGATAGCTTAATAGCACCTCGAAAATCGGCTAAGCAAGGGAAAAAATGGCGAACGAAAAACGTAAAAATTCTGAAGCAGGATGAAAACTACATAATGCCACAGCCTGCTTGGCAACTACAATGAAGTATAGGATTTGTGTTGTTGTTTTTAAGTTAATCAATAGTACTGCATTTTTAAATTATTTTTGTTTACATATACTATGTACTTGTATTTGCCTTATTCTGCCTTTCAGATCTCAGACTTCGGCCTGTCTCAGTTTATCCGTAACAACTCTATGTCAGGGGCATGTTCAGAGGAAGTGGGTGGAACCCTTGAGTATATGCCCCCTGAGGCATTTGGGTCTGAGTACAAACCAAGCAAAAGCACTGATGTTTACAGGTACAAGCAAATGTGCTTAATATTGTGAATAGACAGGTTTCTTCTCGTTTTAAATATAATTTTATATTTAGATTTGTGCATTATTTTTCCATATTTTATTCCAGGTGTCTTTAGATCATTTTAAACATGTGGTTAAATCCTGTTTCACTACTCACCTATTATGTTATTTCTTCTACTTAGTTTTGCCATCTTATGTTCCACGGTGCTAACAGAAGATGGTCCTTATCATGGTATGTAGAGAATTGCTGTTCTAAAGAGAGGATGAAGTGTTATTAGAAATATGCAATGTGATGGAAACGTTTTTCTACTGGGTAGTGGTAATAAGGATAGTTAAGTCCAGTAAAAAAAAAAATCTATGTCAAATAGTGCTGCTGTATACGATTCTATAGTTTGAGATATAAGTAAGAGATATGTTTCCGTTGTAGAGGAGCAGAAGAAATTTGCAGTTACATTGTCAAAGATTGTTAATAGCCCAGAATATAAGATTATCCCTTCAAGGCAGCATGCTGGTCAGTCACTCTATCATATTGCCTAACACAAATAAGTTTGTACATAGACTCTTTCATTGCCAATCACTAGTTTGGAAGCAGCGGAATTTCAACCACATTAATTAAATTCATTTTTTTACTACAGTTTATATTAAAGTTAACATAGACACTCCATGTGGCTATTTGAGAACCAAGTGAGTCACATCACACCCTCTCTGCCATCCTAGGCTTTCTTGTCGTTACAGGAAAATTTGATTTTTCCCTCTCGATTGATTTTAGATTGTTTGAGAATAACACATGGAACATTTGCTTATTAGTATGAAACGTATTTAACACTTTTACTCCAAATGTGCCATATAACATACAGGGTAAAAGACACATAATATACATTTCTAAAAGTAATAGAATACATGAAAATTTATCGCATTTATTTATCTATTCCCTAGTAAGTACTTTATGAGAAATGTACAAGGTAATTTGTACTACAGCATTGGACTAGATGTCACATCTTAGTGCCCCAAAGAATAACAGAGGTTCTCCTAAATTTCACCATTTAATAAAGATGTGCAATGATCATGTTTAGGTGTATATTACTGTCTAATATTAAAATCTCATATCATAGTTGAACCATTGTTTGTGTATGTTGGTTCAACTGAAACTTACTCTGTTATTCAGTCTCCTCCCGTATGTAATATATATAAAATAAAAATCTGCATTTATTCATTGTTTTTATAATTTTGTTGCTTTCTTAAACATTTTGGCGATTATTTATTGTGGTTCTTCTAAAAGGCATATTGTAAACATTGGACTAAAGCCATTCTTTTAAATACTGTATATACTCGAGTATAAGCCGTTTTTCAGCCCTTTTTTTAAGGCTAAAAAGGGCCCCCTCGGCTTATACTCGAGTCTCTCCTCCCCCCCCCCCCCCCTGTGTCTCTCTAACACCCCCTTGTGTCTCTCTACCCCCCGTGTCTCTCTACCCCCTGTGTCTCTCTACCCCCTGTGTCTCTCTAAACCCCCCGTGTCTCTCTAAACCCCCCGTGTCTCTCTAAACCCCCGTGTCTCTTTCCCTCCCCCCTCCTCATCCTCAACCCCCCCTCATTCTAACCCCCTTCCCCCTCATACTACCCCTCTAAATACCTCCCTCTCCCCTCCCTTACCTGCTCCGGCCTCCGCTCCTTCCGGGTCTTGTTATGGCTCGCATGTGACGTCACATGCGCGCCACGTCATTAGCATATAACGGGTGCCGGCACCCGGTATATGCTAATGCCGTGACGTCACATGCGACCCGGAAGGCGGGGCGGCCGGAGCAGGTAAGTGAGGGGAGAGGTCGGGGTAGTATGAGGGGGGTTAGAATGAGAAGGGGGGGTTTGAATGAGGGTGTGGTTGAGGATGAGGAGGGGGTTGAGGATGGGAGGGTTGAGGTTGAGGAGGGAGGTTGAGGAGGGGGTTTGAGGTTGAGGAGGGGGTTGAGGATGGGGGGTTTGAGGAGGGAGCTTGAGGAGGGGGTTGAGGATGAGGAGGGGGGCTGAGGATGAGAAAGGGGCTGAGGATGAGGAGGGGTGTTGAGGTTGAGGAGGGGTGTTGAGGTTGAGGAGGGAGGTTGAGGAGGGGGTTGAGGATGAGGAGGGGGGCTGAGGATGAGGAGTGGGGCTGAGGATAAGGAGGGGGCTGAGGATGAGGAGGGAGGTTGAGGATGAGGAGGGGGCTGAGGATGAGGAGGGGGCTGAGGATGAGGTTAGGGCCTGAGGATAAGGAGGGGGCTGAGGATGAGGAGGGAGGTTGAGGATGAGGAGGGAGGTTGAGGATGAGGAGGGAGGTTGAGGATGAGGAGGGAGGTTGAGGATGAGGAGGGGGGTTGAGGATGGAGGGGTTGAAGTTGAGGAGGGGGTTGAGGATGGGAGGTTGAGGATATGGGGGGGTTGAGGATGGGGAGGAAGGTTGAGGATGGGGGGATGAGGTTGAGGAGGGGGTTGAGGATGAGGAGGGGGGTTGATGTTGAGGAGGGAGGTTGAGGAGGGGGTTGAGGATGAGGAGGGGGGTTGAGGTTGAGGATGGGGGGTTGAGGATGAGGGGGTTGAGGATGAGGAGTGGGGTTGAGGAGGGAGGTTGAGAATGAGGAGGGGGAAGAGACACAGGGAAGGGAGGGGGAAGAGACACATGGAAGGGAGATGGGAGAAGAGACACGGGAGAGAGAGGGGGACACAGAAGGCACAAAAGGGACACAGGGGGCAGCACATCTCCCACCCTCAGCTTATACTCGAGTCACTCATTTTACCCAGTATTTTGTGGTAAAATAGGTGCCTCGGCTTATACTCAGGTCGGCTTATACTCGAGTATATACGGTAGTTAAAACTCTATATCGCTTGAAAATTCTAGCTGAAATGCAGAGGGTGGACTAACGACTTATGCTCATATTTGTTCTTCTAGTTGCAAATTCGGATTTGATACGTATTCGTGTGGTTCTAGGGGACAGGCCTTCCCTAAAATCCTTAGAAGAACTTAGCTCGGTGAGATGTCTGAATGAAGCAATTCCATTTATTGAACGGTGCTGGCACCAAAATATATTGGAGAGGCCTCCATTCAGTGGTAAGTAAAGAGCACTTAGAGCAAGCCTGAAAACACCAATATTAAAACAGATGCACCTGTGTATGTATAATAATACCAGTGTAGCGGTGAGAGCAAAGGCTGGATGGGTGGAGGGCAACATTTTGTTTGTGCATCAGGGCCCTCTATTCTCTAGCTCCATTACTGATACTAAAGAACAATCAATTAAATCACAATTTCAATTACAAACACCTTCTCAAACAATTAAAAACTGACACCCAACTAAAGGGGTTAAATGTATATCTACATTTCCCTGTTTTTACCTTTTTCTAATCTAACACATGCAGCTTATATCAGACACACAAACAAAAACCAAAAATAGAGGTACTCATTCAGAGAACAAACTAACCTTAATAGGTTAGTTCTGTGGACATGATAACCCACTCTGAGAGCAATCTCTTTTAGTGCACTTGTGCCCTTCACAGGGAGAAATATCCTATAGTATATCAGTCTAAGCTTACTCACTAGAGTGGTCCAGCCCCGATATACCAGATAATTCTACCCTGAACAGGAGAAACAGCAAAGCCCAGACGTACTGTACGTTTCGGCCTTCATTGGGTCTCGTCAGTGCTCAATCAGAGAACGAACTAACCTTAATAGGTTAAGACACACACATTACATTGAGTCGTTCACACATACATATTTATTTTATTTAAAAATAAATCTTGTTTCCCACACCCCAGAGCTGCTTACATAGGCACAGTGCAGTGTACCTACCATCAGAAACACTGCATTTGGGTATGTTTTTAAACCTATACTAACCTTCAAGCCAGAGATCTACAGAGCAATGTCTGGGCTCCTTATTGCTTCCTTGTGCAAGGGGCTAAATATTCCATGATGCTTTGCTGCACAAACTGCCATCACAGATTAAAACAATGGTATAGCTGCTTGTGATTGGCCAAAACAAATTATGAATTGTATGCTAATTTTAGCAGGGATTTTGAGGGGTGTTAACTATGAAAATGAACTGTCTCAAACTCAAGAGATTTAGCAGACTTTTATGGGAAGTTTAATACTGTTTATTTTGGAATTTTTTCAGGCAAATGTTTTCATACACTACTGATTCTCCTCTATCAGATGCCCTCATAATCAATGAAACTTAAATATGCCTTTATTGCCTACCTGCCACCCAACTGTGCATAATATGAAGTATCCGAACTGCAAGAATAATAAAATACATCAATGTGCCACTATTTTAGTGGGGAAATATAGCTAGATAGACACACATTTGCAATATTTACAGATGTTCTTTAACTTTACTAGGGTTGCCATGGAAATTGTTGTGTTTCTGCCCACTGATTCTCAACTACACACTCACATGCTGGGACTAGCAATAATGTTGAATGTTTGTGGGTAGAGTTAAATAGCGGAGCAGCAAATTCTAAAATAATATTGGTAGACGTATGCTATAACTCCAATTTTAATTGAAAGTGAGAAAATGCCATTATTACAGATTGGAAATGCAGGTAAGTATGGTCAATTTATAATAATGGGAGCTTTTAACTAACCTGAAATAAACTGGATGAATGAGACCAGCAGTTCAGCTAAGGAGAGCAGGTTCTTGAGTACACTCATGCATCATTAGCTAGCCCAGGTAATACAAGAACCTACTAGAAATGAGGCTATCTTGGATTTAGTTATCACAAATAATATTGATATGGTATCAAATGTTAAAATACCTTTGGGAAACAGTGATCACAAAATAGAAAATGAAAAAGGAGTGGCAAAAGAGAGTAAGACTAACCCTGACATATTTGTTTTTTAAATATTAATGGGAAGAAGGCGAGGAAGGAAGCTATAGCAACATTACAATGTGACACAGGCCATGTGAAAATTAGTGACCAGGAAAAAGGCAGATGAGCTAAATAGGTTCTTTACATGGGTATACACAAAGGAGGTACCAGTGGTTGGGACACATAATGGGGCTACACTGCCTTTACAAAATAATTGGTTGGCTCAGGAAGAACTACAAAAGAGGTTGGAAAGAATAAATGTTACTAGAGCCCCAGGTCCTGATAGAATCCATCCACGGGTACTGAGAGAACTGGGCTCTGTAATAGCAAAAGCATTATATCTAATTTTTCAAGATTCACTCAACACAGGGTTGCTACCTGATGACCGGAGAAAGGCAGAGGTGATACCTATATTTAACAAGGGAGCAAGAACAAATCTGGGGAATTATAGACCAGTGAGCTTTACTTCTGTAGTGGGAAAGCTTTTAGAAGGGTTAATAAGATATAATATACAAGATTATGTATATTTGAACAGGATTATAAGTAGGAGTCAACATGGATTTATGTGGAATAGGTATATGATAGTTTCTATGAGGAGGTTAGAAGGAACTTGGATCAAGGCAACTCAGTGGATGTAGTCTCTTTTGATTTTGCAAAGACTTTTGATACAGTGTCACATGGAAGACTATTGTGCAAACTAAGAAATATAGTAAATGCAGTTAATATCTGCTCATGAATTGAGAGCTGGCAAAAATACAGGAAGCAAAGGGTTGTTGTAAATGGAAAATACTCAGATTGGACTAATGTGGTAAGTGGGGTTCCTCAGGGTTCAGTATTAGGCCCTCTCCTTTTTAATATATATATTAATGACTTAGAAGTAGGATTGGAAAGTATTGTTTCCATTTTTTGCTGATGACACTAAGCTGTGCAAGGTAATTAAATCAGTAAATGATGTACTTTCCAAAGGGATTTGCATAAATTAGAGGAATGGGGAACTAAATGGCAGATGAGATGTAATATGAATAAATATAATAAAGTTATGCATCTGTGAAGGAAAAATAGCCACGCAATATCTTGAAAAGGATTTGGAAGTACTTGTGGATAACCACCTAGGTAACAGTGCTCAATGCCAAACAGCAGCTGCAAAGGCATGTAAAATATTAGCATGTATTAAGAAGGGAATAGAAGCAAGGGAAGCAAATATAATTCTGCCACTATACAAATCCCTAGTACGCCCTCATTTGGAATATGGAGTACAATTTTGTGCACCACTTCATAAGAAGGACATTTTAGAGATGGAAAAAGTACACAGAAGGGCAACAAAACTAATAAGGGGAATGGAGGGGCTAAGTTGTGAAGAAAGACTAACCACATTAAGCTTATTTTCTGTATAAAAAAGGAGTCTAAGAGGGGATATGATTACATTATATAAATATGTCCAGGGTTAATATAAAGCTTTGTCAAGTGATCTCTTTGTGCCAAGAGGTTTTCAACTGACATAGGGGCATCCTTTTGAGGTTAGAAGTAAAAAAATTCCACCATAAAGAAGAAAAGGGTTCTTCACAGTAAGGGTGAATGATCTGTGGAATTCTCTACCAAAAGAGGTGGTAATAGCGGATTCAATAGTTTAATTTCCAAAAGGGATTGGATCTATTTTTAAATAAAAAGGGTATTCAGGGTTATCCTGGATAATTAGAGTAGTATTGATCCAGGGAGGAATCCGGTTGCCAGTATGTGGGGTCAGGAAGGAATTTTTTTCCCCTTTTGAGACAATTGGAAATATTTCACTGGGGATTTTTATGTTTGCCTTCCTTTGGATCAGTTAACAATTAATCCACATATTGCAGATCAGAGGAGATCTAAAAAGGTTGAACTTGATGGACTAAAATTACTATGTAACATATGCTTAAGTGTACTCGTAGGGACCCTTGCAGGTCTCGTAAGCTATTTTTTCCTTACTTTACCCCCTGGCTACATATCAGTACGTTCTTATGTGAAATAACCTGTGGCTGCCATGTAATAGCTACTACATCCTCTCTTGATTTGAGCCAGCCTTGTGGGAGACCCTACGGGACCCATGCAATCGAGCTCTGAGTTTGGCAGTGATAAGATACAATATCGGGAATTTGGAAATTGGACAAAAAAGTTATTGACTGATGAGTTGTATTAATCATCTGTAAATCATTGTGCCCCTCTGCAGAATGCTGTGGTCAGTGGGAGACAATTTTCTTAGCCCACAAGGCTGATATAATTAACGCAGTGAGACAAGTACAGGATAAAATGGTAAGTTGACCCAAATGCATTAGCTTCTATATAATAGGATATTTATTATCTACGTTCAAAAGTGATGTCCTTTTTTTGTGCCTATTGCAATCTACATCCTACCCTCTCTGCTCTGGGACAACACTGAGAGCACTTCCATCCCTCCCAGCCCCTCACCCACCCACCCCTATTCAGATTCAATTTATAGAACCATGAAATCAACTGACCTCCCTACTTTCAGATTATATTATCTCACCACTAGGGGTGAATAAAAACAATTTATTGCATACAAGAGCCTCTCACCTAAGATCACTCCCCTCTTCCACTACATAAAAATCTTTCTAACCTTTACTTTTTTCCTGACCCTTGTTTTCCTTATATGTTACTCTTCCCAAGGTGTTTGCCTCTCCCACCCCCTTTAGACTGTAAGTAACGAGTTTCATATCTTGTATGGTGCTTTGGAAAAAAGCACTTTATACAAAGATAATAAATGTGTTGTTATTGTATTTTCCTTGTTCTTATCCCTTGTACAGCGCTACGGAATATGTTGGCGCGATACAAATAAAATTTAATAATAAAAAAATTTCCTCTATGTGGGTTGTACTATGAATTGAATAATGTGGATATGAAGTCTTAAACCCTGAAAGCCCTTGGGAATGTATGTCATGGTCAGAATGCAGCATCTTTAATGCCCACATATTATAATAGGCTTTACTCAAATGTGATAGGTCGAGTGTAGTTACTACAACTTAGTACTTACCTAAGGAACAAGGAGGAATATGGATTATAAAAAAAATCATTAATGGGAGGTTTTGCCTAAACATATGTTGCCTTTATAAATAAGCACACACACACACAGAGTAGTTTAAAGAGTCAAGGTAATGGTCAAGCTTTCATGTTTAAAGTAAAATTTTGATTCTCCCGTTAAAAAAATTGCTTCAGCCAAAACTGCCGTGAAAACCAACTAAGAAAACTACATGCAAAGCAGCTGTTGGAGAAGATTAGAAAAGTCCAAGATGGAAAAAAGGTTCTTCATCTTTTCTTTAATCCCAATGAATTGAAAAGTTGTTTCTACATGTCTCTGCTACTTACAATTTTGGAAAGCTAGTCCATTACAGTGGCCACTTTATAATACATGTAAACATTTTAGAACTTGCCTTTTATTGTTTTAAGACATCTTTATATTAGAGAGTTACAGTCACTTAAGCTGCTGAAAACACAAAGAATCACATTAACACAAATCTAAATCTTAGTTGCACTTCTTGTGATAGGTTTAGCATGGATGGAAGGTTGTTATTTTAATGGGCAATTTTCTCTTGTCATTGTCAAGATGGCGACTGGAGCTGAATATGCCCCAAGTGAGAGCACAGGGACTGAGTTCAGCAGCAACATGTCAGAAATGGCCAGCACATTTAAGACTCTCAACATCACTTGTGAGGCTTCAGTCAAGCAAAGTGAGTAAGAAGTTTTGGGTACATAATGTTTCTCTTATTTTTATTTATATTACATGTTACCTTAATCTATAACTATTGACCTTAACAGGAAACTTTTATAATGTGAAAAATGAATCTGACAGTTGCATCTGGGAGCAACAGTTAACACTCTCTTATGTAAACTTCAATTCTTCACAGTGGCTGCACCTCCCACATATAATCCAATCAATGCTAAGAAATGTGAATCCCAATTTGTGTCAACATCTCACCCAGATTCATCTGCAAGTCATCAAACAAGACCAAAGGTAAGCATCCTCTCACCTCCTCCATCCAGACCTTGTGCATACACTGATTTCAAATAGTGACAATGTCTGGGATTCAAAAAACGGTACTTCTATAGCTACAACTCCTACTTGTGAAGTCAGAGGCATCACAATCAGAATACAAATACTCATGAAACTGTTTGGTGGTGCAAGTACTATCAGTTGCCCTAAAGCTAGTAGGAACTGGACAGTTATCATAAGTATAACTACATTGTAGGGTAGATATGGTGTGCATTTCAAATATTCACTCCATTTTCTCATTTCAGGACTATGCCCATGACATTAATCATACCGCTCCCAAAGCAGGTAATATCTCTCTGTTGAAAAGTCCTCCCCCTGTATCTCTAACATGTGACTGATTCTTCTACCTCTTTCTCAATATATTTTCAAATTGCATGTCTCACTGTCTTTCATGAGATATCTGTGTGTAAGTGGGATTAGTTAGTAATACCTATAAGCTCCTAATATTTTCTGAGCTATAGATTTACCTCTTGAAAACAGAGAAATCAGAGCCTTATGGGACACCAGAGGACCAGAGGATTGGCATTGAACACAGCTTGGAATGCAGCTAAGATCCTACCTCATTCATGAGACAGGAAATTCTACATTTAAAAAGTTAATCACCCTAGATATAATTAGTAACAGAGAGGATATTTTAAAGGTATTTTATATGTGCTCTAAATATAATTAAATTAATCTTATTTTAATACATAATATCATGAAGCAGCATTATATATTGAGTGATATATGTTGACATTCATACACATTTATAAGTGTACCGTTATTTAAATATCAAGGTTCAGCTCATTTTATGATGCTCTTCTCAGGAAAACATTGTTGCATTCTATTAATCTGGGTGCTTGTTTTGTAACGTTTGGATGTGTCCCCTTTTAATATAGTTAAAAAAACTTAACTTTTGTATGAATTTCACAACATGTTCTAGAAATCTTGATTCCTTTATCACTTTAAATTTGTGTTTATGATAAATTCTGCCCCATTTTTTTTTAACCTTTTTTATGTCTCTGAAAGCTATTGATCAATCACTTCAATCTAATCTTACCCCTTCTTCTCACAGATTACCCTTCTCATCATTCACACCACCAGGCCCCTGGATCTTACCCTTCTTCAAAACCAGTGAGTCATGTGGTCAATTCCTTAACATAAGATGCAAGATCAAGGATATAGCATTTGTATCAAGATAAAAACACTACTCCATGTATTTCTCTTCTAAGCATTAATCTCTTGGCTAGATCATACGCTTTGGATACATTTATCAACCAGTTTATCTGACAGGTAAACGTTCATGGAAATCTATGGACAGTAACAGTTAATAAATGAATCTCGGGCTGTGTGAGCTATTCCTCTATTATTTACTCAAATTATTAGAAAAGGCATTAAGCAGATTCCTATTCCAGATAAAATTGACTCACCAAAGTCCAAAACACCAGTCTTTCTAATAAACGTTTTACAATTTCTTCCAAAAACAGAAAATCATGAAGAGGCTACATTTACATCGTATGCATTTGTACATTTTTCATTCACACTCATAACCCCAAAGCATATGATCACAATATGAATATACAAAATAAACACATGAAAAATATTGAAGGCAAATTATTGAGATACAATAGTTTAAACCTTGGATTCTCCTACATCTTAAAATTAAAAATCCACTTTCCCCCCTTGTCAACATATGAGCTAAATGTATTACCACCCATTTCAAATGTTTTCTAACTCAAAATTCAAGAGGGTAGGTCCTTTTACCAACAATATTCACATTGATTATCTGGATTAGAATAGCTGTTAAGATCTAAAATCACATATATAGTTGTGAGCGTACGAGTTGTTGCTAACGCTGCGGGCTCGCGTAGCGAGCCCGCGGCCCTCGCGACGCGCGGCCCGCGACTCGCGTAGCGCGGGCCGCGGCTCGCACAGCGAGCCGAGGCCCTCGCGAAGCGAGGGCACTGCCCGAGGGTCTCAGTTGCTGCAAGGAGCGCCGAAGGCGCTCCTTGCCAGCAACTGAGACCCTCGGGCAGTGCCCTCGCGAAGCGAGGGCACTGCCCGAGGGTCTCAGTTGCTGGCATGGAGCGCCGAAGGCGCTCCATGCCAGCAACTGAGGACCCTCGCGAAGCGAGGGCCTCAGTTGCTGGCATGGAGCGCCGTAGGCGCTCCATGCCAGCACCTGAGGACCTCGCAAAGCGAGGGCCGCAGTTGCTGGCATGGAGCGCCGAAGGCGCTCCTTGCCAGCAACTGCGACCCTCGCAAACTTCACCTCGCAACCCAAACAGTACGACACACACATTACGACACTCGCAAACAACATACGACACACGTTCACACACATTACGGACTCGCAACACTCGGACGCAACTCGCGAACATTAGAAAATGTCAAACACAATACATACACACACCACATACATAAAAAACTTACCTACACCAAGAGGGAGCACCCAGCACCTCAAAAATACAACTTACACCTCGATTTTACTTCAAATAAAACAGTTTAGACACTAAAAAAAAAACGAAGCGAGAGAAAAAATGGCCGCCGAACAAAACGAAAACGAGGCTACAGCACTCTAAACTCGCAAAACACCACAAGAAACTCGCAAAACACCACAAAACACCTACGGATATTCCGATACAAACGTATAACACACATTACTCGCCAGTTCTCGCCAATGCGGAAGTACACGACTACGCTAACGGTTTGGTCTCGCGCACGCACAGTGTTACACTGCACACATTCAGCACGCTTACACAGCAGATCCACACCACTACTGCTGCAGCAACATCAAAACACATTCACAGCTCTTCCACACAATGCTTTAAAATAGGTAAAGTATATTCATTTATTAATGTATTATATATTTCATTATTACACACTAAACAGCATTAGCTACCTTACAATTTCATTGCCGTCATTTTTTGACGGGCAATTCGCTAGTCTTAATATAATGTTGAATAGATCATTTGATATAAGTTTACATACCAAGCTATTTAACACTTGTCCAGGAGCAGTATTGCTGTATAGAGAGTAACCACACTTTCCTATTAACGACCTTATCATACAAGTCTATCCATGCTTACATTTACAGTACACCATTGTTGTTTGAGCAGCACTGATAACCGTGTTATTATGGATTTATCACGTTCTAGCTATTACATATTATAATCCTGAACAGAATTAATATTGTCATCCTGATCTAGCATATAAATGGGGCACAGAAAAAAATAAAATGTGTTTACTTCCACATTCTTGTCTCTGATATAGACATTATTGGGGCAGAAAGAATAAGAAGACACGATTTGAAGTTAAAAGGGTCATAGTTTTAGGGGTAATCTTGTGTGTGGATTTGTTACTTTACATTAAGAATGGTATAAAAGTGGAACAGTAGCCCAATGGGACACATACTCTAAAGCAATACAGGAATATCCCTTTTAGTACTCCACATGCATTTACCTATTTAAAAAATTCCAGAGGTGCCCCAAGCAGATTCTAGGCTTGTTTGTACGAAGAAACTTTGCCTAACGCTACCCAGATGATCGCAGATTTGCTATAGAGCTCTTTTCCAGCTCCAATTCCACGCTCTGCGCTAAATAGTGTGAAATTGAGGATTTTGAACGCCAAATCTCGTTTGGCCATTTGCAGAAATTGTTAAGTAGATTATCTGGGTTTATCAGCCATCAAATCTGTTTCATCTAGGTGGTATCTGATATACTTAAATAAAAGTGCTGAATTTTTAGATTTTATTACAGACAATTTTCGATAGTTTGTGCTTACTTATATTAATCATGATTTGCCCATTTAAATTTTTTATCACTATGATCCTAAAAAATGTTTTGACTAGTGAGTATTTCAACAACAGATTGCCTAGTATGTAAGATGAATCAATAGCTGAAATGTAAATTACTACTGTTCAATTTAAGTTCCTCTAAATATGTTTATTTCTACTGTTATTACATATTTTTACAAATAAGTAACAGGATCACACATAAAATTGGTACTTCTTTATGGATTATAATAGCCTTTTTGTTCTTATGGACTAAATATGTGCAGAACAATCTGTGTGTTTACCGTGTAGTCTCTTGTTTTAATTTAATTCATATAACCACCCTGAATCATATTCTCATCTGTCCTTTCCAGGCTGGGATTAATCCTCCAGTGTACAGACCCGGTAAGAAGCATTTAATATAAATACAGCTTTTTAATACTTTATATGAATATGTTATGTAGTTACACTCCATACATAGGGCCCCATTCAATTACATGAGCCCATAAATGTTACAGATATTCAATTGGCTACTTTTTGCTACTCGCATTCCAATTATAAGTTAATGGCTCAAAATCCCTGCGGTTGTCAAGGCTGCAATTGTTACCAGGGCTAAAGACGCAAAATCTAAATTCAATTACAACAATTCAACAAGCACGCAATTGCCTTCAAACCTGTAAATGGCAAATGTATCAAAAAATTATACGAGTAGTAGATAATACTCGAAAGGGGGTTAAACACCTGTTTGTAACACTGTAAAAGCAAATAAAGACACACTACTGTATTTAAACAGTAAAATACTGGAAAAGCAATGAAAGACATTAGAATTAATTGCACAACAGTCTGAAGCTCGCAAATCTGCAATAAAAAGTTTTTTAGTTTTTTTTTATGTTTTATTTCCATGTCATATCGATCCCAGGAATCAAAGAGTTAATACTTATCAGGCTACCCACATAGACTAGAACAGTTGCTTTATTGATTTTTATTGATTTCTACATTTCTAGATTGTCCAATACTTCTAAACACTAATTGATTGTAATGTAAACCAATGTTTTAATGACGTCATGATGACGGTCTCATTTATTATTGGCTCTGTCTAAAATGTAAATTACGGGCTTCCAGTTTAAAGGCAATTATGGGCTTGCAATTGAATAGGGCCCACAGGTGGAAAACAAGTTAAAATATCTTGCAAAAAAAATGAATATCTAAAGTCGTACATAGTTACATAAAAAAGACTTTTAGTCCATCGAGATCAACCTTTTTAGATCTCCTCTGATCTGCAATATGCAGATTAGTTGTTAATTGATCCAAAAGCAAAAGGGTTTTCTCCCTGGATAAATATTACCTCTCTAATTATCCAGGATAACCCTGAATGCCCCTTTTATTTAAAAAAAAAAAAATCCAGTCCCCTTTTAAAGTTATCTATCGAATCCGCTGTCACCACCTCCTCTGGTAGAGAATTCCACAGATTAACCACCCTTACTGTGAAGAACCCTTTTCTTTCTTTAAGGTGGAATCTTTTTACTTCTAACCTAAAGGGGTGCCCCCATGTCAGTTGAAAACCTCTTGGCACAAAAAGTTCACTTGACAAATATTTATACTGACCATGGATGTATTATATAAGGTAATCATACCCCCTCTACAGAAAATAAGCTTAATTTTGTTAGACTTTCTTCATAACTTAGCCCCTCCATTCCCTTTATTAGCTTTGTTGCCCTTATCTGTACTTTTCCCAACTCAAAAATGTCATTTTTATGAAGTGGGGCCCAAAACTGTACTCCATATTCCAAATGAGGGTGTACTAGGGATTTGTACAGTGACAGAATTATATTTGCTTCTATACCCTTCTTAATACATGCTAATATTTTACATGCCTTTGCAGATGCTGCTTGGTATTGCGTACTGTTACCTAGGTGGTTGTCCACAAGCACTCCAAAATCCCTTTCAAATATCTGATACCCCTATATTTGCTCCATTAAGATTATACATTGCATGGCTATTTTTCCTTCCCAGATGCTTAACTTTACATTTATTCGTAATTAAATCTCATCTGCCATTTAGTTGCCCATTTCTCTAATTTATGCAAATCCCTTTGGAAAGAAAGTACATCATTATCTGATTTGATTACCTTGTACAACTTAGTGTCATGAGCAAAAATGGAGACAATAGTTTCCAATCCTACTTCTAAGTTATTAATAAATGTGTTAAAAAGGAGATGAACTAATACTGAACCCTGAGGAACCCCACTTAGTCCAATCTGAGTATGTTCCATTTACCACAACCCTTTGCTTCCTTCTTTTAGCAAGCTCTCAATCCATGTGTATATATTTTCTGCAATTCCTTTATCCCTTAATTTGCACAATAGTCTTCCATGTGGCAATGTATCAAAAGCCTTTGCAAAATCTAAAAAAGACTACATCCACTGAGTTGCCTTGATCCAAGTTCCTACTCACCGCCTCATAGAAACTAATTAGATTTGTTTGATATGATCTATCCCTCATAAATTTGTGTTGACTTATAATCCTGTTCAATTAGACATATTCTTGTATATTAACATTTCTAAAAGCTTTCCCACTACAGAAGTGAGGCTTGCAGGTCTATAATTCCCCGGATTTGCTCTTGCTCCCTTCTTAAATAAAGGTATCACATCTGCTTTTCTCCAGTCGCCCCGTCCAGATAACTTGTTAAATATATTGTTTTAATGTAAAAACCTTATGTGTTATCTGCAAGGAGATCACACCAAAATCCAGTTTAATTGATAAATTATCTAATTTAGCTGTATTTCAGTTGGACATTTGACACTACTCTCACATTTCCAATATACTCCTTTCAAAGAATAACTTGATCATGAGTAAAATGTGAAAAACAAAAATCTAGCATTTCATGAAAACATAGCAAATATTCTTAAATGCCATTTCTGTATTTGTCCACCTCTTCTTGAAGGCTATTTTGTATATATAATAACTGTTTTCTACAGTAATACTTCCACAAACTGTTTATTGAATAAGCACCAAATCATCAACACCTGTTCTATGCATGTGTATAAAAAATGTTTTGCATCCAAAAGAGTATATAAAGGGGTCAACATATAAAATGTTATCCATCTGCATGTAGTAACAACTCTTACCATTAGGTGTCACTGTAGCATTATACACATTAGTTTATAAAATGATAACTTGCTGTATTGTTCTATATAGTTTTTAACAAACTTGTGATTGAATTAATTGGATAAGTAACAGTAACAACTACAGTGCCTGGCAAAAGTATTCACACACCCCCAAACTTTTTACCTATTTTGTTACATTACAGCCATAAATTCAATGTTTTGTTAATATTAATTTCATGTGATGGATCAGAACACAATAGTCTAAGTTGGTGAAGTGAAATGAGAAAAATATATACATAAAACTATTTTTTTTAAATAGAAAACAGAAAATTGGCATGTGCATATGTATTCACCCCCTTTGTTATGAAGCCCATAAAAAGCTCTGGTGCAAGTCACATAATTAGTGAAATGATGTCCACCTGTGTGCAATCTAAGTGTCACATGATCTGTCAATACATATACACACCATTTTTGAAAGGCCCCAGAGGCTGCACCACCTAAGCAAGAGGCACCACTAACCAAACGCTGCCATTAAGACCAAGGAACTCTCCAAACAAGTAAGGGACAATGTTGTTGAGAAGTACAAGTCAGGGTTAGGTTATAAAAAATATCCAAACCTTTGATGATCGCCAGGAGCACCATCAAATCTATCATAACCATATGGAAAGAACATGGCACAACAGCAAACCTGCCAAGAGACGGCCACCTCACAGACTGGGCAAGGAGGGCATTAATCAGAGAGGCAGCACAGAGACCTAAGGTAATCCTGGAGGAGCTGCAATGTTCCACAGCAGAGACTGGAGTATCTATACATAGGATGACAAAAAGCCGTACTCTCCATAGAGTTGGTCTTTATGGCAGAGTGGCCAAAAGAAAGACACTACTTTCAGCAAAAAAACAAAATGGAATGTTTTGAGTTTGCGAATAGGCATGTGGGAGACTCCCAAAATGTATGGAGGAAGGTGCTCTGGTCTGATGAGACTAAAATTGAACTTTTCGTCTATGAAAGAAAATGCTATGTCTGGCGCAAACCCAACACATCACATCACCCAAAGAACACCATCCCCACAGTGAAACATGGTGGTGGCAGCATCCTGCCGTGGGGATGTTTTTCAGCAACCAGGACTGGGTAACTGGTCAGAGTTGAGGGAAAGATGGATGGTGCTAAATACAGGGATATTCTTGAACAAAACCTGTATTCAGTAACTCTGTGTTTGGGGTCATTGTCCTTCAAACACACTGCTAAAGCAACACTTGAGTGGTTTAAGGGGAAACATGTAAATGTGTTGGAATGGCCTAGTCAAATCCAGACCTCAATCCAATCGAAAATCTGTGGTCAGACTTAAAGATTGCAGTTCACAAGCGCAAACCATCCAACTTGAAGGAGCTGGAGCAGTTTTGCAAGGAAGAATGGGCAAAAATCCCAGTGGTAAGATGTGGCAAGCTCACAGAGACTTATCCAAAGCGACTCGGAGCTGTGATTGCCGCAAAAAGTTGCTCTCAAAGTATTGACTTTAGGGGGTGAATCGTTTTGCACATTGACTTTTTCTGGTATTTTGTCCTATTTGTTGTTTGCTTCACAATAATAAAAAAAAACATCTTCAAAGTTGTGGGCATGTTCTGTAAATTAAATGATGCAAATCCTCAAACAATCCAAGTTAATTCTAGGTTGTGAGGCAACAAAACACAAAAAATGCCAAGGGCAGTGAATACTTTTGCAAGGCAATGTATATCATCAGCAAACTAGAGGCCAGATTTCCTACTTCCAGCCCTTGAATGTTATTATCCCTTCTAATATACTCATCCAATGGTTCCATTATAAGGGAACAAATTTATGGAGATAAAGGGCAGCCCTCTGGTGCTGTTACGCACCGGAAAATTCTCTGATTTTAAAACCCGATCCGGCCGATACATTGGAATATAATGCCATTATTGACAAAGAGCCAAAAGTGCTAAATTCAAATTAATTCAAAGTTAGTTCCAAAAAATCCCAATTAACCCGATCAAAAGCTTTCTCAGCGTCTAACGCCAATACAGAAAACGTTTTTTTCTTCTTAGTGTAAAGTAGTCAAATAAGTATATAAGCTTCCGTGTATTATCTGACCCATGTCTTGATTTTACAAAACCAGATTGGTCTGAATTTACCAAAGTGTTTAACAAGGGTTTAATTCTCATCGCTAATATTTTCGCGTATAATTTGATGTCTGTGTTTAATAGTGAAATCGGTCTAAAGTTGGAGCAGACGGCTTGGCCTTTACCTTCTTTAGGGATAGTAATAATTGAGGGTACTAACATCTCAGGCGGTGCCGATCCAGAAAACTTAATCTCATTCATAGAATTCTAACACCTCAGAAAAAGCTTTATAAAAAATATTCGGCAGACCATCTGGGCCTGGGGACTTATTACACCCTTTAATGTCCTCAATCAAAATTTCTTCTTTTAATTTGTCTCTCTGTTATCTTAGGGAGCTTAACTGATTTCAAGAATTCAGATATTTGGGGTTTAGATGGTTTAATAAAATTGTAACCTTATTCCAAATTATACAAAGAAGTGTAATACTTATGGAAGATTTTACCTATATCTTTCAGTTTACTTTTTAAAGTTCCATATGCATCACACAATTCTGAAATTAGTTTTATAGAAAACTTACTACTAACTTGATTTGCCAAAATGTTACTTGTTTTGTTACCGAGATGATAGTGTTTTTGCTGCAGTAACCAAATATTCCTATCCACCTGCAACTGCAAGATTTTCCTTATTTGAGCTTGTATTTTAGCTAATTCCTTTGAAGTTTCTAAGGAGGGCGAAGATTTATTTAAGATTTCCAGTTCATATAGCTTTAAATAAAGTTCTCTAAGGGGTAAACCCCTTTCTTTAATTTTATTGGCTGCCAAATATATCAAAAGGCCTCTTTGTAAATGCTTTTAGGGCATTCCTAAAAGTTTTCATTATAGTATAAGAAATTCTTTGAGTTCGTTCTCCAAAAATTGTTTATCCTGTAATGATTTAAACAATGTAGTAATTCTAAAGGACTTTCCCACAATATTTTTAGTGCTTTTTTATGTATAGTTTAACACAGGCGTGGTCCAACAATGTCAAAAACCCTATTTCAATTTTTGTTGCTGCATCTAACAGTTGTTTGTCTAATACAAAGTAGTCAATGCTTGTATATGTTTTATGTTGAGGAGAATAATATGTGTAATCTACTTCCCTAGGATGTAATGTTCTCCAACCATCGTAAATGTTATATCTTAACAAACTATCATTAAATGATTTAGAGATTCTATTCAGATCACAAACTGATTTAAGTTTTGAAGCAGATTTACGGTCTAAAACAGGGTCTAAGACCATATTTAAATCACCACTTATTACCAAAGCACCTTTTTAATCCTTGAAATAAGCTTTAACAATTTGTTTAAGAACCTATTTTTATATTTATTGGGGGCATTAATGTTTACAATAGTGTATAGGTCTTGAGTTATAGAACCCAACCAGATAGCAAATCTTCCTTCTGGGTCTATATGTACATGTTCTTCTACTATTTCATTCCTTTTGTTAAACAATATAGCCACTCCTCTGGAGCTGGATTTGTAAATGGAAATAGCTTTAATTTCAAACGATTGAGTCAGTAAATTAGGTAGTTTATCTCTTTGCCAATGTGTCTCTTGGAGACAGACTACATCAGCTTTTTCTTTGTGGTAAAAGTTCAACAGCGCATTTCTCTTGAAGGGAGTATTCAAGCAGTTGACATTATAAGATATTAATTTTAATTGCTGAAGAGGCCATATTCAGGATCTAATTTTTGGGATCTTTAGCCCTTGTCCATAAAAAAATTAACTAGATTACAGCCAATTTTACAAAATGTCAGAAGCTTAATTTTCCTACCAGGCAGTATAAGGCCCCTGGCCAAGTCTTAATCCATCAAACAAAACCAACAAAAAACAAATATTTCAACATACCAGTACATATTACATTTCACAGTCATTATACTAACATACTTAATCCCTCTTGACAGTAGTATTGTAGTCATACCTGTCAAGTCTAGTATCAGAACTGGTACGGCTAGAGGGAAAACTGACCAGAGCTTAAGAGCAGATTGGCTAACTCAGCGTTTTGGTGGCCTAAATTATTTTTCTACCAAAGAGAGGCCTGTCAAGGGAGCAGAATTGAAAAAAGGAATTTATTTTACTACGTTTTTTTTTTACTTTAAAAAGGGTTACATCATCCATTTAATAAAGATACAAAGGCCCTCCATCTCAGCTAGGTTCAACACTCAATGGTTTACATTTTAGACACTATTCAGAAATAAACCCATAAAATGGAGACAGTAAGGCTCTGTATAATTATAATGTAAAATATTACCATAGTGCAAAAAAAAAAAAAAATGATATATATATATATATATATATATATATATATATATATATTTATGTGAACTCTAATTTCTAGTAAATTGCCCCATGACATAATATTTAACAAAAATAAGTAATTTAAATTAATTAAATGAGTGTAACAACTTTAACCCTGTCTGGCTAATATTAAATAAGTGAGTTTACCAAAGTGACTTAAGTGCTAAACTTCATATACCTTTAATATGATCTATAGCAGAGGATCCCAGGCTGTATGATCTATCGCAGAGGATCTCAGACTGTCCTATCTGAACCACCAATGGTCCATGAGCTGTTCTGGTGACCCACAGTACAACTAGGGTTGCGAAACAATTAAAGAACAAAATAAAGAAAATTAATAAAAATGCATAAAACTCTGTACAAAGGCGCCTAAATACTAGATTGTATTGTTTATAAGTGCGCAGACTGTATTCTAATATAGCCTGTTGCTATAGAAATGTTAAGAAGCAGGCAGATAAAATCATTAGGTGGTCCGTGAATACACTTAACATTATTGAAATGGTTATCAACTTTCTCAACTTTTAAGTGGTTTATTGGGAACTAATGATCTAAAGCTATTTATCATTTTTCCCTGAACAGCAACAGGGCATGGGTACACTGACAAATAGACAGTTTAAAAAAATTAGTAAAGTGTTGGTATTGGCATATAAGGAGAAACAGATTGGCTTGTGGGTGAAGTTATTTGTAATATAAATAAATATATAGGTGGCCCTGATCAAATCATATATTTCAATATATCTTTAAATATAAACTTACAATTTTTTATAAGTTTATACTAGCAATTTTTAATTTTATAGATAAATAAAGTATATTACAAAAAATAACAGTATACAAAAATCTGAAACAATTTATAGCATATACAGTGTCAAAATCCTAAGATTCAGCTACTGCAAACTAGGCTTATTTAAATATTGATAAGTGTCTGCCTAAACAGTTAATAGGTTTTGACATATACAAAACAGAACAACATAAACAAACATTATCAACTAATTAAGAAAATTCTGCGGTGACCAGGGAAGAGGGTGATCATTTTTTCTCGAATTCCCTATTCCTTTTTAGAAATACTTGCACTTCGCTCCAGTTCGGAATATATTGTTGTTTCCATTTAGAGGCTATTATCCATTTGGCAACCGTCAAAATTTGGACGATGCATGCTTGTATTTCAATCTTTAAACCATCAGGGAGCAAGTGTAAAAGGCCACATTCAATTGTGGCCTCAATTTTGGTATTGTTCAAAGCATTTCAGCCAAAATGGCTTAATGAAGGGACAATCCCCCCAAACGTGAACTTGTGAGCCAATAGCACCGCATTTCCTCCAACAGAATTTGTCGGTGGTAACTTGAGAAATTCTAAAAAAAAAATTGTGGGGACTAAATACCATCTGTTTATGGCCTTGAAAAAAGTTTTCCTGTAGGAGGATTTATTTATAAACCTGTTGGTGACTTTCAAGGCTTTATCCCATTTCTCGAATGGAAAATTGGACCCCATATGCTTCTCCCAATCTTCCATACCCTTAATTTTTCCTCTACCTTCATTGCTGAGTTTTAGGACTGAAAGGCATTTAGAAATCAAATGTGATTTTATTTTATCCTTAATTAACTTTTCAATTGGAGATAATTTAGCATGTACAAGTTTGTTCCCGACGAAACCGAGATCAATTGACTGTATGCCATCCAACTGTGTTTGAAACTTTAAATTTCAGCTTAAACTCATTGAAGGGGGACCAACTTCCTTCACAACAAACATCTTTCAGCAGAGGTATATAGTTTGCAGACCACTCTTTAACATAGGGGATATTATAATAGTTGGCTAATGACCTCAATGGAATAATAGGACTTGGGCTGGGGCTTAATTTGAGTTTGCTGTTGATCTTTTTCCAATAAGCAAACACATTTTTTTTACGATAACACCCCCAACTATGATTTTTTTACAGTCAAAGTTGTCCATAAATATTAATCATTTTAAATCTACCTGTGATATCATGTTGTTTTCAATTTGGGACCATGCGTATTTACCATTTTGTTCTAGCCATTTAACAATATGAGCAATCATTGTGGCATTATGATACTTTTTTATAATAGAATAAGCTATGTTACCTTTGAGAAATGGTCTAGTCATAGTTGACTTTTTAATTCTGATATGTTTGTTAGTGTGGATAAATTTATCTTCCATGATTTTAAATTTTTTAATCCAGTATGCTGGAACTACTAATGGGATTCAGCGGATAACGTAATTGCACATAGGAAGTAGGATCATTTTTGATAACGTGATCTTACCTGAGAATGAAAATTGTTTATTTTTCCAACCGGATATCAGTTCTGAATATTTATTGATTGAAATTTGTTTGATTCAAAGGAAAAATTTGTTATATCTTCCTTGAAATGGATGCCTAAAATTTGGTGTCCATTTAAAAGGGTATTATTGTTTGAGTTCTTTTCTATCTTTTAATGACATATTGATTGCTAAAACTTCTGATTTTTGTATATTTATTTTGAAATTAGATATTAAGCTGTATCTCTGCACTAACTGCATTAAGTGATTAATTGAATCTTTTGGGTTTGTTATAGCAAGAATAATGTCGTCTGCAAATACAGCAATCTTGTGTTCCCTCTCTCCAATTCTTACTCCCCTTATTGGAGGGGACGATCTAATCAATTCCGCTAGCGGTTCGATTGACAGTAAAAACAAGAACGGAGAAAGGGGGCAAACTTGACGAGTTCCATTGCTAATTTGCAATACAGGGAAATTAAATCCCAATACTGAAGCCGTGGGATCTGTGTAAAGCGAACCTATGGCTGAGGATCCAATGCTGTCAAAGCCAAACTCAGTTAATGTTAAATGCATATAATCCCACCCTACCAAGTCAAAAGCTTTTTCAGCGTCATTAATGACAAGAATAGGGTGGGAGTATTGCCTGCTCTTGTATATGAGATCAGGTTCATCAATTTCCTGATGTTATCAACCCCTTCCCTGCCTGGGGTAAAGCCTGTTTGTTCACAAGATATCAATCTGGTCATTATTTTGCTGATTCTCCAGGATAGAACCTTTGCAAATAGTTTTACGTCAGTGTTTAAGAGAGAGATGGGTCTGTAGTTAGTGCAGTCTTGTAAATCTCCCTTTTTCTTCGGAATAGTGATTATGTTGGCAAGTAGCATTTCCTGCGGCATTTTGCCCTCCACTTTAACTCATTTACAATGGCAGAGTGACATATACTGTAAAAAGCGTTGCTAAATCCGTCAGGACCAGGAGCTGTACATACACACTTCAACCTTTAGATTGTAAGTCTGCGAGTTTCAATCCTGAAGGGGCTTTAGGGAAAGCGCTATGGACACCGGATTCCAAGCTCAAAGACAGGGCCATCCACTCTTTGCAATGTGTGAATCTTGAACTTGTCATTGCCTGTAACTTAACTTATGTATAGTGCTTCAGAATATGTTGGCGCGTTACAAATAAACGATAATAATACCTCTTGTACACATTTTTTGAGCTGTCCATAAAACTCCTTTTCAGAAGGCTGATTGAGAGTTTAATTCAAAAAAATTAATAATTTCGGTTTTAAGCTCTATTTTTTTTTTTTTACTATCCTGAAGGAGTGTTTCATTAAATTTCCATTAAGGTCTTATACAATGTTTAGAGTCTATTTTAACAGTTAAAGTTAAACTTGCATGGTCTGAAATTGTAATTGGAGCTATGTCAGTTTTTAATATTTTGTCAATAGTAAATGTATCCACAAAGAAATAGTCAATTCTTGAATAAAGTTTATGAACGTGAGAGTAGTAAGTATAATCCCTTTGTTCAGGGTGGAATATTTTCCACAAATAATACAGGTTATGTAAATTTGAATGCACAATTAGTATCTTTATACTAATTCTCTTTCTAGTTTTCTATACTATTAGTTTTGTAGATATAAAAAAAACTATGACTATGGCATGTCCAAAAGTTTGGGCACCTTGTTGGTCAGTATTTAATAATGCCTCCATTGGTAGAAATCTCAGCAAACATTTCTTTTAGATAGCTTAGACATTTTATATTCCTGCTTTTCAGATTTTTTCCTATTTTCCTTGCAGAACTCTAGTAGCTCAAAAATAGTCAGAGGTCACCTTGCATGCGCTGCATGTTTGAGATCATCCAAAGGTCTTTATAGATATTCAAGTCTGGGGACTTGCTTAATCCTCATTTCAGAAAGAACTTCAAGGTTGATTTTGAGTTGTAATGTTGTCTTGCTAAAATATTCAGTCTCTTTTCAGCTGACACCAAATGACTCTACGACATTAGCTTGTGGGATTTGTTGATGTTTAGTCAAGTCCATTTACCTTTCTACCAAAATAATATGTCATGTGGCACTTTGTGTGACATTGTTGTTTTTATTTAAGCAGCCCATACCACTTTCCACATAGTATTTGAGCAGTTCTATAATTTTCACACCTTGCTTTTAGGTCAACAATTATATTTGAAATATTTAAATAAAAATATAGAAACACATGAACTAGTGAATAAATAAGAATATGAAGAATACTTATTACTTGGAGTGTGAGACTGATCTTAGAGCAGTGATAAGCAACCTTGTTTATTCAAGAGCTGCATATATAGCCCCAGCGTCATTAAGGCAGCTGCACAATTGTGTGATAGAGGCAAAGGAGGATTAATTAATAACCGTATAGAAAATGAGCATGTGTATTTTGAAGTGCAAAAAATGTGGAGAGATAAATAGGTTTGGTATTGTTGAAGAGGGATATGCTCTCCTACTGTAGAGAACAGTCTGGAGCCACATGGGATGAGGCCCCATTGCCTCCTGTAGCCTACCACTGGCACAGCAGTTCACTTACAAGGTGATGATTACCTTTATATAAATACACATGGGGTCAGTATAAGGCATTGTCAAGTGAACTATGCTTGTCAAGAAGCTTACAGTTGACACAGTAGAGGTGGTCAGATTATAGAACTCACTACCAAAGGATGTTGTGACAACAGATTCAATAGAGATCTTTAAAAAGGAGCTGTATGTACTTTTTAGTTAAAAATAGCATACAAGGTTATGTACATTTTTTCAAAGGCTTTTTTTTTTTTTTTGCTTTCCTCTGGGTCAATTGACAATTCACAAAATATAAAGATCTGAGATCTCAAAAGGTTGAACTTGATGGACTAAAAGTCTTTTTTCCAACCTCAATTACTATGTTACTATGCTACAATTTGAAAAAAAAGATAGTGAAGGAATTAAGAAAAATTACCCCATTAGTTGAAAGAAAGTAAATAGATATTACAATTTTAGTTTTGCCTGTGTAGTGATTTATGCATCGTCTGATTCTCGTTTCAGCTTCTACAATAATCATCAATGAAGCATGTGGTGTGCAGATTGGAAATAATAATGTCATGACAGTGACAGGTACAATTCAAAATCGAGGTTCATCAAGCCGTCCATGGTCGAGCCACACTGTTTATGGGGTCCCAGGTGGAACATGGCAAAGCCAGACCTCTTACCCAAGACCAAGAGGAGAACGGTTACACCAGAACAGTTTCACAACATCAAATGGAGCATGGCCATTCCAACCCTTTCCATCAACACCATGGCCAATGCAGCCCAGTCGCCACACGTCAAATGTAGCACGGCCGTTTCAGCGTCCTTATAGACAGGACAGCAGTTATGGAAGAAAAAACACCCAGCCAACCACAGCAAGTGGAGTTCAACCACGAACAACTTCTCCACATGACAGCAAACAGAGGAGTTCACAGACAACTGATCAATACCACACTGAGAAAGGAGTGAAACAAAACACATATGTGAATCCACCAAAACCTAGCCAATAACTACCAGAATGGGAGTCAAGCCAGACTTCATAAAATAAACACAGTGTAACAACAAAGCCAATTATGCAAATACCAACCCAGCCGAATATTCCCAACTAATTCTCTCCCACATCTTAAAAAATAAAATATGACCCCAGAAGTCACATCCTCAGAGCCCACACTGGATTTGCTTGGCTTGCTGCTGTGTATTGCCTGCTCTGTGGTATATTTAGTATGAACAGCTGTTACAAGGCAGGAGCTGTGAATTCCAGCTGCCAGTTCTCTGATCTGTACACTTGGCATCATGCAGCTAAATTGCCACACTTTAGTTTTAAACTAAAAGAAAATGGATTATTTTTAGACTTTTTCACATCCTGGTATGATTTGTAAAAAAAAAAAGAAGCAGATGCTTTTCCATTATAAATACAATTTTCTGAATGTTTCTAGTACTTCATGCAGTTAGAGCAGCACTGCCTCTCATGTGCAAAGCTTGCAATCTAACTTTTACACATTTCATAATTTATGTTCTGACGTCTGGCAGTTTATCAAAGCAGGTGAAATGTATCTGCAAGGTAAATACTGAAATAAGAAACCACAGGGCTGGATTCTCAGCAGGTGTTCTAAATAAATAATTCAAAGGCAATAGTACGATAATGGATTTATAAGCTTACGTAAATATTTCTTATCACAAAATGGTCATAATATTGTAACTGGTGCTATACTGAATTACATTGATACAAGTACATGCATGTACACATATGTGAATGTAACCTGTATGTTAACCTCAGAAAAGGAATTGCACCTTTTTAATACATTTTTTTGAGTTACTCAAATGTCTATGCTATGCCATTATATCTTTTAACTCAAAGCTTTAAGGTTTTGACACTTTATTAAATAGGCTCCATGAAATAACAGAAAAAATAATTATGCAACTGCATTATTTTAAAGGCATATTTAAGTTTCCTGGATTATCAATTCATCTGATAGAGGAGAATCAGCAGTGTATAAAAACATTTTTTGCATGAAAAAATACCAAAATAAACATTAGCAATATCACCCTGATGTTTGCTAAATATCTTGAGTTTGCTAGCAGTTGACTTGAGTGTTAACATCCCTGGATATCCCTGCTAAAATTAGCATAAAAGTCATAATTCGTTTTGGCCAATCACAGGCAGCTAATACACTGTAACAATCAGTGATGGCAGTGTGCAGGAAGGAATCATGGGATGTGTAGTCCTCTGCAGAAGGAAACATGAGGAGCCAGGCACTGCTCTGTAGATATCTGCATTGAGCTGCTGCTGACTTGAAGGTTAGTAAAGGGTTAAACTACGTACCCAAATTCAGTGTTTCTATTGGTAGGTACACTGTGCCTATGTAGGCAGCTCTGGGTTGTGGAAAACCAGTTTTATTTTTAAATAAAATAAATGTGTATGTGTATAGAATGAATCAATGTAGTGTAGCTCATATAAGCAGGATGTGTTAGATTAGAAAAAGGGAAAGACAGGAAAACTTAGATATACCTTTAAATGTATTAGAGAATAACTTCCTTATCAAGGGCCTTGTGCAACAGGTCTACTGACCAGGTGAGCTGAAATACACTATTTAAAACGAGTGACTTGCCAGTCAAAAATGACAGCAATAAAATTGTAAGGCACGTAATGCTGTTTGGCCCAGACATTAATTTTGTTGGTGGGCCAAGATCCTTCAGCGCTCATTGCGAGGCTGTTGGTTGTTATATATATTTTTTCTGATATGTGCTTTTGCTGTTATTGTTTGGTCGGCGGTGATCTGCTTTTTGCGCTTATTGCAAGGCTTTGTGTGCTATGAGCAGCGTGGCGCTCGTTGTGATTGGTGCGGTGAATGGCTTTTGTGTTTTTTGTGAGTTTTTTTTTTTGTTTTGTTTTTTCGGTTTTGTATGCTAATTAAATAATAATAAATTAATGAATATACTTTACCTATTTGGAAGTAATATATGCAGGAAGCATTGTGTTGAAGAGCTGACTATCTGTTTTGATGTTCCTGCAGCATACAATGTAGGTTTGCAGTGTTGTGGAGCTGAGGTGAAAGTGTCAGCAATGTGTGCAGTGTGTTGTGTACATAGGCTGCGTGCGCAAGGGGAAACCGTTTTTTGTAGCGGTGTACTTCTGCATTGTGTAAGTTAGTGTTGTAAAATGGCGGTGAATGTGTGTGGTACGCGGCTGTGGATGATGTAGCATCCTTGGTAAGAGTGCATCTTGTACCTCGTACAGCTTTTTGGAAAAGCTGTATGTGCTTGGTGGTGTTTTGCGTCTTTAGGGTCCTGTAGCCTCGTTTTAATTTTTTTCGGCGGCCACTTGCAGAGGTCCTGGGTGTACCCCCTCGCTGTGGGTAAGCTTTTTATGTATTTTTTGTGAGTATTTATTGTATTTTTAATGTTTTCACGTGTGCGCGGTTGGGCCGTTAAGGTTGCATTTTTGCGAGGTCGTAATGGGTGTTTTTCTAAATCCTGCGTTTGTATTTTTTGTGTAAGTCCGTATATAGTCATTGTGTGTTATATCTATTTTGGTAAAGTGCCACGTGTGTGGGTGTTTGTAAGCGCGTTGAGGCGCTGTAGAGCCCCCACCTCCGCAAATGCAAGGCCTTCAGCTCATTGCAGCCGACGTTGGAGCCTCCACCTTCCGCAAATACGGCCCCTCGCTTCGCGAGGGTCCACATTTGCGGACCAAACTGCATCCCTCGCTTCGTGAGGGACGCAGTTCTTGCGAGCTCGCAAAGCGTGACAACGATTCGTAGTTGGACAATTAGAATATGTGATATAAAGTCACTGGTGGCTAAATTGTACAGTTGTACTTCCTTCCTCCCCAGGAAGTTTCTGAAGATTAAATTGTATGAATACAGAACATGCTTGTGTATATATTGCTGAGTGTAATGTCACAAGAAAAGCTAGTTATATGTGTAACAATATGACGTATTTGGAGAACCTGACCCAATGCTTCATTTGCAGAAACCTGTTTTGTACCTTGGGACTTCCCAACAACGTTTTTTGTGGGACGTATGTCAGAAGTAATTTACTGGTTATTACAAGGAAGTCTTGGTGTAATAATTACAAGGGAGCAGTAGAGAGATATTTCTAACAGTGAAAACCACAAGTACAGATAAAACAGAATTGTACTTGATAGAAAAGGTTAAGAGTACATAGTTCAGAGAAGATACCTCAGTGATGTCTACAGATATGAAGATATTCTCACTGCTATAAATTGATATGTTTTCTCAGTGTCTTACACTGAGAAAACAGTAGTTATATACAAATACAAAATTCCTTGCAAAAGTATTCACCCCCCTTGGCATTATTCGTGTTTTGTTGCCTCACAACCTGGAATTAACATGGATTGTTTGAGGATTTGCATCATTTAATTTACAGAACATGCCCACAACTTTGAAGATGGTTTTTTTTATTATTATTATTGTGAAGCAAACAACAAATAGGACAAAATACCAGAAAAGGTCAATGTGCATAACTATTTACCCCCCCCCCCCAAAGTCAATACTTAGTAGAGCCACCTTTTGCGGCAATCACAGCTCCAAGTCTCTTTGGATAAGTCTCTGTGAGCTTGCCACATCTTACCACTGGGATTTTTGCCCATTTCTCCTTGCAAAACTGCTCCAGCTCCTTCAAGTTGGATGGTTTGTGCTTGTGAACAGCAATCTTTAGTCTGTACACAGATTTTCTGTTGAATTGAGGTCTGGGCTTTGACTAGGCCATTCCAACACATTTACATGTTTCCCCTTAAACCACTCAAGTGTTGCTTTAGCAGTGTATTTGGGGTCCTTGTTCTGCTGGAAGGTGAACCTCCGTCCTAGCCTTAAATCACGCAGAGTGGTACAGGTTTTGCTCAAGAATACTCTGACCAGTTTCCCAGTCCCGGCTGCTGAAATACAACCTCACAGCATGATGCTGCCACCACCATGTTTCACGGTGGGGATAGTGTTCTTTGGGTGATGTGATGTTGGGTTTGTGCCAGACGTAGTGTTTTCTTTGATGGCTGAAAAGTTAAATTTTAGTCTCATCAGACCAGAGCACCCACATGCCTTTTTACAAACTCAAAATGTGCCAACTCTATGGCGCGTACGGCTTATTGTCGTCCTATGTACAGATACTCCACTCTCTGCAGCTCCTCCAGTGTTACCTTAGGTCTCTGTGCTGCCTCTCTGATTAATGCCCTCCTTGCCCGGTCCGTGAGTTTTGGTGGGCGGCCGTCTCTTGGCAGGTTTGCTGTTGTGCCATGTTCTTTCCTTTTGGTTAGGATAGATTTCCTGGGGATCATCAAAGATTTGGATATTTTTTTATAACCTAACCCTGACTTGTACTTCTCAACAACATTGTCCCTTACTTGTTTGGAGAGTTCCTTGGTCTTCATTCCAGTGTTTGGTTATTGGTGCCTCTTGCTTCAGTGTTGTAGCCTCTGGGGCCTTTCGAAAAAGGTATGTATGTGACACTTAGATTGCACACAGGTGGACATCATTTCACTAATTATGTGACTTCTGAAGGTAATTGGTTGCACCAGAGCTTTTTATGGGCTTCATAACAAAGGGGGTGAATACATACGCACATGACAATTTTCTGTTTTCTATTTCTAAAAAATAGTTTTATGAATATATTTTTCTCATTTCACTTCACCAAGTTAGACTATTGTGTTCTGATCCATCACATAAAATGTAGATTAAAAAAACATTGAACTTAAGGCTTTAATGTAACAAAATAGGTAAAAAGTCAAGAGGGGTGAATACTTTTGCAAGGCACTGTAAGGTGTTTTTATCCATAGCTATGTATAGCCCATGGCTGCTCCTCACATACTGCAGGGAACTGAAACTAAGAGGAGGAGAAGTGGTCTTAGAGTTCCAGAGAAAAAGATAGATAACCATTTCCCATTAATTAATTCCTGAAGGAGGAAGAATGAGTAAAATAAGACAGGCAGACAAGAGTACAAATTCAAGTTATGCAAATGTAGATTTCTCCTTTGTTTATATATCATCGGTGAATATATTTTTGGACTGTGGCCACCTTCCTGCCTTCCAGTTAGCTGGGGCCTCCTTTGTCTGTCAATTTGTCCTCTTCCCCAAGAGAATAGCCATGAAATTCTACCCTACAGACCTCAAACAATATATAATCCCCTTTTGTACCACTCTTTCTCTCCCCACCATTTCTCTACCACCCACCTTATAAACGCCATTTTCTTTCTACATTTGCGATTTATGGCTCACATACAAAACCCTACACAGGGGTCCCCAATTTTCTAGTTTGTTTAACCTGTTACAAATATAGAGAGAAGCCCATCCATTATATATTCTGATAGACATATAGAAATGTATACTCCGTGTTCTATACTACTGCATATAGATAGTCTCCATCTATGCTGCATGTAAATAAAGGTCTCAATTATGCTACACCGAGAAAGAGATATCTCCTCTGTGTTATACAGAGAGCATGTGCAAAATCACATCTTGTGAGTAAAAGTATAGTTAAATGGACATTGAAAGCATTTTATTTTCTTTGTTGCATATGCAAGAGGGTATTTGATAATACACATTGAGAAAATAGTGAGTTTTCAATCTTGTAAGGTGCTTGGAAAGATTTTAAGATCAGAAACAGGGCCTTACCTGCTTTTGCAATATGGTAATTTTGGTGTACTTAACCCCTATATAGCGCTACAGAATATATTGGCTTGTTACAAATAAAGGATAATGATACATATTTATGCTTTGTTCATTTCCTGTTAGTTTCAATCAAGTTTAAACAGGTCTGCGTGTTCTTTTGCGGCGTCCCTGGTGGTCCGGTGGTTAGGATTTGGTGCTTTCATAGCAACCTGGGTTTGATTCTAGTCAGGGAACCAAGAAGTCACACCACCCTGAAGCCAAGCAAGCTTGGACCTGGTCAGTATTTGGATGGGAGACAACTTGGGTATACCAGAAGCTGTATGCTGTGGCCCACTGGAGAAAGAACTGGCAACCCACTCCAGTATCTCTGTCATGAATACCAAGTGGATCAGCATGGTGGATTGTGGTCCATGAGGTCACGGAAATTTGGACATGACTGAATGGCACAAGTACACATGTTCTTTTAAATGCATGAGTTCCATGTGCCTTTAAGAGTAAGCATGGAAGAAGACGGCAGGTAACTGAGGCCGTGGGAATGTTTCAAGTTTCTTGCTAGAGATTGATAGCAATGACAAAGTTAGAGGGTCCAGAAAACTATTTCCAATGTTTAGAAAGTAAACTTTAAGAGAAAGTTCCACATAAATAAAAGTATATTGTCTATGAAAGAGCACATTTAGAAAATATTAATTAGTTTAAATGTTTTTGTTTATTAGAGTTATCATTATTATTATGCAATCTGGCTTAAAGGACAAATTTGATTTCAGACTTGTATCACAAATGTAGAAAGAATATTAAATGACAGATAACTGTCCCCCGATTCATACAACAGTAAAGATAAAGCAGACAACGTCCATAACTTTTTGACATATTAAAACTTCTGTCAAGTGTGTTCTTTTTAACATAAAAACAACTTATGTTTTAGTGGAACTTAAAAGGGACTGGAATAGAACCTCTATTCATTCTGAATGTAGAGTAACGATAATGAAAAACAGAAGCAATATCCCCCTAACCCCCAAAAGACAATTAAACATTTTTTATATTTTTTATTGTTAATTTACCAATCTCTAGGGTACTTAATTTTCAGTGTCTATTTCAATCTCCTCCCTCCAATTAATTAATTGTATTCTTGGTGAAAGACTGCATTTCAAACATAAAGAGGAAGAACAAGTCAGAAGCAAAGGATTAATAGATGGTGAAGACGAGTTAAACATAGTTTAATAGGATAACCAAAAACGTCAACCCAGTAGCACAAAATACAGACGCAAAGAAAAGTGGAAAAAGTGTACACTTGCAAATGCAAGAAGGAAAAATGATGATATAGGATTCGATTGGTATTACCGGAAAAAGGTGGTGAAAACATGACCCTAAAAATTCATTTTGAAAATTGCACCCTATTTAGTAGAGCAGAGGTAGATACTGGCTTAAAACTTACATTTAGTAAAGCATAAGATTGGCTTTTGCTGCAATCACTATATTCTAAGTTTTCCTTAAAGTCTATATAATGCAAACAAAATCTTCATAGAGGACGGTACCATGAGCATCACTTTATCTTAAGCTGGTGGCAGATCAAGGTAAAGCACAGAAATAAAGTGGCCTTAGGGAGTAATAATTGAATTGAGGAGGAATAGAGGATTAGGCAGTGATTCTAAGAGGGCTGCTTTGACAATGCAGTGTGGTGGACAGAATGAGCTGGGAGATGAACGTGATTTCCAATTCCAGAGAACAGCGAGGCTGCATGAGAAGCATTTGAGGGACACATGCTGCCCACTACCAATGTGATGGATTGGCCGATCCAAGGCGATAGCCCTTGCTGTGACAGAAAGCAATTACCGGGGGCAGTGCTGTTCCTATTTTCAGCTTCAAAACAGGTATGGATTAAAATCTGACTCAAGAAACTCTACCTTGACAAGTGGAAACAGATTACATTACAGGGCCCCTGAATTCATAAGCTCTCCTCTGCACAATCATGTACAGCAGAAATAATCAAACAGAAAATGTGTAAAATCTTTTTCATTTGAAGCTCTTTTTTCTGCTTTATCATTGCTGTGAAAGAGTTTATGACACTCACACTGTTCATTTAACCTGCCCCTAAGCAGGAATCTCTGCAGAACAACGTACACTGGGATTTGTCAGGTCCAAAATGGACCACCATGGTGAGAAGATAGGAGGCAGCATTAGGTAACAACACACAATGAAAGCCGGCAGTAAAGAATATCTGCACATAAAACTATGAAGGTTGGTTTTTTTTTTGCTTTCTCATTTTGATCACTATAATTTTTAGTTAATTAAAAGAGCATATAGACGACTTTAAGGCTTGTTCGTCATGCTTATCAAGTGGACCACACACCATTTTATTAAACCCTTCACTGGTGTGTGTGTGTGTGACTTTTTTCTGTTTTCCTGGAAATGTTATCTTCGGTGTTTTACACTGTTCTCAAGGAAATTTCATAATTTGGATATATCATTATTACTTTATTCTGCCTTTCGATATCTGTGCCTGATCTGCATAATTTTCCTCTCGTTAAAGGCATATCCAAGTTTCATGGATTAATACATTTCTGCAATCCTCAGGCAAAAAGCAGCTTATTTGTATGCAGCACATCTCATAAAACTTTTTATCTATATTAATATCTAAAAACCCCTCTAATAATTATGTTGATACAGGCATTTACCTGATGTTGCTTGTTTGGCCAATTTCCTTGTAGCTTCCTGTCTGTATGTCAGCACCAATACATAGCACATATCAGTGATATCACTACTTATCCCAGGTTGCTTTACAGTACAAACAGGAGCCCCAGAGTTAATTCAAAAGTTTAAGCTAACCTGACTGGTCAAATTAAATTTGATACTAATTTAGCCTGGGTTTGGAGGGTGTTAACCCTAATTTGCAACTGTCAGAAATTACAAGAGATTTTGCGGACTTCAATGTAATTGTTTAAATGTTTATTTGGGGATTTTTTCATGCACAAAAAATGTTTGTATACAATACTAATTCACACGGGGGGGTTAGAGACATATCATCATATGGATCAATGTCTTGATCACAAGGCTGTCTGATCCCATCATTTTCTCCTTTGACATTTCTCCTCTTCAGCTCACAGCTTTTTGTCTTTATAGAGAATTCAAATAACCCTTATGCTCCCTATGTCTGTCTTTTGGGCTATCAAAGTGGATTCATTAATTGACATGCTCCTTGGTCCACTGCTGCAGATACACTTTTTTGTGTCTGTCTCCATGTTTATACTTTTTGTCTTTCTCAAACTATAATTTTACTCCTTACCCCTTCCAAAAATAGCATCTTCTCCAGTAAAGAAAAAAATTAAACAATCTCAATTCACTGTGACTCTCTATTTTACTCAAATCTCTCACCTACCCCTTAATCTCCAGCTCTACCCCTGCTACATTAAACTAGAAAATATTACTGTCATCTCACATCAACCACCTACCTCAAAAGTTCTCAGATTCATTTCCTGAAAAAAAATCATTAAATTAAAATAAACGATAATTAGCTTTTATCTACTCCCCCAACTACAGCCTCAAAAATATACTGCATACATTTTCTGTCCAACAACTCTAAACACTTCACACCTCTATTCATTTTTCTACTAATAAACACTAAATTCCCAACTTTACTTGTCCCATACTTACTTATCCCATATATCATATGTATTCAATACCCATGTCCATTAGTAGCTCACTTCCCCTTGATACCCGATACACAAATCCTAAACTTCACTTCTCTTTCTTATTGTTCTCCTTTTATTCTAGCCTTCTACCTACCATAATGACTGATATACATGCAACTAACCTATGTCATCTCTTTTGCGGCCTTACTTTCAAGCAATGACAATGTGTATTTTGCTCTAAAAACCTTGCTGAAGCTGTAGTCTAATAAGTACATAAAAAAAAGATACATCTAGCCAAGTGTAAGGGCTGTTTATTTGTATTAATTGTGCTAGACCTGCTTTTCATAAGGTCCATCTCCCTCAACTCCATTTGGTATCCATAATACTATGTTCTCATCTCCTCCCTATCAAACTAGTTATTCCATGTATAATTCTCTTACATCTCTTCCATCCTTCTACAGCTCCCTTTTTTTAATAAATTAAGTAGAGACATAACATGTTATACATATCTAGATTATGTTATATAGATTAAATTCTTAGAAATATTACAGTACAATCATATAATATCACAAGTCACAAGCATTTTGGTTTTGCACAGGTGCTTGTTGCGACTTAGGTTTGGGGGACAACGCTCACCCCAATTATCTCTCTCTGGGTCGTGACCGTTTGCGTTCAAGATCTCCTAGCCCAGCCAACAGTTCAGATCTGAGCATCATTTCTAAAGAGGCAGGCACCATCAGACCCCTTTTCTTAGGATCTAACAAGCATACATGTACCATTGAGTAGTACAAACAGACTCAGTTTATTTTTCCCTTCAGATACATTTTACCGATATTAAAAAACACTAGCTTTCAGGAAAAATTCCCAAGAACAATGTTTTTGTGGTCAGCAGATATGTGAACTTCTCAAAGATGAACATTTTGAGTAGACCCTCCATGGTTATGAGAAAACAGCTTGGAAAACATTCAGACTTAGAGCTGAGAATGTTTTATTAATTTATTTAAGACAAATAAACAAAGAGGAACAATTGACAGGTTAAATTAAATTAAAGTAAGATGTGCAAGACATATTTCTTAAGTAAAAAAAAATATTTGCTATTGGCTATTTAGTTGAAAGATCACATATATAGTTCTCAGCAGCACGGGGAAACTGCGGGCTCGCAGGAGCTCGTGGAGATGACCGCCATAGGCGCTCATCCCTAAGACCCCGCACACCTTGCGCATCATACCTACAACCCGCGGGACTACACATCAACACACAACTCAATAACACAATTCAAAGTGCAAGACCCGTAGCACTTTGAAAAAAAAGCCTATAAAAATTACGGCCCGTTAACACTTACAAAATAAAACCGCCACTGAGGGAAAAAAAAAATACGAGCCACAAAAAATATGAACTTAACGGCAGCGAAAAACACATTAAATACAAAATAAAATAAAAAACACAATACACACACAGCAAGGGGGGACAGCCAGGACGTCTGAGAATGAGGTCACACGCCAATTGCGATAGAATTTTAAGATTTTCGCCACTCGAAAATCCTCTAAGCGAGAGCAAAAATGTCAGTCCAAAAAAAAACTTAAAAACGAGGCTACACGACCCCTAAGCACGCAAAACACCTCCAAGCACATACGACTTTTACACAGACCAGTACGACCTACTGAATACACTATTAGGAAGCACGCTAAATGCTCCACACCCACCTAAAACATACACAAACGCAGCCATTTTACGACACTAGCTGAAAAATAATAACATTAACATTACAAAATGCGGAACTACACAGCTAAACAAGCTGTTTCCCCTTGCGCACACAGCCTATTTACACTACACACTGCAGACATTGCTGACACTTACACCTCAGCTCACCAACAGTGCGAATCTACATTGTATGCTGCAGGAACATCAAAACAGATTGTTAGCTCTTCAGCATATTGCTTCCTGCATATATTAATTACAAATAGGTAAAGTATATCACATATATAGTTGTGAGCGTACGAGTTGTTGCTAACGCTGCGGGCTCGCGTAGCGAGCCCGCGGCCCTCGCGAAGCGAGGGCCGCGGGCTCGCTACGCGAGTCGCGGCCCTCGCAAAGCGAGGCCCGCGACTCGCGTAGCGAGCCGCGGCCCTCGCGTAGCGAGGGCCGCGGCTCGCGCAGCGAGCCGAGGCCCTCGCGAAGCGAGGGCACTGCCCGAGGGTCTCAGTTGCTGCACGGACTCGCAACACTCGGACGCAACTCGCGAACATTAGAAAATGTCAAACACAATACATACACACACCACATACATAAAAAACTTACCTACACCAAGAGGGAGCACCCAGCACCTCAAAAATACAACTTACACCTCGATTTTACTTCAAATAAAACAGTTTAGACACTAAAAAAAAAACGAAGCGAGAGAAAAAATGGCCGCCGAACAAAACGAAAACGAGGCTACAGCACTCTAAACTCGCAAAACACCACAAGAAACTCGCAAAACACCACAAAACACCTACGGATATTCCGATACAAACGTATAACAAACATTACTCGCCAGTTCTCGCCAATGCGGAAGTACACGACTACGCTAACGGTTTGGTCTCGCGCACGCACAGTGTTACACTGCACACATTCAGCACGCTTACACAGCAGATCCACACCACTACTGCTGCAGCAACATCAAAACACATTCACAGCTCTTCCACACAATGCTTTAAAATAGGTAAAGTATATTCATTTATTAATGTATTATATATTTCATTATTACACACTAAACAGCATTAGCTACCTTACAATTTCATTGCCGTCATTTTTTGACGGGCAATTCGCTAGTTAATTTATAACTTTAATAATTAATTAATTTACATTAAAAAATACATACACAGAGAAAACCAAATACAAAAATTACAGAATCACAATAAACGATAAAGGCGATCAGCGCGAGCCTCACAAGCAGCGCCAATGGTCTTTACAGAACCACAATTACACCAGGGGAAAGGCTCACAATGCCAGCCAAAAGGCCATCAGCGCAAACCTTACAAGCAGCGTCTAAGGAGCTCTCATAACCAAACATACACCAAACAAGAGGCTCGCAATGAGCGCCAACGGTACTCACACAACCAAAGTACTTACTTTGTGTTCCAAACAGCATTACCTGCCTTACAATTCCATTTCCGTCATTTTTTGACGGGCAAGTCGCTAATCACATATATAATTGTGAGCGTACGAGTTGTTGCTAACGCTGCGGGCTCGCGTAGCGAGCCCGCGGCCCTCGCAAAGCGAGGGCACTGTGCCAGGTTCTGAGTTGCTGGCATGGAGCGCCGAAGGCGCTCCTTGCCAGCAACTGAGGACCCTCGCGAAGCGAGGGCCTCAGTTGCTGGCTTGGAGCGCCGCAGGCGCTCCATGCCAGCACCTGAGGACCTCGCAAAGCGAGGTCTTCAGTTGCAGCAACTGCGACCCTTGCAAAATTTCAAAAAAAGTTCACGTCGCAACACATTACAACACTCGCAAACAACATACGACACACGTTCACACACATTACGACCATCGCAAACAACATACGACACACGTTCACACACATTACGGCCTCGCAACACTCGGACGCAACTCGCGAACATTACAAAATTTAAAACACAATACATACACACAGCACATACATAAAAACCTTACCTACACAAACAGGAAGCACCCAGGACCTCAAAAATGCAACTTACAACTTAATTGCACTCAAAATAAAAGAGTTTAGACACTAAATAGTTTGTTAAGCGACACAAAAAATGGCCGACAAATAAAACGAAAACGAGGCTACACACGCAAACACCATACGAGACACGTTACCACACATTACGACTTTGCAAACATCGGACGCAACACGCCGACATACAAACATTTAAAACTTAAGAAAGACACACAACAAACACATAAAAAGCTTACCTACAGCAAGAGGAACCAGCCAGCACCTCAAAAAAACAAGTTACACCTACATTTAAATCAAAATAAAACACTTTAGACACTAATACCATCGCTAAGCGACAGAAAAAATGGCAGACGAACAAAACGAAAACGAGGCTTCAGACGTAACTACACTACACTTACTCGCAATAATGAAACACATACTATGCAGAACGTAGCACAATCATATTAAACACCATTTTGAACAGTAATACGCAGAAAATGGCGGATGGAACGCAAATTGTAAGCTGAAACGCAAATAGCGCATGCGTATTGCGTTCTAACGGTCTCACTTTCCAGAACTTTCTACAAGTTTATAAATACTGCCTATTTCAAACAAAAAAATACATTTCTCCTCAGGTGATCAACGGAGTGACTTCTGAGATAACTGCTGCTTTTACTTGAGAAGACAATTCTTTACTAATTTACTACTTTGCATTGCAAATTACAAGTGAGAGGTAAGCTATAAATATTACATTTTATTATCAGGACAGGTCAAACAAATAAAAAAAAAAATAGGATTTATGTAGTGACATATATGGCACATTTATGTGTATAGGCTCAAAAAAAAAAAATACGGTTCATTTAACAAAACAACAAAAAAACATAATTCAATATTAAACAGAGGTTTAGTGACATGTGACACGCACATATATGTCTATAATGTATAGTGACATCTGACACGCACATATATGTATAGAATGTATAGTGACATGTGACACGCACATTTATGTGTATTGCCCCTGCATAGTGACATGTGACACGCACATTTATGTGCATTGCCCCTGCATAGTGACATGTGACACACACATTTATGTGTACTGCCCCTTCATAGTGACATGTGACACGGACATATATGTGTATAATGTATAGTGACATGTGACACGCACATTTCTGTATATTGCCCCTTCATAGTGACATGTGACACGGACATATATGTGTATAATGTATAGTGACATGTCACACGCACATTTATGTGTATTGCCACTGCAACAAAATTAGCTTAAAACAAAATCAGTAAACAACTACATTTAAATGACATTATATGTCATGTATACTGATATGTCACACGCACATATATGTGTATCATCTATAGTTACATCTCACACACAGACATTTATGTGTGTTGGAAAAAAAATATATAAGGTTAATTTAACCATTTAAATATGAGTCATGTATACTGATATGTCACACGTACACAAAATAATTACATTAAACTATGGAATGTGCTTCATGTATGTGACATATGTGTGTAGCCCCCAACAAAAAATAAAGTCAATTGAAAATAATTACAGAACTATATTTAAATGACATTAATTTACTGCAATTCAATAGATCATATAAAGCTGAATCTTTCTATTTCTTTTAATATTCAAACAGACTCTGCATCAACAGCGTCCCTCAACAATTTGCACCGTGCACTGTGAAGCACAATCCCTTTTAAAGAACACCAACAAAGAAGAAGAGGTAAGATACAACAAGACATTACATGCTGAAAAGGCCATGCTTTGCTAGATGAAAAATTATAAATATACAAATAACTATTTCACTTTCTTTTTCAAACAGACACTAAAAGAAGACCGGCGGATTAAGATTGGCAGGAGGGGACCCTCTGTCATTCGACACTTCAATCAAGGTAAAGTATTAAGTATAAACAAGAAAGAACCATGAGCCTTATTCAATTGCGACTTCCTCAATTCAATAGGGCTCTATATAAGCACATAACATATTTTTTATACAGAACTTTTTAGTTACTGAACTTCTAACCACAATCAAGGTTTTCAATAACTAAAAACTTTGCTCAATAAATATGTTATGTGATTATATAGAGCCCTCTTCAATTGGCAAAATTGCAATTCAATGAGGACCTATATATCTTTAATGGCCAAGGGCCTCACTCAAATGTGATTTGCCCATTTCAATAGGGCTCTATATAAGCACAGACCATATTTTTTAAAGGAACTTTTTATTTTGTGAACACGTTGCTTTTGGATACAAGTTCACTAAATACAAAATTCGGTAAAAAAATATGCTCGGTGCTGATATTCAGCTCTATTCCATTGGCCAAAACACAATTGAATGAGGAGCTGACAATATAACAATATAATGCAGTAACCAAAAGGCCCTCATTCAATTGCTATTTTGGACAATTAAATATGGCTATAAATAAGCACTTTTAGGCCCTTATTCAATTATAACAAATATATGTGATGTGCTTATTTACAACCCTATTCAATTTTCAACATTGCAATTCAATGACGGCCTTAGAGTACTATTACATTGTAAAAAATGCAATTGAATGAGGGGCAAACTATGCAACATATGGTACACACAAAGGCCCTCATTCAATTGCAATTTGCACAATTGAATAGGGCTCTAAATAACAACATAACATTTTTTTTAAAATAAGTTTTTAGTTACTAAAAATCTATCCAAAATAAATTTTTTCAATGACTAAAAACTTCTTTAAAAAAATATGCTATGTGCTTATTTAGGGCACGATTCAATTAGCCAAATCGCAATTGAATGAGACACAAACTGCTACACACAAAACAGAATTTCTTATTCAATGTTTAACAACGTATAAGCGTTACAAAGAAGCAAAAATAAGAATAACAAAAGTGTTGCGCACCTAATAGCATTGTACAAAAAATCACACAAACACATAGGAAACTACATTAACATTCTTCTTTAATGTTTAACAACCTATAACCAGTACAATCAAGAATAAAAAACGTTTGCACAAGTGGTGCGCACAAAACAGGATTGTCAAAAACTAACACAAACACATAGCAAACTACATTAATTATATTATTTAATGTTTTACTAACTATAACCATCCCAATAAAGGTTAAATAAGTATACCACAAGTGGTGCGCACAAAACAGGATTGTACAAAAAATAACATAAACACATAGCAAAATAAATTTATATTCTTATTTAATATATCACAACCCACAAGCCTTACTAAGAACCTTAAATAAGAATAACAAAAGTCGTGGCATTGTACAGAAAGTAAAATAAACAAATATAGAAAAAAATAACCATAACTGATACAATACAGCCAAAATCATAAATTTTTTACTTATTTAAATGACAATTCACTCAAACAAAATTTTCTATTTTATATTACAACAGATACTGCGTGAAGACAATCGGACGAGGACTTTCTCCACAGGACCGGACCATCGGACGAGGACTTTCAACACAGGACCAGACCAGCAGACGAGGAATTTCAACACAGGACCAAACCACCAGACGAGGAATTTCAACACAGGACCAGACCATCGGACGAGGACTTTCACCAAAGGACCACAACATCGGACGAGGGCTATCGCCACAGGACCACAACATCGGACGAGGGCTATCGCCACAGGACCACACCATCGGACGAGGACTTCCAACAGAGGACCACACCATTGGACAACGATTTTGAACCGAGGACCAACAAACATTCGGATTTAAATCACACTTCAACCAAGGTACAGTATAATAACTACTAGAGTATAAAACTAAAGAAACTGCTTTCAGTTGCATCCGTGTCAACAGAAAAATAAAAAAAATAATTTACTATCTCCCTTATTCTATTTAAATTGCTACTATGCAATACATAGCTCAATAACCACATCCCTTTTTTTTTAGCAAAGAAGTTTTGCAGTGGAAAATATCTATCCACAAACAACGTTTTTAATAAATAAAACCATTATTTTAAAAAAATATGTTACATGCTTATTTACAGCAGTATTCCATTGCCCAAATTCTTAGCCAGTGAGGACAGGAATTATAAATTTAACTAAATATAAATGATACATTAACGATTTGCCTTTTATTTCACCAATTGTGCACAAGAATATTTAACAGGAATTACAAATTAAAATATACACAATTACATTTATTTTTTTTCCTTTACAGATTAATATGGCTGATAACGAGACCAAAGAAGAGAAGAAAAGACGTCAAACTAGAGAAACACAAGAGAGATGGGCCGCCCAGCAGACACCGGAGGAGAAAGAAATTCGTCGAGAAAAAGAACGCAAAAGACTTGCAAATAAAAGAATATCAGCTGCAAAAATGAAAGATACAACCAAAAAAAATAAAAAGATAATAAAGCATTTACAAACTGTTCCTAAAACATCAGATGACATTTTACAAGATACCAGTCAAGACAGACCAAAAAAAGCAACTACAAAAACAAAGCATTTACAAACTCTTACTAAAAACTTACAGGACATTTCAACCAAACAAGGACAATATATACCAAGAAAAGCCACGAAAAAAACTAAACATTTAGAACCTGTTGTTGAAACATTTCATGACTTTTCATCTGATGAATATGAAAGTCAACATCCGATATGCTTTGCAAATTGTCCTTTACTGAAGTCTTTAGCAGTAGAGGTTCATAGTTGTGGGGACATGAGTACTCAATGTCAATTTTGTGAGGCTTATTATTTTAAACAGGAGAGACCCAGAGATGGACAATTTATTAGTTGTTGTCAAAAAGGAAAGTTCAAACTTCCAGAAAGGAAACAATTTCCAACCTTTTTACAAAATATTATGACTGTACCTACTTTTCCAAATTACAAAAATTTTAAGACAAACATAAGATCCTACAATAGTGCCATATCATTTGCATCTATGGGGGCAACATTGGCTGCTAATGTACCAGGACATGGTCCTTACTGTTTTAAAGTCCAAGGACAAATTTATCATCAGACTTCACATTTACATCCAGAGGAAGGAGAGCAAAGAAAATTCGCTCAACTATATGTCCTAGATACAATGGAAGCTGTTGACCAACGTATGCAGATGGAAGAAAATAAAAAATGCTTACCCAGTGTTTTTATAGAGCTAAATAACATTATGTACAACAATCCCTACAGTAAAGCTTACCAAAAATTGGCAGAAGTAGAAAATAAACAACTACTTCATGCACAAAGACATCAATTACCCATGCCAAAGGTTAATATGGTGCTTAAAAGAGACAGACATACTGATAAACGTCGTTATAACTTGCCAACATCAAATGAGGTTGCAATGGTCTTTCAGAATGATGAAGGAGAACCACCATTTCAAAGAGACATTAGAGTATATCCCAGAAATGAGGAGCAACCATTTATTAATATTAATATCTTAAGTCCAAATTTAGATCCAATGACATATCCCATCTTTTTCCCACATGGAGAAGCAGGTTGGCAACCAAAATTAACCCTTCCCAGTTACCCAAATGCTAAAGCCAGAATCCGAAATAATGTTTCTATGCTTGAATTTAAAGTTGCTCAAATTGCCATTAGAGATGAATTTAATCCAATTTTATGTGGTGGGAAACTAACACAACAATGGATTATTGATTCATATTTGCAAGTTGAGGCAAATAATTTAAACTTTATAAAATATCAACAAGATAAACTACGTGTAGAACAATATTGTGGACTCATGGACTATGTTGCTGACGTGGCTACAAGCAGAGACATGACAGCTGGCAAAGCCATCATTTTACCATCTTCCTTTCAAGGATCTCCTCGAAATATGAGAGAAAGATACAATGATGCTATGGCTATTGTGACAAAATTTGGAAAACCCGATTTATTTGTGACATTTACATGTAATCCACAATTGCCAGAAATTACACAAAATCTACTTCTTGGACAAAGTGCTTCAGATCGACCAGATTTAGTAGCCAGAGTTTTTAAGATCAAATTAAATGAATTAATACGTGACTTCACTATAAATCAGTTATTTGGCAAATGTCTTGCTTATGTATATACCATTGAATTTCAAAAAAGAGGCCTTCCACATGCACATCTTCTCATAATACTTCAAGAGAAAGATAAATTAGATACTTCGGACAAAGTGCTTGCAGTCATAGTTGCTGAACTACCAGATCCAGAACTATATGGTAGACTATATGAGATTGTTACTCATCGCATGATTCATGGACCCTGTGGAGACCTTAATCCACAATCACCATGTATGGAAAATAATCAATGTTCAAAAGATTTTCCAAAAGATTATAGAGACAAAACATATGCAAATTGTGATGGATATCCACTTTATAAAAGAAGAGAAGGAGATAGTGCCATTATTCGTGGAAAAAAAGTGGACAATAGATATGTAGTACCCTACAATCCACATTTACTCATGAAGTACAACGCCCACATCAATGTAGAAGCCTGCACTTCCATCAAATCCATTAAATATGTCTACAAATATATTTACAAAGGTTACGATGCAGCTACTGTAGTCGTCAAAAGTGCAGACAACCCTGAAAGTAGTGAGTAGTACATGATGAACTTGCATCTCATGTAGATGCTCGCTATGTCAGTGCGCCAGAAGCTATGTGGCGGCTTTTAAAATTTGAAATGCATGATAGATCACATGCAGTATATAGGTTAGCAGTACATTTGCCACAACGACATTTAGTCTATTTCCATGCTGGAAATGAATGCATTGGCCCAAAGTGAAGATCGTCACACTACACTAACTGCATGGTTTGCATTAAATTCCACTGATGCTCAAGCAACACAATACTTATATATTGAAATTCCATATCACTATGTTTTTGTGAATGGATTATGGAGAGCAAGAAAAACCAGAGGCAATAAAATAATTCCACGAATTTACACAGTCAGTCCAAGAGATGTTGAACGTTTTTGCTTACGGATATTACTTTTAAATGTTCCAGGAGCACAAAGTTTTGAACAATTAAGAACTGTTAATGACATTGTATATGAATCCTTCCATTTAGCTGCAAGACATAGAAACTTACTCGCTGATGATACAGAGTGGGAAAGATGTTTAGAAGAAGCAGCACAATGTCAAATGCCACGACAGATGAGAGAACAATTTGCATTTATTTGTATCTTCTCAAATGCTCCAAATGCATTAGCTTTGTGGGAGACTTTTAAAAGTAATATGGCTGAAGACTTTATGCGACGATACAATGAACCCATTGCACACTTAAAAGCGTTAATGGAAATTCAAGAAGTCTTTTTAACTCATGGATTAAGTTGTGCAAGTTTTAATTTGCCTGATCCAGGTCTTATAGATGACATTAACTTTGAAGACTATGACATTCAACTACAAGCAGAAAGAACAGAAGAAAGACTTGCAACTTTAAATACACTACAATTGCAAGCATTTCATGCCATTAAAAATGCTATAGATGATGACATGGTCACAGAGCGTTATTTCTATCTTGATGGACCTGGCGGATCAGGGAAAACATATTTGTACAATTTATTAATGAGTTCAGTACGAGCACAAGGAAAAATAGCAATGGCGTTTGCCACTACTGGAATTGCTGCACTTTTATTAGAAGGTGGAAGAACTGTTCATAGTGGATTTAAACTGCCAGTGCCTATTTTAGAAAATTCTGTGTCAGATATTCGCATGACATCCTTACAAGCAAAGAAATTGAAGAAATGTAAATTAATTATAATAGATGAGGCCACAATGATGTCATGCTATGCCCTCCAATGTATTGACCGTTTGCTTCGTGAAGTCATGGATAATATTTTTCCATTTGGTGGAAAGGTAATGTTGTTGGGTGGCGATTTTAGACAAACATTACCTGTCGTTGTACATGGAAATCGAACAGACATTATTGAAACATGTATAAAGTCAAGTACAGTATGGAAACATTTTACCCATCTTCAACTGCAACAAAATATGAGATCAGAAGGCCAAACTGATTTCAATGATTGGCTTATTAAAATTGGAGAAGGCAGAACAGAAAAAATACTACATTTACCTGACGACACTGTAGAGATCCCACCTCATATGATTTGTCAACAAGATATTATATCGGCTATATTTGAAGGGAGCATAAATAACGAAGAATATTCCGAGCTTGCCAACCAAGTTATACTGACGTGTAAAAATAAAGATGCATTAATACTCAATAATGAAATCTTTAAAAAAATTAATGCACCACAAAGAAATTATCACAGTGCTGATTCTGTACTTGCTGATGACAATGAAAGTCAGGCAAACTTTTCAACTGAATTCATTAACTCTTTAACTCCTTCTGGAATGCCACCACATATTTTGCAGCTAAAGAAAGGTGCAATTATCATGTTACTGCGAAATATGAACCCCAAAAAAGGCCTATGCAATGGCACAAGATTAATTGTTCAACAATTAAAGGACCATTTTATAGATGCTGAAATTTTAACTGGGACCCATAAAGGAGAGAGAGTTTTCATACCAAGAATAGATTTAGCACCAAGTGAAAGTAGTCTCCCTTTTATACTTCAAAGAAGACAATTTCCCATTATTATGGCATTTGCCATGACCATTAATAAATCACAAGGTCAAACTTTCAAATCTGTGGGTATTTACTTGGAAGAACCAGTTTTTGCACATGGTCAATTGTACGTTGCGTTGTCACGCTGCAAAAATCCACAGGCTATTAAAGTTTACATTGAAAACAATGAAAGTCAAGGTGATTTATTAGAAGATGGACGTATTTTTACTAAAAACATTGTCTACTATGAAGTACTATAACTTTGCAGGATACAAACTAAAGCCATGCAAACATTTTGGAAAAACATTCAAAAATACTAAACAATTGGTTGTTTAATTCAGTCATAATTAATGGAAGTCATGTTTATGGATAATTCGCCTCACAAAATACTTGCCTTGCATTTCTATGAAAAATTATGTTAAAATGTTAAGTCACTATGTTAATGTTTCATTCATGTTTATCGCCAGTTTATGTGCTCAGTAATGAATTACTTTAATTACGTACGGTTTAAGGAGAGTTTTTACTGTATGCCTTCTTCTACATTCAATGTATATTAAACTTAACAATTATTCTCAGACAAATTGCATGTTAATACTGATTAATTTAAAGTTAAACTGTTTTTACATTCAAATGTTAATACTTTTAATTCAAAATTATGTTACAAAATGTATTTACTATGTTCCTGTTTATAATGTTCAAAATTACACAAATGTTTTGCAAAAATTCCAAAGTTACATAAAAAATAAAGTTCAATTTTAAAAATATATACTTTCAAGGTTATTCCTTACATATATTTTAAACTTCATGTTAAAATTCGGCACGTTGCAAAAAGTCTTTTTACTTTTTACTTTCCTCTGGATTCTATGTATATTAAAGTGAACAATTCGTCAGATACAAAATTCATTTTTAAAAACCATTACATACAAGGTTATACAAAAATACATGTTCATATCACAATACTTACAAGGGTCAAAAATATATTTAAATAACTAAACAACTTCACAAACATATACATCACATTGCCGTCATTTTTTGACGGGCAAGTCGCTAGTTATAAATAAAAGAGAGCAGGAAGAAAAAGGAGAAATATTATGAGACGGATAAGAACACACCTTTCTGGTTTAAATGTCCATAAGAGTGCGAGGGTATCTGTCCGTGGAAGGGGAGAGGAGTTTTGGATCATTAATCATCTACAAAAAAAAAAAAAAAAAAGGCTTTTTTTTATTTTTTATATAGGAACAGCTAGTAAAATAGAGGAAAAGGAGTGGGTGGGGGAGGGAAAAAGGGGTATATGACAGGAAAGCCTAAAAAAAAAAGAAGGGCAAGGAATTTTCATTCGGTTTTATTTGCTATTGTTTATCAGTTTAGCTTGTTAGACAAGTCAGGTGGTTAACGTACTTGGCGCTGAAAGTCCTCCCAGTCAGTCCAAGTTTTACTAAAACTTTTGTCAATTTGGTAAAGGGTGGTGGTTTTTTTCATAAAATATACTGTACTTTGTGCAGTCTGTCCAGTTCTGAGTGTATAGATGAAGCTTGTGTTTATTTCCTAGCACGTGCGGTTGGTATACGTTTGATCCATTTTTGGATATTTTATCTACTAGAAAGGAAAAATTAGCTTTGTGGGTGTTCTCTGGATGTTGAGTGATGTGATTTGTTGTATGAGATAAATGATGTTGTCCCAGTTTCGGTAGATATGGGCACAAGACCAGAATATGTTATAGATTGTTCCTGTTTCACCACAGCCTTTACCAACAATGAAATGAGATTGTAGGGAAGTCAGGTGGCGGTTTGACATGAGTGAGATACCATTGCATAAGTAATTTACCCGTTCAGGGTATTGTTTGAGGAGGGTGCTATTGCATCTCAAATGAAGTGCCTGATATTCTATTCTGTTCACCTCTGTCTGATTCCCAGGCACTCACAAAGGGAGGCTTCCACACGTGTGAAGTAGGGATTAAGATTATATATAAATCTTCAAAATTAAGGATTTGTTCTGAGGCGCAGTGCATGTGTACAGTTTTTGTAAATTTAGCTAAAAAGGAAAAATACGTTGGCAGAGAGGGATGGTAGATTAGGCTAAAAGCTTAGGGAATTTCCCTTCAACAAGTATGTCCCCTAAATTTTATACCTTTCTATCATGATCTAATTTGTTGTGGTAGGTTAAAAGGGAAAGAATTAGATGAGGAAAAGTCAAATAATCTAGAGGGTTTGTTGGTTATCAATGAGACGCGCCCTTAGATTAGTGCAAGTATTTGATGGCATGCAATCTCAATTGTTATGAAAAGTTCAATTGAAGAGTGATTACTAGATTCTGTGAGATATTGAGAAGGAGCACCTTGGTTGCATTTATTTTGAAACCAGAAATGTTGCTAAAATCTTAGGCTGCAACATGTCTTTGAAAATCCATCTACACTCTCAATTGGACTTTTTCACTGATAACTGTGGTGCAGTCAAAGATGAACATGGTAACCGCCTCCACCAGGACATCTTGACAATTAAAAGAAGGTTTAAGGAAAATGGAGTTCTGCTATGTTAACAGACTACTGCTGGACTGTGATGAGAGATGCCCAAGAGTACAAGCCAGATAATCAGCCAAATAATTACTGAAAACTATTACACAAATATTTAGAAAGTGTTATTTTTAAAATTAAATTTTTACTAGAATGTCTAGTTCTACTATAACTTTACCTTTTAACTATCGAACTTAGCGGAATATATGTAAATACAATTTAAACCTGTATTTTCAGTACTGAGACAAAGTAATTTTTGTAATCACAGTTGAAAAATATAATTATCAAAGCACAAAAAAAATGTTTGACCAGTGCTATTAGGCATCTCTTCCAAATATCCCTCCACTACTTAGTACTTATCATACTGTATAAGCTATTACAGTACTCATGCCATCTTTTCACCACATGCCCACACCTGACATCCTCCAAAAATGTCAATATATCTACAGTCTACATTTCCAAACCCACGGTCTGGATTTTATATTTAACGTGCTTCTTCATTTCTCACATGTGAAAAATGTGGACATTGCCCAATGGGTACTGATCTTCTTTTACACTAGACACAATTAAATCCGTATCCATACTCTAGTTATTTCTGTACTTGAGCACAGCAACTGCAAGATTTGGGTACTGTTCTCACTTCAGTCAATCACAAATGCTGCTACCAGCCTAATTCATTTGACTTGACCCCTCATCTGTCTCTCTCCATCAGTGCATAAATTGGTTCCCTATCAGTCAGAATAAAAATCTCTGTCCTAACACATTTATTAATCGCACATCTTCCTACAATTCAGCTCTGCTCTACAAATTGTATCCAGTGCATCTCTTCTCTACTGTGAGGGTGCAATCATAATATTGTGAGTTAATTAGTTTCCATGGTTGCCAAAATATATCTGCCAGTTTGTTACAATGCAGTTAGGTCCCCTCCCTTATACTAATCAAGCACACCATGCCGCACATTCTTATAATAGCATAAACCATAGTTAACTTAATTCAGGGAGACAGCTCTACTTGAGGAAAAATATCACTTCTTCAGAAGGAGTTGATGATTTGTTTACTTAACAGCTCACAATCTAGGGGTTAACTTCAATATGACCTAAATTGAACATGTTATTAAGTTAAATACAGCAAGGCAATAGATTTCAAATATCTCAGAGGAAGACCTATGGGAGGTCTTCATTTGAATTTAGTCCAACTAGCTTTTTGTTGTTTAGTCGCTCAGTCATGTTCAACTCTCTGTGACTTTATGGACTGCAGCACTCCAGGCACATCTGTCATCTTCTGTCCTTTGAGCTCCCTCAAGCTCATGTTCGATACTTAATTGACTTCATCTATCCATCTCCGCCTCTTTCGTCCACTTCTTTGTGTGCCTTCAATCATTCCCAGCATCAGTCTTCTCTAGGGAATCCGATCTTCTCATGATATGGCCAAAATATTTTAGCTTTTGCCTCATGGTCATATTTTCCACTGAACAGTTCGTCTTGATTTCTTGTAGTACTGATTTATTGGATCTTCAGTCCAATGGACTGTAAGCAGTTTCCTCCAACACCATGTCAATTCTACGGCGCGCTCAGACTTCTTTATGGTCCAGCTCTCACATCTGTATTTTACTACTGGGAATACCATAGTTCTAACTATGCAGACCTTTGTTGATAGTGATATATCTTAACTTTTTAATAGCTTATCCAAACTTGCCATAGCTTTTCTCTCTAGAAGCAAAAGTCTTTTAATTTCATGGCTGCAGTCACCAACCAGCTTAACGAGTCATAAAAGGGAAATCAACAATTTATATTTGCTATAATCAAGTTCACTAATATAACATTCATAAAACTAGATAATTACAGTACAAAGCTACCACATAAGAAGACAGCTAAGCATTATCATTCATATGTTATTCTGTTGAGCTTCTATTGCTAATTACATAGATCAGGTTAAATGAAAAGGATCCATGAAATAAAATGGGAACTGGGCAGGTCTTATCTCAGGCTATCTCACTTTAAGGGCTGTAGCATGAGAAGTGTCTAAGGGCCACATGAGCCCTCCCAGACAACCTGTTGCCTACCACTGATAGATACTAATATCAAAATATTAACTTCTTTATAATTACAAGGAAAAAAACTGATATACAAAAATGCCCATAAAGACAGGGAACGTCTCAGCAAATATTTATCTGCACCCTTAAAATATAACTTAACAACTAAGCATCTGGATTAATGTTGTAAACGCAGGTCACAGACAAATTAGCAGCACTTAGCTCCCAAAAGCTAAAAAGTGTTTGAAGGGATTTCCAAGGGCAGCAGGCTAATTACCCAATTGTGTATCTCAAGTAACAAATAGGAACAAGCAAACAAACCGATGTTTCCACATGTAAATACAGACATTTGAAAGTATTAAGTCTAGATGTTCAATACTTAACCTGTGATCTTCTGAGCTTATTGTATATATATATATATATATATATATATATATATATATATATATATACATATATACTAGTCTCCATCAGAGCTGGTGCTATGAGCAGAATGAGAATAAAAGGGGAGAGTGCACACAACAGACAGCATGGATTAGTGTCTGTGGTTTAGATCCGGCTTGGCACAGTGCACAGAAAACAGAGCAAGGAGTGGAGCAGTTTATCCTGCAGACATGGGTCAGGCATTATCCTTTAATTAAGCCCCACCCCATTATAAGCATAATCCCCACCCACAATTTATTTTATAGATTGGAATGTAGTACAGTGGGCCTCACTGCTGAATAGCAAGACATAACGGACTAAGCCACTAGTTTAATTGTAAGTGCTTACAGGTAAAAGGCATAAATAGACTAGATGGAATGACATTTTATGGGTGGACCCACAACTGCTGACAACATTGATCTTTTTTTTTTTTTTTTAAATAGCATACATAAATTACAATGAAGACAGAGCCTCTTATCAAATCTAATTTGATAACTGAAGTACATTTTTTGGCTCTGCCAGTTATTTTATATTAGGTAGGGTTGAAACACCTAGCCTTACTGATACATATTTTAAAATAATTTAATAACATATATGTTCTTATATTTTACCTGCTATCTATATACACTCACTGTTACATTAAAAATATTTGTGGTCATTTAATAAGTTAGGGAGAGTAGAGTAAAGAAACAGAAGGAAAAGCACTATAATATGATTTGTCTGTGTGGAATCATGAGAAATATATAATGTTATTCATATATGTGTCACAGTATAAAATTAGGGAGCCCCTGAATTTGATTATTGAACTGATTAGCAGTGAAGTCAGTAATTAAAGAAACTAAATTTAAATTAATCTTTCAAGTATTGTTGCTCCCAGAATACGTTTGTCTTTACCCTCCAGGGATGAAGAAGTTAGCCCTGTAGTCGGGCATGGGGGAGGGGGCTTTTGACCAGGCAAGTGTAAGGAAGTCTAGGGTGTTCAGAGTGTGTGTGTGGGGAGGGGAGCCTGAAAAGGTTAAAACTAAATGTTTCCCGCCATTAGAATCTCTTTGGCTGGATTCATCTCAGTTCAACACCAATATGTCAGTTCCCAGCATGTCTGTGCTAATTGTCCAGTTAAAGGAACATACTGCACTACATGGTGAGGCCTGGCTGCAGGAGGTGGTTAAGTTAGTGGCTCAGAAAGATGATCATGTTGGAGAAGGTGTCCAGGGACGCCCTGTCAGGCAATCCAGGCCACCGGTCGGATTAAGCCCTACCTTGCCACCCAGACGCAGGTGAGATAGTCCTAGTCCAGTCAAGAAGAAAGCCACAAGAAAAGGCTTCTGCCCCTGCAAGAAAGGGAAAAAAAGACTGATTCTCTGTCCACTGCTGTGGTGCACTGGGATGAGAGGACCTTCACATCAGCTGCCTCTCATGGGCTGTTTTCCATTGCACCCGATTGTATCGGTGGCCTGGAGGCTGGCAGGGGTTTGGAGACAGGAGCTCCTGTCGGAATGGAAGCTGGCCTCGTGAAGAAGGTGGTGGCTGTTCCCCCCAAGGCACCTACCAGAAGAGGCCCCGGTAATGGAGAAGTGGTGGACGCATAATCTGTCTCTTGGGGGACTCGTGCGGTGGAGGAGGACGTCGCAAGTGCTGCCTACGGCGAAGATGCCCCCTGCTGTGGCGATCCGAGGAGGAGATGCTAGCTGCACAGCCCTTACAGCCCCCACAGCAGCTGGATGCAGGAGAACCGCGGAGGCTGTAATTGAGTGTAGTCAGCACGGAAGGATACAGGAAAGAAGATTCAGCAGTTCCCAGGAGGATGCGGCAGCCTTCACCTGATCAGTTAAGGTGTTGCTGCTGGCAATGAGAAGCCAGTTACTGCACAGCGCCGCCCCCCTCCCCCCTCCCCCCCCTGGTGCAGAGTGGGCTTGAGGGATGACAGCAGGCTGCGTTTACAACCTCAGGGGCAGAGCAATTAACGGGAGCACAGCCAATGGAAAGGGGGTATAGGGTTGGGGGAATTGTGCATCTTGCTCCAAGAAATAATGGTTCTAGTCTCCCCTGGCCTGGTTTGAGGGGGGGTCCTCCCTCTCTTTTTTTCTCTTTCCCTTTTCTCCTAGTTTTCTGTCTCCGTTTGGTGTGTGTTCTGTGTGTTTTTGTTTTCATATAGTATAAAATTGTTTACTCTTCTTGGTCTGGTGGTGGGGGTGGTTAGGTGGGTGCCTTGTGTTGTTTTCTTCTGCATGTGTTCCTTAATTTAAAATACATAAATCTGGGGCTAGGGATTTTTGGCATGGGCAGAGGCATGTCCTGATTAAATATTATAGAGTCTCTGAGCTGGTATGGGGATAGGTTTTGATCTTTCATCCTTTCATCCCATAATATATTTCTTGTTAAAAAAAAAAAAGGACAGCTTATTTATTTATTTTTGTTATTCTCCTCCCTCCCCTCCCGTTTTCGTTGTTGGATGTTGTTTTCTTTGCCATGACGTGCTATTTTGGAAGGAGCAGTTTATAAAAGAAAAAAAAAATAGGTCTCAGTTGGGATCCATGTGGCTGTGTGTTACCTGTTGCTCTACTCAGTGGCTGTGTTTATTCCTGTTGCTCTGCTATGTAGGTCGTTCTGCCAGGCAACTGAGATCAGCTGCCGAGATTGTGGGCACGGTGGAGACGGTGGTGGAGCAGCATCCTGGGGCACAGACTTCATGGCCTTCGTCCACGAAAAAGGCTTGATAGCAGTCGGAGTATAGGGCATAGCCCATCGCTACCTGAGACAAGGGAGCGTCCGCCTTGCAGGTACAGCAGTACCAACGGGGACGGCGTGGCCCACTGCCAGGGCGCAGGCGCAAGAGTCGGTCTCCGGTAACAAGGGAAAGGGAGGATGATGCACAGAACAGGAGGAGTGTATTGCCCTTCTATCCGCAGACAGGAAGGGGTATCCCTTGCACAGGCGGAGGGCCTCTGTGAATCAAGTCGAGACGCAATCACAGTCATCTGAGGCCAGGAGAGTTACTTCCCTTTGTGAGTGGGGGGGGGGGGGGGCGTAGGATGTTGGAAGTGGCTAGACTGGAGGTGGAGAGCAGGCTTGTTCCTCTTATTGCAGGATATCAAGGAGACGGTCATCAACTGACCAGAATTAAATCTGCACAGGTACCGCTCCATTGCATGGGAATAAGTCTCCAGCCAAGACAGCTACAGCAGGCCACTCAGGTGAAGTGACTGTGGGTTCGTCATCTATTCACCCAATGTCTTGGTTAGATGGCCTGAAAGGATTTATAGCCAGTCTGGAAGGTGGTGGAAAAACAGTGGGAGTAGACCAGGCATGGGTGGGTCCTCCACCAGTCTCGCAGTTGAGTTTTATGGTTAAACAACCAGCAGTTGCTATGTCCGGGTTTGTAACTGTTGCACAGGAAGTCGTAAGCTCTATAGATGGTGCGGCAGTCAATAATTAAGGTGGCAGACAAAGCCCTAAAAAAGCCATCCCTTTGCTCTATAGGCCGTATAGGGGAGCACGTTTCCCAGGAGGAAAAGAGAAAAATTTGCAGAATTCCTTGAGATATTTTCCCCTCTTCCGTTGGATAATTTCATAGAATTCAAACATGAAGAGGACGAATCCAAAAAAGAGGAGGATGAGCGTAAAAAGCGTTTCAGTAAAATTCCAAAGATTTTTTTGAAATTGGTTTCAAGCTTACATAATTTTAGCCAATATCATAGGTGAAAAGCACCCAGAGTGCTGCTCTGCCTTGTTTTGCTACCTCAATGAGATCGATGGTATCCATAGGACCTATGGGGGACTTGCTGGGTGTCATTATGATGTCACGATCCGGCAAAGACTCTCGGTCCGTCCGGATATGCAATGGGATGATATGGATATGGGGATTTGGCTAAAAATTGTTAAGCCTCTGTGTCCTAGGGTGTCTGTGGTTGGGAAAGCTGGTACATCGACGTCGGTTAAAAAAGGCCATTTGTTTTTAATAAGAATTCTTGCAAGTGGGGTGCAACGTGTAAGTACAGGCATAAATGCTCAGAATGCGGGCTGCAAAAAGTCCAATTTCCAAAGTTCAAGAGGTGTTGCTGGAAAGGGGGAAGACAATGGTGCGGCCAGAAAGGGTGCAGCCTTGGTTAAAGGTGTACGCCAGGTTTAGGCCTGCAGATGCTTGGTTATCAGGTTTTTCCATTGGTTTTGTTATCCCATCCGTGGTAGTTTGAAGTCTGCCAGAGAAAACCCTTCGCTAGTCTTGGAGAAGCTGCTGGGGGAGGTGGAAAAAGGTAGGATGGCGGGTTCCTTTGGAGTATCGACAATGCCGAACATGAGGATTTCCCTACTGGGCCTAGTTCCGAAGAAGGAGCCGGGGAAATTTAGGTTGATTCACCATCTGTCATACCCGAAAGGTTTGTCGTTGAGTGATGGCATTGATGGGAGTCTGTCGGCAGTGACATACGTGTCATTTTCCCAGACGGTCAAGCTGGTAAAAAACGCGGGTAGAGGGGCGGCATCAAAGGTGCATTTCACTTACTACCAGTGCACCCGTCTTCGCAGTTTTTATTAGGTTGCCCAGTTAACAAGCAGTACTTCATTGACTTATGTCTGCCAATGGGATGCTCCACCTCCTGCTCGTACTTTGAGAAGTTTAGTTCGTTGCTACACTGGGTTACCGCCCATATGTCCGGTTTAAAGTCAATGGTGCATTACTTGGATGACTTTTTATTTGTGGGCCTGCCAGGATTGAATGTATGTGCCGGGCTTTTACAACAGTTCTCAGAGATGGCTTTGGATTTTAGGGTTCCATTAAATGCTGGCAAGACGGAAGGTCCTACTAACGTCCTGAATTTTCTCTGAATTCAAATGGACTCCTTGGATGTGGTGTGTAGGTTGCCAATGGACAAGATCTTAGATCTGACAGAATCCATCAGATCCGTTATGGCCGTAAAAAAGTGACGTTGAAAGTGATGCAGTCGTTGCTGGGAAAACTTAACTTTGACTGCCGGATTATGCCTATGGACAAGATATTTTCTAGATGCCTATCGCTTGCCACGGTGGGGGTTACACAGGCTCACCATCATATTAGGGTGACCAAGGAACACAGGAGTGATCTCAGAGTATGGTTGAGTTTGTCTTTCTCACTTTAATGGCCAGGTGGTTATTATACATGATCCAGTTAAGAACACTGGATTAGACCTTTTTACGGATGCGTCCGGTTCCGGTGGTTTTGGAGCTTATTTTATGGGCCATTGGTGTGCTGAGGCATGGCCACAGCATTGGGGTGTTGACGTGTTAAGGAACCTGGTTTTGCTTGAACTCTTTCCCATTGTTGTATCACTGTATCTGTGGTGTGACAGTTTGCATAACCGGCATGTGCTTTTTCACTGACAACCTGGGGGTTGTTCAGGCCATTAACGCTACTGCGCCATCTTCACTGCCGGTGATTAGGTCGCACAGAAAGCTAGTCCTGCGATGCTTAGAATGCAATATCTTTTGTAGGACTGTTCACAGGCCAGGTGATGCCCTCTCGTTTCAGTGTCAGAGATTACGACAGGCGGTGCTGGACGCGGATGGGATGAAGACACCTCTTCCTCTGGGGCTATGCATAGAGACACTGATCCGCAACTCACTGGCCAAGAGTACATGGAGTGCTACAAAAAATATGGAGAAAATGGGCACTGTTTTTTGACAGGGCAAAACAACAGGAGCCGCAAGGTAATACCACACAGGTGTTGTTGTTCTTTGTATTGGTAAAACACTCGCAGGGCATGTCTCTTACTGCACTGTCCAAAATTGTAGCCTTCTTTTTTTAACTTACATGGACAGGAGAATGTCACTAAGCTATTAATAGTTTGTCAAGTTTTTTTTTTTTCTTCAATAATCTTTATTGTTACAAAAATCTGTAGTTTTAGGTAATGACATTATCAACAGGCACTTCCAAAAGCATTTATTTTGACATTACATTCGTAAATTCTTAACAATTTCATAATCCATTTCAGATCATAATGTGACTACTCCACGTCATTTTCCCTTTTCTGCTTTCATACAGTAAATGGTTGCTGAAAATCTTCTTTCAACATAAAGAAGATCAACAAATTAACATTAAAAAGAAACATAAAAGAAAAGGAATATCCAATAACAAAATAAATACCAATTTGAATATGTTCAATACCTTTAAGTTCTCGTTTAAATTTTACCTGTATCGCAGGATGCCACCTCGTTCATCAAGTTTTTAAAGGTTTACGTAGGAGGATGGATAGCCTCGTTAAGGACAAGAGGAGGCTGCTTTCTTTTGCATTATTGGTTAGGATGGTGGGTTCTCTATCAGTATGTTCAGTTGAATAGGAAGCCATTTTATTTAAGGCAGCTTTTGTTTTGGCATTTTTGGAGCCTTTAGGATTGGTAGCACCTTCAAAATCAGTGGTTGGGGGTTTACTGTTGTCAGAGGTTAAGGTCAGTGGGGATTATATTTCCTTTTGTCTTATGAGATCAAAAACTGATTAATTAGGGAAGGGAAAGACTTCCCTATAATTTACCACATTCTGGATAGCAACTGTTGCCCTCTTTTTTGTGTTTCCCTTTATATAAAGTTGGCGCCCAGAAGGAGAGGGTTCTTTTATGGTTCATAAGGATGGTTCTAGCCTGTCCAGATTTCAATTTAATGCAGTGTTTAAAGCATGCTTATTGGCCTTGTGTTTGGACCCGGCCCAGTTTGGGACACACTCCTTTAGAATTGTGGCCGCCACGGAGACAGCTCGGCTTGGTCTGGATAAAGACATTGTTAAGAAGATTGGGATATGGGAGTCTTAAAGATTTTGTTCTTATATGCATCCACACTTTAATTTTATCTTGCTGGTCATACATTTATTTATTGGGCCGGGAGAACTGCAGTGGTAGACAGAGGTATCTAGCTGGGTCTTGATTCGTCAGTAGTATATGTGAGATGGTTTGGGTCTAGTGGCATGAGGTGGCATCAGTTGCTGCATGCCATAGTGGGACATTCCAGGGTTATGGGTCCGCAAATGGAGCCAAAAAGCCAACGGGTACTAGAGAGGACCTGCAAGGCGGTTAAAATCCTATCTGTAGCACTTTAAATGCAAATATACACACACTACTGTATTTTCAATTAAAGTGAAAGTGATGTTAGGTATTAAAATGAATAGCACAAGATTCTCAAGCTTGCAAATCTGCAATATAAAATACTTTTATTTCTGTTTAATTTCCGTGTTGTATCGATCCCGGCAATCAGTGTGTTAATACATATAATAGAACTCGCATGGACTAGAATATCATATTTACTGATTTATTAATATTGCATTATTTCTGAAATGTGGGTCCAATCGAAACTCGTAATTGAAACCCGTAGGCTTTGAAATCTCACCTCCATTTTTCAGTGACATAATGATTTTTGTTTCTGATCAGTGTTTTCAATAGCCACTGCAGGGTAATAGAAGGATAAACAATGTTATCAGGAAAATAAAGACTCCTGTCAGGACAGTCCCACTAATACAATCCTCTCCCACCCAGTGGACACTCGATAGGGGGGTGGAGAGAAGCAGATCTTTGGAAGTCCAAATACTAAACTTTAAATTTAACACTGTGGTCATATTTTAAAATGTACTCTTTGGAAGAGCTTCATTTAAAAATAAGCAATTTATTACCTTTATATGCAGTTATGCTCCTGTGGCATCTACCATTTTGCTTTCAGTAGATTCAATTATTCTGGGTGGAAAGATACTTTGAGCGCAAGGAAGTTTGTATCTGCACAATGGGAAAATGACAGTAACAAATGCTGCTGTGTAATCTACCATTTGGTTTCTCTTGAGCATCTTCCTGAGATGAGAAAATATATTTATAATATGGGAATGTGGTATCTAAAATTACTAGCACATTCAATAAGACACAGAAAGTGACAAAAGCAGCTGATGCCACCAAGAAAATGCAATCCCGCAGCAAAAAAAATTGCATACAGAAGATAAATATTTATACTTTTTGCTTTCTACAATCATCAATCAAGCTTAGTTTTTTAAAATACCATATAGGAAAAACTGACCACAATGGTCATTTAAAGGCACATGGAACACAATTGTATTTATGACTTTAAATCATTACAAAATTTGTATTTTTTTTTGCATGAAAATATATTATGTAAAATTGTTTATTCGTCATTGAAACGAATATGAAAATAACAGAGAATACAGTAGATCTCATTGACAGACAAGCATGACCCAAACAGCTAAATTACTGCTCATTGACTGATAGGGATAAGACCTCACGAGCAGATTAACATTTGAATGAGCATATTGTGCTTTGAATCCTTCATTTGAAAAAAAGCAAACATACCATGACACATTTACAGACATATTTCTTCAGATGACACAAGAGACAAAAAAATCTTTCCATGCCCTCTAATGATATTTCGCCACATTTTAAGCAAATATATATCTTTAATTTCCAGTCACACGGCTTTAGCTGCTTTCATTGTTAGTGAATAGAAATAACGCTAGCAAATAATCAGTATGAAAATCAAGAAAAAGTCTAGTGAGAGCCACAAGAAATAAGCACCAGACAAATCAGCATCGTTCGGAAAGCAGGGATTGAACTCTTCTCATTTATGTCGAGTACAACGTCAATCTTCTCCACAAAGCTGATTCCTTCCCGTGGTGGAAAATAACATTTTCATCTTTTATGTTTTTTTTCAAGAACTATGAATTAAACCCAACACAGCTGTCTAAGACATGCACAATGGATTTTTATGATACATAATCTGAAGAGAACAAAATATTGCTTTCCAGCCAAATCGTTATCTTTCACACAAGTATTTTAAGATCCTCAATGCAATGTTATTATGAGCACCTGAATATCGATTACTGTCAGCACATGAGATGCCAGACATTTGCTTTTTGCCTTTAGACAGATCCTTTCAAAAGCATTTCTATTTGTTTTTTATCCTTTACTGCATTTTTTTTCTGTAGTAGAATATTTAAATATCCGGTTGTGCTTATCCATAAGATTTTCTTGGCAAAGATACTGGAGTGGTTTGCCAGTTCCTTCTCCGGTGGACCTCAATTTGTCTGACCTCTCTGCTATAACCTGCCGATTTTGGGTGACTCTGCATGGTATAGCTCATTGAAGTACACAAGCCCCTTTACCACAACAAGGTAGAGATCAAGAAAGGCATATTATGTTATACCTGAATATATATAAATATATATATATATATACCGTATTTATCGGCGTATAACACGCACTTTTTCTCCCTGAAAATAGGGGGCAAATGATAGGTGCGTGTTATACGCCTCCGCTCCGCTCCTTGACTCGGTGACGTCACATGCGCACCACGTCATTAACATATACCAGGTGCTGGCACCCGGTATATGCTAATGACGTGGCGCGCTGGCGCGCATGTGACAATCACCGGGTCAAGGAGTGGAGGCTGGAGCAGAAGCAGGTGAGGGGGAGGTATTAAGGGGGGTTTAGGTTAAGGAGGAGGGGGGTTTAGGTTGAGGAGGAGGGGGGTTTAGGTTGAGATGGGGGCGTTAGAATGCGGAGGGGGGTTGCGTTTGAGGATGGGGGTTGAGGATAGTGGGGTTGAGGTTGAGGATAGGCGGGTTGAGGATGAGGAGGGAGGTTGAGGATTGGGCGTTGAGGGGATTTGAGGATGGGGGGTTGAGGAGGGGGGTTGAGGATGAGGAGGGGGGTTGAGGTTGAGGAGGGGGGTTGAGGTTGAGGAGGGAGGTTGAGGTTGAGGAGGGGGGTTGAGGAGGGAGGTTGAGGATGGGGGGGTTTGAGGAGGGAGGATGAGGTTTTTGCTTCAAAGTTCTTTATTTGAATTTTTTTTTCCCCTGAAATTCCCTTTCTTAAAATGAGGTGCGTGTTATATGCCAATAAATACGGTATATATATATATATATATATACTAGCGACTTGCCCGTCAAAAAATGACGGCAATGAGAAGTGTATGTTTGGAAAGTTGTTTAGTTATTAATAAACGTATTTGACATTTGAGGAACAGGTTCTAAATCCTTTGTTTGCTTAGTAGCTTTTTTTGGTGTATCTTTAATTTTTGCAGCTGATCTTCTGTCTTTTGCTTGCAATTCTTTTGCATTTTTTTTCTCGTCTAAGTTCCTTCTCCTGCTGGTTGGCCCATCTCTCTTGTCTTTCTCTAGTTTGACGTCGTCTTTTCTTGTTTGCTCTTGTTAGTAGCCATGTTAATCTGTAAAAGAAAATAATGTATAATTAGTTTAGTTTGAGATGTTAAGTTTGTTTTTTACATTTTTTATTATCAACAGTTTGTTTATATGTGCTTGTAGTTCATTGTAGCAGTACTTTCTTTGTATTGTTAAATAAGTGTTTTTTATTTTTTTAGTCTTACTTTCTGTCGTAGGTTGTAATTTTTGCCTTGCATGAATCGCACGCTCAAGTAACTGACACTATACCTTCTTCTACATTTAGTAGGAGTATACTGTTAATGTAAATGTATATATTTTTTGTTTTGGTAAAAAAAATGTTGTTGTACTTTTGACTTGCAGGCATAGTAGAGGGGAAAATTAGTCTTTGTAATTTTTTACTACAGGGGATTGTCATTTGGGTATTAGTACTATTTGTTGTAGTATTCTATTTTATGTGTGTGTTTAGGTTTTATGCTTAATATTGTACCTTACGACTGGAAATTGAGAATGATAAATGTTATGTAGTGTGTGTTTTGACACTTTTGTGGACTATGCTGTTTTATTTATATTTTTTGTGTAGATTTAAGTTTGGGTTTAATGTTAAACATTGTTGTCCGTAAAAGACAAATAATAGGTAAATGACAAATGTGTCACTAATATTTTGGTAAAGGTTATAATTATTCTGTGTTATTGTTTTTTTTTTCTGTTGACATGGATGCAGAGCAAACATGTTTATTTAGTTTTCTCTTTTTTTACTTGTTCTACTGTACCTTGGTTGAAGTGTGATTTCAAGCAGAATCTTTGTTGGTCCGCTGTTGAAAGTCTTCGTCCGATGCTCTTCACGCAGTGTCTGTTGTAAAAGAAAAAGTAAAATGTTATTTGATTTGAATGTATTTGTAATGAATAGCATATTTCATTGTTTTGGTCTATTGTATCTGTTATGGTGAATTTTTCTGCTATGCTGTTTTTTGTGCAACCTTTTAAAAATACTTTAATTGTATCCAGTTATCCTTTTTTTTTTTTACGGTAATTATTAATGTTTTTCCTATTTTGGATATGATCGCAATGGTTTTAGCATTATCCTGTTTTGTGTCCACCACTTTTGATATGCTTATTTAGGCTTCTTTGTAAGGCTTATAGGTTATTAAACAGTAAAGAAGAATATTATTATTATCTGTTTCTGTGATTTTTGTTACAATCCTATTTTGTGTCCACCATACTTTATTTGTTCAATTAGTGTTCTTTATGAGTATTCAATCATGTTGGACAGTACAAATCAATGTTAATTGACTTTTCTATATCATGTTGTGCTTTTTTTTTAATCCTGTTTTGTGTTCACCACTTTTTGGTTGCTGCATTTAGCTTGTGGGTGATGGTTGGAGGTTATTTTACAGTAAAGAGGAGGAATAGTTTTGTTTTATGTATGTTGCTAATGTTTCAGATGCTATCCTGTTTTGTGGCCACCTCTTTTTTTTTCAGTTTCTGTGAAACTGTCTGTCTTCCTAAATTGTATAGGTCTTTGTGAAGTTTGTTGAACTGTGTTTTGTTCCTTATTCAATTTATATGTATTTTTTTTTTTTTTTTTTTATTTGAAATTGTTATATTGGCGGCCATTAAACATATATAGTTCCTTTATTTTTTCTACTTGTTATACTTTACCTTGATTGAAGTGTTGTTCTTGTCCGAATGACAGAGGGTCCCCTCCTGCAAATCTTAATCCGCCGGTCTTCTTGTAGTGTCTGTTTGAAAAAGAAAGTGAAATAGTTAATTGTATATTTCTTCTTTTTGATTTAGTAAAGCATGGTCTTTTTCAGCATGTAATCTATTTTTCTATCTTACCTCTTCTTCTTTCTTTGTGTTCTTTAAAAAGGATTCTCGTTCACAGTGCACGGTGCAAATTCTTGAGTGAAGCTGTTGATGCAGAGTCTGTTTGAATAGTGAAAAAAAGGGCAAAGATTCAGCTTTAGGTTACATATGTATTAGTGTCATATTATTTTTTGCTATGAGTTGCAGTAAATTAATGTCATTTAAAATATACTTGTTTAATTAGTTTCGGTTAACATTAGTTTGTTTTAGGGCCTACACACATAAATGTGCGTGTCACATATCACTATACATGAATCACCTTTTCATAGTTAAAGTTGTTTTGTTTTTTGTCCTGTCTTGATAATAAAATGTAATATATTATAGCTTACCTCTCAGTTGTAATTTGCACAGTGTAAAGTAGGAAATTAGGAAATAATTCTCTTCTCAAGTAACAGCAGCAGTTAACTATCCAGTCACTCCGTTCATCACCTGAGTAGAAATGTAGAATTTTCTGGAAAGTAGGCAGTATTTATAAACTTTCAGGTGTCTCAGACTGTTACAACGCAATACGCATGCGCTATTTGCAATCCAGCTTACAATTTGCGTTCCATCCGCCATTTTATGCGTAGTAGTTTTCAAAATGGTGGTTAATATCACTGTGGTACGTGGTAGCACTGTGGTACGTGCTTCGCGAGGTTCCGCATTTGCGGACAAACACAGCCGATGTTGGATCCTCCACCACCGCAAATTTGCGGGAGAACTGCTTTGCGAGGGAGGCAGTTCTTGCAGGCTCGCTGCGTGTTTGTTCTGAGTCTTCGCGTCTGACACGCCAACGTCCATCCAGAACAGAAAACGTGACTCAGAGAAGGCAACCATTTGCCGATAAGGTCCAATTTTAGTACTGTTCTGCAAATTGAACACCCCTCTCATTCTCACACACACACACAAAACACTTGAACATAAATATCGTAGAAATTAATACATTAAAGTTTGTGTTTTTTTACATTCTAATAATATTACCAACTTTCAAAGTTTTTTTGTTTTTTTTTAAGCTACATTTTATTGTGTGAATATGCTTACATTAAAGTAAAACTGAGAGATCTGCTCAAAACACTATTAATAATGTAGAATCACAAAGAAACTAATTGAGAGGCATAGGTTTTCAGATTCAGTGTCACAGTTACCAAAATGCTCAGAATTTGCCTTCATTTTCAAACATTCACATATATTTTCTGATTGGCTTTGGATTATACTGAACCTCTGATTTCCAGGGGATTCTGGGAGTTCCAGTCCTGTTATTGCTTTACTGCTTACTTCCCTCCTCTTTTAGATTACATCTATTAAAATGTACAGTGGGTTTAAGTGTGCCAGCTGGTTAGTGCAATGATTGCGACTAGCTTGGGATGACTCGGAAAGATATCTAAAGACTGGTTCTCCCCTCCTACTTTAAGTCAAGAAGATACAGAGTAAGAAATGACAGGAGCCTTTTAATTACAATGCAGGGTTCAATAAAGTATAAGAGATGCACAAAACAAGAGGTAATGTTATGAAGTTTCAAAGTGAAACCTTTCAGGAAGTAGTTAAAAGAGAAAAGACTACTTTATATAAAGGGTGGTGCAAAGATGGAATAGTCTCCAGGTAGAAGTGGTATATATTAATTCAGTAAGCAAATCTAAACATCCATGATCCTGAACATAAAATGGGACCAAAAGAAAACAGAAATAAATATGTATTCCATCTTTCTACAAACAAAAAAAGAAATACATCAAGTTCCAGAAAAATAAAAATAATATATCCTCAGAGTTTACAAAATGAGGAGCTACAGTGGATATAAAGAGTCTACACACCCCTGTTAAAATGTCAGGTTTCTGTGCTGTAAAAAAAAATTAGACAAAGATAAATCATTTCAGAACTTTTTCCACCTTTAAATGTGACCTATAAACTGTACAACTCAATTGAAAAACAAACTGAAATCTTTTAGGTGGAGGGAAAAAAAAAAAATTAATGTGGTTGCATAAGTCTGCACACCCTCTTATAACTGGGGATGTAGCTGTGTTCAGAATTAAGCAATCACATTCCAAATCGTGTTAAATAGGAGTCAGCATACACCTGCCATCATTTAAAGTGTCTCTGATTAACCCCAAATAAAGTTCAGCTGCTCTAGTTGGTCTTTCCTGAAAGTTTCTTAGTCGCATCCCACAGCAAAACCCTTGGTCCACAGAGAGCTTCCAAAGCATCAGAGGGATCTTATTATTAAAAGGTATCAGTCAGGAGAAGGGTACAAAAGAGGCATTAGATATACCATGGAACACAGTGAAGACAGTCATCATCAAGTGGAGAAAATATGGCACAACAGTGACATTACCAAGAACTGGAGCTCCCTGCAAAATTGATGAAAAGACGAGAAGAAAACTGGTCTGGGAGGCTACCAAGAGGCCTACAGCAACATTAAATGAGCTGCAGGAATATCTGGCAAGTAATGGCGGGGTAGAGTGGCAAGACGAAAGCCTTTTCTGACAAAGAAAAACATCCAAGCCAGGCTACATTTTGCAAAAACACATCTGTTGTCTCCCAAAAGCATGTGGGAAAGGGTGTTATGGTCTGATGAAACCAAGGTTGAACTTTTTGGCCATAATTCCAAAAGATATGTTTGGCACAAAAACAACACTGCACATCACCAAAAGAACACCATACCCACAGTGAAGCATGGTGGTGGCAGCATCATGCTTTGGGACTGTTTTTCTTCAGCTGGAAGTGGGGCCTTAGTTAAGATAGAGGGAATTATGAACAGTTCCAAATACCAGTCAATATTGGCACAAATCCTTTAGGCTTCTGCTAGCAAGCTGAACATGAAGAGGAACTCCATCTTTCAGCATGACAACGACCCAACGCATCCAAATCAACAAAGGAATGGCTTCACCAGAAGAAGATTAAAGTTTTGGAATGGCCCAGCCAGAGCCCAGACCTGAATCCGATTGAAAATCTGTGGGGTGATCTGAAGAGGGCTGTGCACAGGAGAGTGTTTTTGCAAAGAAGAGTGGACAAATCTTGCCAAGTCAAAATGTGCCATGCTGATAGACTCATACCCAAAAAGACTGAGTGCTGTAATAAAATCAAAAGGTGCTTCAACAAAGCATTAGTTTAAGGGTGTGCATACTTATGCAACCATATTATTTTATTTTTATATTTTTTCTTCCCTCTACCTTAAAGATTTCAGTTGGTTTTTCCATTGAGTTGTACAGTTTATAGGTCACATTAAAGGTGGAAAAGGTTCTGAAATGATTTATCTTTGTCTCATTTTTTTACAGCACAGAAACCTGACATTTGAACAGGGGTGTATAGACTTTTTATATCCACTGTATATATAGGCAAAATATACTTGAGGTTTGTGCAAACAGAAGCTGTACACACAGGCACACTATATCATGCCCATAATATTTTGAACACAAGGTGTTTTAAATGTATGCTAGTCCTAAACCCCAAGTCTAGTAGTTATGTGTCTGTTATGTTGACAGTCGTTTAATAAAAGTGGCTGTGGCCCAGTGTTTTTATAAAGGTGGTGTGATTTATTGAGTAAAAGGGAAAAGGAGGTGATTTACTCCAGTGACCTTGTCTACCATGCTTTGTCAAGCGATCCCTAGAGGACAAAATGGACAGAAGGGGGCATGACCTAAGCTAGCAAAGAGGATAACAGCTAAGGTCATGGAGTAAATTCCCAACTTATTCTTTTAAATTCATGGCATCTAAAATTAGTTATTTGTTCTAATAACTTTCACAGGGGAAGCAGCGGGTACTTTGCTCCCAGGAGCCTAAGTTGGGAAAAGACCAGGGCCCTGGGTTAGGAGTTGGCTTACCTGCCCCTGCTTTGGGGGTTGAACCCGGTCCACTTAAGGTTAGGAATGCCTCTCGCTGGTCAATCCATGGAAGACCTGGCAGCAAACTCTGGTTGGTCATGTACCAGTTATGTGGACAATTGTTTAATAAAAGTGACTGTGGCCCAATTCTTTCCAAAGGTAGTGTGGTTTATTGAGTAAAGAGAGAAAGGAGGTGGTTGACTCCAGTGACATTTCTACCATGCTTGGTCATACCTCCATACCCCAACCCCCCACGCAGTGTCTCTGTACCTACATGTGCATCACTGTTTATGTGCCTATGTTTATATCCAGTTGAATAGATTTCTTCAAGTGTGCTGGTGCTATACATTCCTGAATCCCAATGTTAGTATGTGCAGAGGTGTTTGTGGATGTGATTGAGTGTTTCTGAATGTATTCTAGTATATGTACAGTCCAGTATCATGGTCGAGCTTGATAATGGCTCAAATTGGGTATGTGAAGTGTAAAGTTTGAAAAAAGTGCTTGCGTGTGGTGAATTGTGTACCTCAAAGTGTGAGATTGTGTGGTTCAGAGCCCTTGAGTCTCTGAACACTACAACATGCTATAAAGCAGAAATAATCAATAGGCTGACTTTAGGTCTATCTTTTATATCATATGAGCCTTCAAAACATTACTAAAAAGCTATAAATGGAAATTCACTGTAAAAACTTCTTCTTATGCCTATCTGAATTGTATTATATTAAAATATATGTAAGTGTATCCATAAAACCTTGATTCCAGACCTTGACTTTATTTTCACAAATACAATCAACCTAGGTGAATTTTGTAGAAATTAATCAAATACCCATTCTCTATAGTAAACTGTAGTCTAGGAGCTTGCTATATACTTTGTTTTAAAACATGGCATTTTCTGTCATTTTCTTTTCTACTGCGTCAAATTATAAAGCCTAGGCTAATAATAACTAGGAATTATAAGGCATTAACACCCTTATTAAACACCAATACAAATGAATATGTTGCATGCTGAAAATGCATTAAAGAAACAACCTTCAAATGTATATTTTATTTCCAGCTACAACACACAGTGGTGTTGGAGTAGCTGAATGTTTTGCACTATGTCTGGATAATTCTCAGTGAGTGTCCTCCGTGTCATATCTGTTAATATGCCACTGTCTGAGTGATCAGATCACCTTTCTATAAAAATAATAATCTTCCTTTCTTCCTTAATAAATAGAGAGACCCCCTTCACTCCGGTCTGCTGCCAGAAGCAGGGGGCCACTACCATGCTCTGGAGCTTTGACCCTGCTGCACCACCACTGTGTAGAGGTACCTATACTATTATGTACAGAGAGAAGATATCCATTAAGTATTATAGAGAGAAAATTAATCTCCTAAAGCTCATTGCTTAGTACAAAGAGAAGAGGTCTATGCAATGTTATGTATGATGAAATTGTCTGTAGAGTGTTATATGTAAATAAAACTTCTCCCCAGTATTTTATATACAGACAGAAGCTGCCACTTTGTTGCTATGTGCAGACAGAACATGTCTCCTAATAGAAAGGTTTATGGTACGGCAGCAGTTAATCTGTGCTGGCAGGGGAAGCGGCAATGATGCAGGGACAGGCGTATGCTGTTCATACACAATGACAGGAAGGACACAGAGCTCCACTTACCCCCCTCCCTGCAGGACCATCACCAGAGAGGGGGGTCTAGTATGCTATTTACAGACACAAATATGGGCTTTGCAGTGCATTGCACTTTCCTGCTTCTGAATGTCACTTATTTCCCTTCTACACAAGTGCAGAGTATCATTCTTTCCACTACTTAGGCACTTGCAGATCATTGCTCTTAACTCTCTAAGCACAACACTCCTGCCCATACTAGTCATATGCACATGTTGATTGGCACAATCATCTCCAGCACTACACAATTATTCATCACTGAGCAACTCATTCTGGCAGTGAAGTAGTGAAATAACATAAAAAAAATCTGAACATGAGCTGTATCTCTCTGCGGTGCTGGCACAGGATAAATGATGCCAATTATTGCACTATTGTTCTGCTGATACCAAGCCTGGCACTGGGATAAAAGCTTACATAAACACAGTGTCTGTATCCTACCATCACACCCCCTCCCTGATGTTCCCTCAAACAGGAAGGAGAACCCCCACACACCACCTCTCCCTGAAGCAGCTTTCATCCCAGAGAAGCTGGGTCACAGGTCAGCTCCCACCTTGAGAAAGAGAAAGTGCAGGATATGGGGGACATTTTGGACAAAGAGCTTATTATGCTGCATTTTGGCAACAGGCCCACCATTAGTGAAATTAAGGGTGTCTTTCCTGAATTAAGTGTAGACGGTGGGTGAGGGGAAGGTGACAACTAATCCGTAGAAACTATCCAAGAATATATTTTCAAGCAAGATTTTCCTATGTTAGCAGCTTGCACAAACGGCTGGTACTAGTTACTGATAATTACCACTAGCTTCAAAATGTCCATATTAATGAAGCCAACGAAATATGAAGTTGAAAAGGTTATAACGATACAAGAAAGACACTAATTAACAGTTTCTGAAAATCGGGTAACTTATCTTCCAGTTAGATGTCCCCTCTCTCTTTCAGTACTTTATTACTCAGAGCTCCCTCATACACTTCAAGCCTCGCTGCGTTCACTACACGTTTACCTCTGTTCCTTATTCATTAGCAGTTGCAGAGGATTCTGGGAGATATCATAGGTTTCAGAGCTTGGAGGCATTTTAATTAGTGACAATTCCAGCAGTGAAAGAAATAAGAGATGGGCAACCTATGGAGAACAAAATAGAAAGACAAGGAGGTGACGGCTAACAGAGCTACATAGCTTCTGAGCAGCTTAGATCAGAGTAAACAGACCAGATCCCACTGTTTATCAGAACAATCTGACTTTTATATGATCAATAACAGTATACAGGGCACAGGTTTCCAAATACAGTATACAACATGTCTTTTATGTGATCAATAAAAAGTGTACAGGGCACAGGTTCCCAAATACAGTATACAACATGTCTTTTATGTGATCAATAACAGTGTACAGGCTCCCACATACAGTATACAACATGTATTTTATGTGATCAATAACAGTGTACAGGGCACAGGCTCCCACTTACAGTATATAATGTATTTTATGTGATCAATAACAGTGTACAGGGCACAGGTTCCCAAATACAGTATATAATGTATTTTATGTGATCAATAAAAGTGTACAAAGCACAAGCTCTCACATACCGTATATAATGTCTTTTATGTGATCAATAACAGTGTACAGGGCACAGGTTCCCAAATACAGTATATAATGTCTTTTATGTGATCAATAACAGTGTACAGGGCACAGGTTCCCAAATACAGTATATAATGTATTTTATGTGATCAATAAAAGTGTACAAAGCACAAGCTCTCACATACCGTATATAATGTCTTTTATGTGATCAATAACAGTGTACAGGGCACAGGCTCCCACATACAGTATACAACATGTATTTTATGTGATCAATAACAGGGCACAGGCTGCCACATATAGTATACAACATGTATTTTATGTGATCAATAACAGTGTACAGGGCACAGGCTCCCACATATAGTATACAACATGTATTTTATGTGATCAATAACAGGGCACAGGCTGCCACATATAGTATACAACATGTATTTTATGTGATCAATAACAGTGTACAGGGCACAGGCTCCCACATATAGTATACAACATGTATTTTATGTGATCAATAACAGTGTACAGGGCACAGGCTCCCACATATAGTATACAACATGTATTTTATGTGATCAATAACAGTGTACAGGGCACAGGCTCCCACATACAGTATACAACATGTATTTTATGTGATCAATAACAGGGCACAGGCTGCCACATATAGTATACAACATGTATTTTATGTGATCAATAACAGTGTACAGGGCACAGGCTCCCACATATAGTATACAACATGTATTTTATGTGATCAATAACAGGGCACAGGCTCCCACATATAGTATACAACATGTATTTTATGTGATCAATAACAGGGCACAGGCTGCCACATATAGTATACAACATGTATTTTATGTGATCAATAACAGTGTACAGGGCACGGGCTCCCGCATACAGTATACAACATGTATTTTATGTGATTAATAACAGTGTACAGGGCACGGGCTCCCGCATACAGTATACAAAATGTCTTTTATATGATCAACTAGCGACTTGCCCGTCAAGAATGACGGCAATTGAAGCCTGGCAATGCTGTTTGCCACACAATGCGAGGCTATGGCCCCATCTACGTGCTTCGGGACCAAAGTCCTACGTGTCGTAATTTTGCGGCCGCCGCTAAGTCCAGGGGCCCCGCATGTCTCAGGATGCCTTTGGCGCCATTGCAGCTAAGTCCCACGGGCCTCGCTATGAGCGTCATCTCCACCCTTGCAATGAGCGCCTTTTGCAGCTAAGTCCCACGGGCCTCCACCCCCGCAACTGCGCCCCTCGCTTTGTGAGCCCCGCTACGTGACGACAACTCGCAAATTGACAACTATTATAGTTGATAACAGTTTACAAGCTCCCACATATAGTATACAACATGTCTTTTATGTGATCAATAACAGTGTACAAAGCACGGGCTCCCACATACAGTATACAACATGTTTTTTATATGATCAATAACAGTGTACAGGGCACGGGCTGCCACCTACCGTATACAAGTCTTTTATATGATCAATAACAGTGTACAAAGCACGGGCTGCCACCTACCGTATACAAGTCTTTTATATGATCAATAACAGTGTACAAAGCACGGGCTCCCACATACAGTATACAACATGTTTTTTATATGATCAATAACAGTGTACAGGGCACGGGCTCCCACATACAGTATGCAACATGTCTATTATATGATCAATAACAGTGTACAGGGCACAGGCTCCCACACACAGTATGCAATATGTCTATTATATGATCAATAACAGTGTACAAAGCACGGGCTCCCACATACAGTATACAACAAGTCTTTTATATGATCAATAACAGTGTACAGGGCACGGGCTGCCACCTACAGTATACAAGTCTTTTATATGATCAATAACAGTGTACAGGGCACGGGCTGCCACCTACCGTATACAAGTCTTTTATATGATCAATAACAGTGTACAAAGCACGGGCTCCCACATACAGCATACAACATGTTTTTTATATGATCAATAACAGTGTACAGGGCACGGGCTGCCACCTACAGTATACAACAAGTCTTTTATATGATCAATAACAGTGTACAGGGCACGGGCTGCCACCTACAGTATACTAGTCTTTTATATGATCAATAACAGTGTACAGGGCATGGGCTCCCACATACAGTATACAAGTCTTTTATTTGATCAATAACAGTGTACAGGGCACGGGCTCCCACATACAGTATGCAACATGTCTATTATATGATCTATAACAGTGTACATGGCACGAGCTCCCACACACAGTATGCAACATGTCTATTATATGATCTATAACAGTGTACAGGGCACGGGCTGCCACCTACAGTATACTAGTCTTTTATATGATCAATAACAGTGTACATGGCATGGGCTGCCACCTACAGTATACAACAAGTCTTTTATATGATCAATAACAGTGTACAGGGCATGGGCTCCCACATACAGTATACAAGTCTTTTATTTGATCAATAACAGTGTACATGGCACGGGCTCCCACACACAGTATGCAACATGTCTATTATATGATCTATAACAGTGTACATGGCACGGGCTCCCACACACAGTATGCAACATGTCTATTATATGATCTATAACAGTGTACAGGGCACGGGCTCCCACATACAGTATGCAACATGTCTATTATATGATCTATAACAGTGTACATGGCACGGGCTCCCACACACAGTATGCAACATGTCTATTATATGATCTATAACAGTGTACAGGGCACGGGCTCCCACATACAGTATGCAACAAGTCTTTTATATGATCTATAACAGTGTACATGGCACGGGCTCCCACACACAGTATGCAACATGTCTATTATATGATCTATAACAGTGTACAGGGCATGGGCTGCCACCTACAGTATACAACAAGTCTTTTATATGATCAATAACAGTGTACAGGGCATGGGCTCCCACATACAGTATACAAGTCTTTTATTTGATCAATAACAGTGTACAGGGCACGGGCTCCCACATACAGTATGCAACATGTCTATTATATGATCTATAACAGTGTACATGGCACGGGCTCCCACACACAGTATGCAACATGTCTATTATATGATCTATAACAGTGTACAGGGCACGGGCTCCCACATACAGTATGCAACAAGTCTTTTATATGATCTATAACAGTGTACATGGCACGGGCTCCCACACACAGTATGCAACATGTCTATTATATGATCTATAACAGTGTACAGGGCATGGGCTGCCACCTACAGTATACAACAAGTCTTTTATATGATCAATAACAGTGTACAGGGCATGGGCTCCCACATACAGTATACAAGTCTTTTATTTGATCAATAACAGTGTACAGGGCACGGGCTCCCACATACAGTATGCAACATGTCTATTATATGATCTATAACAGTGTACAGGGCACGGGCTCCCACATACAGTATGCAACATGTCTATTATATGATCTATAACAGTGTACATGGCACGGGCTCCCACACACAGTATGCAACATGTCTATTATATGATCTATAACAGTGTACAGGGCACGGGCTCCCACATACAGTATACAACAAGTCTTTTATATTCATCAATAACAGTGTACAGTGCACGGGCTCCCACACACAGTATACAAGTCTTTTATATGATCTATAACAGTGTACAGGGCACGGGCTCCCACATACAGTATGCAACAAGTCTTTTATATGATCTATAACAGTGTACAGTGCACGGGCTCCCACATACAGTATGCAACAAGTCTTTTATATGATCTATAACAGTGTACAGTGCACGGGCTCCCACATACAGTATGCAACAAGTCTTTTATATGATCTATAACAGTGTACAGTGCACGGGCTCCCACATACAGTATGCAACATGTCTATTATATGATCTATAACAGTGTACAGGGCACGGGCTCCCACATACAGTATGCAACATGTCTATTATATGATCTATAACAGTGTACAGGGCATGGGCTCCCACATACAGTATGCAACATGTCTATTATATGATCTATAACAGTGTACAGGGCACGGGCTCCCACATACAGTATGCAACATGTCTATTATATGATCTATAACAGTGTACAGGGCATGGGCTCCCACATACAGTATGCAACATGTCTATTATATGATCTATAACAGTGTACAGGGCATGGGCTCCCACATACAGTATACAAGTCTTTTATATGATCAATTACAGTGTACAGGGCATGGGGATGTCTTTTATATGGTCTCTTAGTTTATAGAATCTAACCATTTCTACCCTAATCACTTACTACTTTATCTACCCTTTCTTATTTATATGTAAAAACATGTTTAAGTAAAGAGAAGATGGCAAATACATGTAGAGAATGTGTCCTGTAGTTTCCTTTGTTTTGTGATGAGCATTATAATAATTTTACTGCTTCATCTTACAGTGGATATTACTTCCTACAAACAGAAATAATTCATTGTGCCTAAGCAGAAACAGCTTTCTCTTTTGTCATCTTAAGAGTTAGATCATCTGCTGGTAGATGACGAAGGCATCTCTTATTTACAGTACTGACATCATGCATATGGGAGGAGCTAAAGTGAAAACCGCTCCTACATCCACTATGTTTACAGGACATTATATTTTTAAATACTACATGTTTTTTTTAAATGTCTGAATTACTACAGGTAATATTCCGCCTCCATCTTTATTTCTTATACAATATAATCATGGATGGCTCTCTGATTCTCCTTATTCACTTTCACTGCTGTATCTATTTTTGTGATATGGGACTGACAGGCACACCAGTTGTGTGGTGTATGCTAAGAAATTCAGCATACAAATCCACTTAGGATCAGTGGATGTGACCTGAGAGCGATTCTAAGTGTGTGATTTAATTTGCACACATGACTACAGATACACAAAATTTGGTTCACACCTAATCACATCTTAGATAAAACACAGGGAAATCATCTGGAGAGTGGAGATGAGCAGATCAGGTCTGAATAGTAGATATTGGGGAGCAAATATAGTCCGACAAGTATAATCTGAAGATTATTATTGTCACTGTATTTAAGATGTTACTTCCTTAACTAGTTTGGAAGCTGGTCTGTGTACCAGAATCAAATCTATTCCTTTACATCACTCTGGTAAGAGATGACCACACACAGATCATTATTGCCTGCCCAGCTAATGACCTTTTCACAGATTCCAGCTAGCTTACAAAGGGTTAAAAATAGACACCGGAGAGGCGCAAGCTTCTGCCTTCTTTAAAGCAGCGACTGGTTCTACCTCATTCCAGAAGTCGCTGGCTGACAGGAGTGGGGCGCATGTGTCAGGTAGATGATGATCCTGACGCCTTCACACAGAGTCTCAAGTCCAGGCCGTCTCTTCCACACTTCTCCCTCCCTCCTTCCCAGGTGAGAGGTGAGTTTGGGATCAGTGATCTGGACTACTGGCAAATGCACACTGAACCCTGGGCAGGCATTAATGGAGATCTAATGTGACCAGTGAAAAAAAAAGAATGACACAGGAGAGAAATGAAAAAGAGAGAGAATTGTAAATAGATCCATGAAGAATAAAAGGTAAATTTTCTAAGTTAAACAAAGATAAAGAGGCTTATTGTGGAATACCAAACGCCATGGATAAAAGGAAGTGCAGATAAAAAAAAAAGATGTAAAGGAACTAGAGAGGAAAGAGATAAGATGAGCAGAGACACAGAGAGCTGATGTCGTTTTCCTTCTGGCTTTTCTCCAAATGAATCTGGTAATTAAAAATCAGCACAGATAAATTGGCTGCATCTTGTGGCATTCAGCCAGAACTGTCTCCTCACCGCAAGCACCTCTCTGGAAAACAATCTCTTATCTGCCTCATGTCCCCCTCTCTCTCTCACCACTCTCTTCTGTGTGCCTCTTAATCCCTGCTGTCTGATCTCTACATTCCCTTGCTCACTATTCACCACTTTCTAATATTCCTCTTTTTCCTGTCTCTCTATCTCTAATCCATGCAAGCTCTAGTTTCTTTCTTCTCTTTACCTGTCTCTCTCCCTCTGTTCTCTTTGTCTCAGTTCCTCTGTACCTCTTGTCCTGCGGTTCTTTCTGTCTGCCTCTCTATTTCCATCTCTCGCTTTTCATGACAGCTCATTAAATTTAGATTGTCTGTACCAGAGATGGGTATAATTGCTGATTCCCTCCTGAGCTACCTGCAGAGCATTGCACCTTAATGATTTTTCCAGCATATTATTTTTGCCTGTAATAGCTATGCAGATAATCACTTCTTTATCTTTCCAAAAGCAGAGACTTACAGATAGTTTGGATATCTCTCCTTATAAGACACACACAGTGCATTGCTCCTTATTATAATGCCAGAAAGAAACCTTCAGGTGAATCCAGTTCGTACTGAAGTGCTAATCTCCACTATGCAGAATATTAAACCCTTAAAAAAAACATTTACTAAATCATGGATCACACAAATCAGCTGCATTAAGCTTGGTAGCCAATGGTGTTAATATGTCTTATTGGGGATGGTTTTTGTTGACACTCTAACTATACACTAACTGGGTGTCCTGACATGATGTCCCACACCCAGCCAAGATATATGCTTCCTCTGGCTTGCTACTGTGTGGACACAACAACACATAATTACTATTTGTGGCTGAAACTCATTCCCTCAGTCCTGTCCACAGCCAAGATCACAAGATCAGCACAGGAATAGCAGACTGAGAAGCACAGGCATCTAGGAGGAGAGGTTGGTAATGAGGTGAGCTGTGCGGTCAGATGGAGAATAGTATAAGAATACACTGGTTCTGTATTCAAAGAGAAGGAAGGAGTACTAATAAATGAGAGGGTTGGTTTCAATAGCATAATAAACCTGGGCTAATTCAATGAGTTTAAAAGCAACGAATACTTGAAAAGCTGAATACATGTGTTAGCAGTGGAACAGCAGGGTATGCTGTGTTACAATATACGGGTAAAGAGGAAAAGCAAGGTGTGTTTTGTTGCAGTATAAAGGTTTCAGTCATAGTTGAGTATATGATATTTTGCAGGATGAACTCCTCAGTCAGCACTGGAATAGTAGTGTATGTGGTACAGCAGGAGGAAGTTGTCAGTCAGTACTGGAATAGCAGATGTACTGCTGTACTTGGAGAAGATCTCTCTGTGTCAAGTGTGTTCGCACTGGAATAGCACTCTGTACTGATGGACTGAGAACGGCGCAGTAAGTGTTAAGATACACAGGAAGCCACAGGGTGGATCAGACATCAAGAAACAAAGATGGAAAATACTAATAAACTCTGCTAATGACAACTAATTAGCTTTGGAAGCACAGGGGTGACTGAGCGGCAAAGACAGACGCAGGGTGAGACACACAGACAATACAGAGACTTACAGGAAAGGACGAGGCGACGCACACCCAGAACAGTGTGATGGGGTGGGGGGACAGGCTAATTATGCAGAAAGAGGGACAGGGCTGGGGAGGGACTGAAATCTTTGAAGATTCAGTCTGAGAGGAAACCTAAAGACGAGAGTACAGAGAGTGAAAAAGGTATGGATTTGAGATATTTGTATGATCTGATTTAGGGGAAGAGGACGACGCTTCACAATCAGGTAGGAGAGGATGTCTGTACTGGTCAGCTGGTTGCATAGAGGAGATTGTTGGTAGAGGAAGTCTGAAGTTTCTGGGCTTTTTGTACTGGAAACAGAGATCAGATAATCTCTGCCCCAACAGTAACTCTGAAATCTCAGAATTGCTGCTTTTGAGGGTTGTTTGAGCTTGTGGTTTTGAGGAGGTCAAAGCTGATTTGGGTAAAAGGTGCACTGAGATGGTGTTTAAAAAGAGAAGTGGTCTGAGCTATCATTTGGAGGTGCTCTCCATTCATGGTTAGGATAGCTAGATCTGTGCTGACAGCAGAGGCGGAGACAGTACGTCTATGCTAGTGGTTGCAGGAGTACAGGAGGTGCTGATGGCTGCTGTGAAAAGTATGATTGTGCTTTTAGCTGCAGGCAAGGAGGTTATTTCTATGAAAGTAGCTGGGGAAGAGAAGGTCTGTGCTGGTACCTGCAAGTGTAGAGTATGACTGTGTTAATAACTGTGAGAGAAGAGTATGTCTGTGCTGGGGACTTGGGGGGAAGAGTATGTCTGTATCTGGACTTTGGGGAGGGGAGAGTATGTCTGCTTGGGGGGAAGGAAGAGTACGTGTCTGCGCTTGGGGGGAAGAAAGAGTACGTGTCTTCGCTTGGGGGGAAGAAAGAGTACGTGTCTTCGCTTGGGGGGAAGAAAGAGTATGTGTCTGCGCTTGGGGGGAAGAAAGAGTACGTGTCTGCGCTTGGGGGGGAAGAAAGAGTACGTGTCTGCGCTTGGGGGGGAAGAAAGAGTACGTGTATGCGCGTGGGGGGGGAGAAAGAGTACGTGTCTGCGCTTGGGGGGGAAGAAAGAGTACGTGTCTGCGCTTGGGGGGGAAGAAAGAGTACGTGTCTGCGCTTGGGGGGGAAGAAAGAGTACGTGTCTGCGCTTGGGGGGGAAGAAAGAGTACGTGTCTGCGCTTGGGGGGGAAGAAAGAGTACGTGTCTGCGCTTGGGGGGGAAGAAAGAGTACGTGTCTGCGCTTGGGGGGGAAGAAAGAGTACGTGTCTGCGCTTGGGGGGGAAGAAAGAGTACGTGTCTGCGCTTGGGGGGGAAGAAAGAGTACGTGTCTGCGCTTGGGGGGGGAAGAAAGAGTACGTGTCTGCGCTTGGGGGGGAAGAAAGAGTACGTGTCTGCGCTTGGGGGGGAAGAAAGAGTACGTGTCTGCGCTTGGGGGGGAAGAATGAGTACGTGTCTGCGCTTGGGGGGGAAGAAAGAGTACGTGTCTGCGCTTGGGGGGGGAGAAAGAGTACGTGTCTGCGCTTGGGGGGGGAGAAAGAGTACGTGTCTGCGCTTGGGGGGGAAGAAAGAGTACGTGTCTGCGCTTGGGGGGGAAGAAAGAGTACGTGTCTGCGCTTGGGGGGGAAGAAAGAGTACGTGTCTGCGCTTGGGGGGGAAGAAAGAGTACGTGTCTGCGCTTGGGGGGGAAGAAAGAGTACGTGTCTGCGCTTGGGGGGGAAGAAAGAGTACGTGTCTGCGCTTGGGGGGGAAGAAAGAGTACGTGTCTGCGCTTGGGGGGGAAGAAAGAGTACGTGTCTGCGCTTGGGGGGGAAGAAAGAGTACGTGTCTGCGCTTGGGGGGGAAGAAAGAGTACGTGTCTGCGCTTGGGGGGGAAGAAAGAGTACGTGTCTGCGCTTGGGGGGGAAGAAAGAGTACGTGTCTGCGCTTGGGGGGGAAGAAAGAGTACGTGTCTGCGCTTGGGGGGGAAGAAAGAGTACGTGTCTGCGCTTGGGGGGGAAGAAAGAGTACGTGTCTGCGCTTGGGGGGGAAGAAAGAGTACGTGTCTGCGCTTGGGGGGGAAGAAAGAGTACGTGTCTGCGCTTGGGGGGGAAGAAAGAGTACGTGTCTGCGCTTGGGGGGGAAGAAAGAGTACGTGTCTGCGCTTGGGGGGGAAGAAAGAGTACGTGTCTGCGCTTGGGGGGGAAGAAAGAGTACGTGTCTGCGCTTGGGGGGGAAGAAAGAGTACGTGTCTGCGCTTGGGGGGGGAAGAAAGAGTACGTGTCTGCGCTTGGGGGGGAAGAAAGAGTACGTGTCTGCGCTTGGGGGGGAAGAAAGAGTACGTGTCTGCGCTTGGGGGGGAAGAAAGAGTACGTGTCTGCGCTTGGGGGGGAAGAAAGAGTACGTGTCTGCGCTTGGGGGGGAAGAAAGAGTACGTGTCTGCGCTTGGGGGGGCAAGAAAGAGTACGTGTCTGCGCTTGGGGGGGCAAGAAAGAGTACGTGTCTGCGCTTGGGGGGGGAAGAAAGAGTAGGGGGACAGTGGTTGTACTGGTGACTAGGGGGGGCAGTGTGGTTGTGTTGGTGGTTTGGGGGACAGTATATCTGTGCTGGTGGCTAGGGTGGGGAGAGTGCCTGGTTGCGCAGGTGGCTAGGCGCAGTATATCTGTGCTAATGGCTGGGTGCGAGAAAAGGTGAGTGGTTGGGGAGGGGGGTTCAGAGATCTATGCTTAAGGTTGGAGCTCTCATTAGGTCTGTGCTAATGGTTTGGGCTTAGTAGGTAAGTGCTGGTAGTAGGAGCTGTCATTAGGTCTGTGCTTGTGGTTGGAGGGGGCAAGTGAGTATGTGCTAATGGTTCGGGTGAGTAGGTATGTGATGTTAGTAGGAGCTGTCAGTAGACCTGTGTTGGTAGATGGGGGTGGTAGTAGGTCTGTGCTGGTGGTTCGAGCTGTTTGTTCTGAGCTAGTGGTTGGAGGGGTTCAGTAGGTATGTTCTAATTGGTCAGGAGGTATGTGATTGTAGTAGGAGCTGTCAGTAGGCCTGTGCTGGTGGTTGGGACTGTCATTAGGTCTGTGCTTGTGGTTGAAGGGGGCAGTAGGCCTGTGCTAATGGTTCAGAGTCAGTATGTATGTGCTGGTGGTAGGAGCTGTCAGTAGACCTGCTCTAGTGGATTGTAGAGGCAGTATGCCTGTGCTGGTTAGGGGAAGCAGTAGGTCTGTGGTGGTGATTAGGGGGAGAGAGGGTGGTTTTAGCTAGTGTTTATGGGGGATTTAAATGGGTTGTTTGGTTGGAAAACAGAGAAGGTCTGTTCAGGTGGTACAGAGAAAAGGAACGTCCATGCTCCTGGTATAAGGGAGAGGAGGTCAGTGCTGGTGGTTTTGGTAAAAAATAGTCTTTGCTAGGGAATTTTGTGGAAAGTAGCCTGCTTTGGGTAAGTTAATGCTAGCTTACCCAGAGTGTAGGAAGTAGCTAACGGATGAAGGAGAATTGCTTTGTACGGGAGGTGCAGAGATGCACCAATACTAATGAGAGATTTCTGCAGAGCAAATATACAACCAGATCTCATTAGTGACATTAACACAGGACAGAGACTGGAAATACCACATATGCAAGCAGAGAAAGGAATCTAGGCCTGTACAAGCCTTGTATTCAGAAACTAAGAGGACTGCACAATGGAGGTTCAAAAACATGGTATATTTTATAACTAATAATAAGTACTTCATCAATTGAGAGTTATTAAAAATTAATGTCCGGTGAACTAACATTGTAGTTTGGCATTCTGAGCTGTCAGCCACGCTTTCAGATTCACCCCCAAAAAAGATCTTCATACCTTTTTGTGAATGAGTGGTCATTACTTATTACTGATAAGCCCTGATGCACTCGGTTCACTGCCTTGACTGCTGGCATCTGTATAAAAAGAGACTAGGCATCCTCAATATCCAGATGACTGCAGTCAAGACAATGGATTTGGTTCCTCACATGCTTATCAGTAATTAATGTCAATGATCACTCATTCACAATATATATGAAAATATATGTAGGTGGATCAGAAAGTCTACCAGCTCACAAACTGTCAAATTTCAATGTTAGTTTATCAAGGGAATTTTTCTAAAAATTGCATTTTCCAGTAAAGTTCTTGTAATAACTATAGTTTTTTATGTCACTTTAAGAAACATGTACCTCTAGGACCACATAAACCGCAGTTTAGAAACTGATACCTGCACATAGCTGGAAATTTGAGATTAACACGTCTATCACTACACAGAGCTGGGGAGAATGTTTGTGCTACTGGCTGGGCAAAGAGTAGGTCTGTGCTGCTGTTTGTCGGAGCCAGTAGGTCTGCTGGTTGTTTGGGTGGGTAGGTCTTTGCTGCTTGTTGGAGGAGGAGATAGGTCTGTGTTGGGTGGGTTAGTAGGTCTGTGTTGGGGGGGGGGGGGGGGGGCAGTAGGTATGTGCTGCTAGTTGGAGGTCAGAATCTGGTTGCTGGTGTCAATAGTTCTATATTGGTGGTTGTTTGGGTCAATAGGTTTGTGCTGATGCTTTGGGGGTCAGCAGTCTGATCAAACATAGGACAAATTCCTAGAACCTATAGCAATTGCTTAAAGAGTATGCCCCTTGATGTAGGCCTGGAGATAACCGATAACCCTAAAAGACTTGAATCTTTCTTGCTATATTTATGTCTCTGTCCATTTCATGGCTTTCATTTGGTCACAGTGTCATTAATTCTGTCTCTGTATCATTCATTCGGTCATTTGCATCCTCTTATCTTTTCTCTGCCTCACTCATTATTTCTCTCCGTTTCCTTTGCTCTCCCCTCTCCCAACCCGCAGGAATCCCAGATCAAAGTTCTCTTCCGTTCCTGTATCTCTAGAGACCTGCCTGTAATATACTGATACACTCCCCACCCCCTCCCTTCAGTCACTCTCTGCTTCTTCGGGGTGCAGGTACTTCAAATGTCTTTGACCCATGAACTGGCAATCTGCTGAAAGAAAGGATTTGCGGAATTATGCACCTGTAATTAAACTCTTCTGTACTAGCAAGTTTAGGTAGTAGCTTGGCCAGCGAAATAGGTTCAGTGTTTCATAAGCTTTATGTTATCAGGCAAAAAGAGCAGTCCTGGAACAGATGAGTTCAGAGAAGGCAAAGAAGAGTGCTGTGCTTTCTGAGTGAAGCTAAAGCTATGAGAAGTGTGGGGTAATTAGGGTGTGTGAAGCAAAGAGAGTAAAATGATTATAGAAATAAGCAATATCACCAATATTAATATAAGATGGAGGGGGATAGCCATGTAAGGAGAGTGTGTGAGGGGCTGTGAAGAGTCGTAACAGAAAGTCTGACTGATAAGGAAGGCACTGAAAAATGTGTTTATGAGATTAGCCGTAAGAGGAGGTGACTGAGGGAGAGGCCGTGAAAGAAGGTGTGTGTAGAGGAGAGACATTTATTTTCTTGCATTTTCTCAGACACTCCTCTCATTCTCTCCTCTACAGATCCTGTTTAGTCCTGAGTCCTCACAGTGAAGGATCTGCTGAGCATCATGGTGTGGCTGTTGAAGTGCTCCACCTCCATACCAGGACCTTTGTGATGGACCTGCCTTCATTTCCCCGCTGTTCCCTATCCCGCTCACAGCAGAGGACCAGATAGCAAAGCCTTAACAAGCAATATATTGTTGAAAAGCATCCTGAACACACACAAAACCTGTCCAAATGCCGGAAAATAACAGAACTCACCTGGGGCATAATCAGCGATGTGGGAGCGAAAAGGAGGGCGTCTTCTATGAGACTTACTATCGTCTGAGCCAGCAGTACCCGGTCATCCTGCTTCTGCTGCTCATCATCCTGGCAATATGCGTGGCCCTCATAATCATCACCTTTGCCACTGGTCGGGTGAGTACCATTTGTTTTCTTCTGCTGGTTATGATATTCCAGTGAGCTGTACTGTTTTCATACTAAAAAAAATTAATGGAAGAGTTAATGGCCTTTAACAACTGGAATGTCACTAATTTACTGTAGATAAAAATATAACCTCTTTTTCTAAAACACATCATTATAAAATCTCAAGCCCTGACAAATTCTCTCTTTATATATAAAGTCATGGTGCATATTAAAACAGGAAAGGAAACCTATTTCACTTGAAGGATCGCATATTGAAATGGATCATTTAGTAATGGAGGTAACGATAATGAGGATCTGTATTTTGGAGTGCAAGAGAATATTGTGCTAGTTGTGGAGAGCTAAGTGGAATATATTTTTGAAGAGGGGCAAGCTCTCGCATTTCTCTCACATTTCTCAGTGACTCATGAGACAAGCTGGGGGCTGCTTGGGAAATGTCTGAGGGCTGCATGAGTCCCCAGGACCATCTAGTGCCCACCACTGTGTTTAACACTTCTGTGAATAAATTTAGAGATGATGATTTGGTCCATGATCCACTGAAGACATAGGGGTATTTAATGACCACTAAAAGGACAAATAACTCCTACATGACATGTACATTTAAAAGAGCTGGCTTTTACATTATTAGTGTATTATTACTCATTTTTCAATGAAAAAGGAGTGCTCCAATATTCTGATTTGGATGTAGCTGGCACTCACAGTCTAAACAAATGGTAGGCAACAGGTGGACTTCCTGTGTGGTTCACAGCCTAACCCCGTCCACCAGCAAACCTCTCTCATTAAAAAACACTTCCACTCATCTCTATACCTCAATTGCCAATTAATCTACCTCACAAACTGTGATTGTACAATGTTGCTACATAGCCTTTAAAGTACTCGAGCCATATATGAGAAACTTTATGTGATATATTGCCCACACAAAGAGTACAGAAGGGAGATCTCATAGAAATATTTAAATATATCAAAGGCTTATTAAAGTTAAAAAAGGAAGTATATTCAATAAAATAAAATAATGCAAGATCAATGGGTCATGATTTGAAGAATTAAAGGTAATCTGCAGATGTACTAATTAACAAAAAGGGTAGAAGATAAGTGGAAAAGCCTTCCAGTGGAAGCGGTCGGGTCATGATGTATAATTATACCAGAATGAGCAGACTAGATTGGCCTTTTGTCTCTTATCTGTCATTAAATGTTGGTTTTTATTTCGCATCGAAGGCCGTAGGGGAACCATATACATTTTTTTTTATTTAATTTGTTGTTTGAAAGCCATTCTTCTGTACTGTCTGGCCATTGAGCACAATGCTGTCTATTGCGGGCTTTGTATCTTGTATAATGCTGTGCTGTTTCATCAGATATGACAGACATGGATGGTTTCACCTGGGTAGGAGGTTGTGTATGTGCTGGGATATAACATGATAAGACCATCACAGTCAAGCAAAGGGTCATAATCCGTCCTCGGGTCTAGTGTGCCTCACACCAGCTCTAGAGGGAGAAATAACTTTATCATTGTACTGGTGCCGTTCATTGTTGTCACAAATGCACTAAATATAACTCACAAATTTCAGTTATTTGTATTGCTAAGGACCACTGAAGTCAACAATTTAAAACAGCCCCCTTTGAAGAACTACACTCACTATTAATAACCAAAATATTATTAGAATGTAAACTATGAATAATAAAGCCTGTACTTGATAATTTTATATGCTGCGGTGGAGTGTCCATTTTAGTTTCCAGTGACCAAATTCCTAAAATGTAAAGGCTGCAGTAAAAAAAATGTAAGGGCTGTGTTTACGTTGTTTTTACTTTCTACCAACATTTTGTACATTATCAAGTTTTGTTATTCAAAAGAATATATAGAAAAAATGTTTTTTTGAATGTATACAAGATAAATATCACATATAATAGTTGTCAAACTACGAAACGTCATCACGCTTTGCGAGCTAAAGAAGCGAGCTCGCAAGAACTGCGTCCCTTGCTCGCTAAGTTCGGGCCACAAATGCATTTGCAGAAGGTGAAGGCTCCAACTTCGGCTGCAATAAGCAAAAGGCTCATTGCAGTGCGCAAATACGAACCCTCGCAAAGCGAAGGGGCCGCATTTGCAGAGGTGGAGGCTCTACGGCGCCTCACAAGTGGTTAAAAACAGCCACAGAAGCGGGACTTTGGAAAAAAAACAATAACACGAAATGACTAAATACGGACTTACACAAAAAAAATATGAGTCGCAAAAATACAAACATAATGGCCGAAGCGCGCACAGCTGAAACACAAAATAAACACAAAAATAAAATAAAAACATCACACACAGCAAGGGGGACACCCAGTACGTCTGGAAGTGAGGTTACACATCAATTTACGTCCAATTTACAGAGTGTATACACTCGAAAATCCCCTAAGCAAGATAAAAAATGGCCGCCGAAAAAAAACAAACACGAGGCTACAGGACCCCTAAAGTCGCAAAACACCGCCAATCACATACGACTTTTACAAAAACCCGTATGAGGTACAAAATACACTATTAGCGAAGACGCTAAAACATCCACACCTGCGTACCACGTACACAATCGCCGCCATTTTACAACACTAATTCACAGAATGCGGAAGTACCCAGCTACACTAATGGCCTCCCCTCGCGCACGCAGCCTATTTACACTACACGTTGCTGACACTTGCACCTCAGCTCCACAACAATGCAAATCTACATTGTATGCTGAAGGAACATCAAAACAGATTGTTAGATCTTCAAAACAATGCTTACTGCATATATTAATTACAAATACGTAAAGTATATTAATTTATGATTTCATGAATTAATTATCATGAAAAAATACGTATACAGAACAGCAAAAAAACACCACAGTATCGCAATAGACGACAAAGGCCTTCACCACGCGCATCACAAGGAGCGCCAACGGTGTTCATAGGACACAAAGTACACCAGGGGAGAGGTTTGCAATAAGCGCCAAAAGGAGATCAGCGCAGACCTTAGAATGAGCGCAAAAGCGCCTCTGGTAACAGCAAATACACCAACCGAGAGGCTTACAATGAGCGCTGAAGGATCTCAGACAACCAAAACACTTAGGCCCTCATTCAATTGCAATTTGGCCAATTGAATAGGGGTCTAAATAAGCACATAACATATATTTTTAAAGAAGTTTTTACTTGGTAAACATCTATCCAAAAGTAAGGTTTTCACTAACTAAAAACTTCTTTAAAAAAAATATGTTATGTGCTTATTTAGAGACCTATTCAATTGGCCAAATTGCAATTGAATGAGGGCCTTACTGTCTGTGGTAAACCGCATTACCTGCCTTACAATTGTATTGCCCTGTCATTTTTGACGGGCAAGTCGCTAGTGTGATATATTTCATGATGGGTCTCAGAGGTTCTTGCATAGGAAATGTTAAAAATACTGCTTACTAAAGATAGGTTTTCAGACATTTCATTTTGTAAACTGCTTATGTGCTCTACCGAAGTAAGATGACCAGGCACCAAATTTCCAAATTGTCTACCATGCTTTTTTAAAACCCTTTAAATGGCACGTGAATTGTTTATGAAAGAAAGATTCCTCTTTCTACCTTCCACAGACCTAAAAAGACAAACGTACTGCCCATTCTGTATACACAGGCTGAGCAAGAAAAAAGAAAGTATTTCTTACCTCCTTTGGTTTACAGTATATATTATGGTTGAGAGAGTGCCTGTCCCTTCACACTATTGGGACTTTATATTAAATATTTGTTTTTAATTGAAATGAGTACGAGCAGCTTGCCTTTTTGTGCTGGGCCCAGTGATTATCAGCCGGTATGTCCGTACTACCGTGTCTCATCCCCTGACTTAAAGGGCTATGTAAGTGAGCTGGATTATGATTGTACTGGATATCAAATTAGTAGTGTATGAAAACATTTGTTTGCATGAAAACATCCCAAAATAAACATTAATTAGCTTACCTTGAAGTTAGCAAAATTTTGTATGTTTTTTGGCATTTGCATTTTATCGTGTACACTCCTAGAAAACTCCACCTCAATTAGCATAACATTCAAATTCAGAATCGGGATAATATATTGTATCATTCTTTGCCTCTTCTGGCATGTGCTCAGTACAAGAACTGCAACAGTTACTTTCTGTGCTCTGTACCAGAAAGGTCAAAATTTGCATCTTTCTGTATTTCCTGTGGGTACACTGCTGTATTTCCTGTGTGTACCTCGCTTATGTAAGCGTCCTGTGGGTGTGAACATATACAGTGGATATAAAAAGTCTACACACCCATGTTAAAATGTCAGGTTTCTGTGCTGAAAAAAATGAAACAAAGATAAATAATTTCAGAACGTTTTCCACCTTTGATGTGACCTATAAACTGTACAACTCAAATGAAAAACAAACTGAAATCTTTTAGGTGGAGGGAAGAAAAAAAAAAAGAAAAATAATGCGGTTGCATAAGTCTGCACACCCTCTTATAACTGGGGATGTAGCTGTGTTTAGCATACACCTGCCATCATTTAAAGTGCCTCTGATTAACCCCAAATAAAGTTCAGCTGCTCTAGTTGGTCTTTCCTGAAATGTTCTTAGTTGTATCCCACAGCAAAAGCCATGGTCCACAGAGAGCTCCCAAAGCATCAGAGGGATCTCATTGTTAAAAGGTATCAGTCAGGAGAAGGGTACAAAAGAATTTACAAGGCATTAGATATACCATGGAACACAGTGAAGACAGTCCTCAGAACTGGAGCTCCCTCCAAAATTGATGAAAAGACGAGAAGAAAACTGGTCTGGGAGGCTAGCAAGAAGCCTACAGCAACATTAAAGGAGCTGCAGGAATATCTGGCAAGTACTGGCTGTGTGGTACATGTGACAACAATCTCCCGTATTCTTCATATGTCTGGGCTATGGGGTAGAGTGGCAAGAGGAAAGCCTTTTCTTACAAAGAAAAACATCCAAGCCAGGCTAAATTTTGCAAAAACACATCTGAAGTCTCCCAAAAGCATGTGGGAAAAGGTGTTATGGTCTGATGAAACCAAGGTTGAACTTTTTGGCCATAACTCCAAAAGATATGTTTGGCTCAAAAACAACACTGCACATCACCAAAAGAACACCATACCCACAGTGAAGCATGGTGGTGGCAGCATCATGCTTTGGGGCTGTTTTTCTTCAGCTGGAACTGGGGCCTTAGTTAAGATAGAGGGAATTATGAACAGTTCCAAATACCAGTCAATATTGGCACAAAACCTTCGGGCTTCTGCTAGAAAGCTGAACATGAAGAGGAACTTCATCTTTCAGCATGACAACGACCCAAAGCATACATCCAAATCAACAAAGGATTTGGCTTCACCAGAAGAAGATTAATGTTTTGGAATGGCCCAGCCAGAGCCCAGACCTGAATCCGATTGAAAATCTGTGATCTGAAGAGGGCTGTGCACAGGAGATGCCCTCGCAATCTGACAGATTTGGAGTGTTTTTGCAAAGAAGAGTGGGCAAATCTTGCCAAGTCAAAATGTGCCATGCTGATAGACTCATATCCAAAAAGACTGTGCTGTAATAAAATCAAAAGGTGCTTCAACAAGTATTAGTTTAAGGGTGTGCATACTTATGCAACCATATTAATTTATTTTTATATTTTTTCTTCCCTACACCTAAAAGATTTCAGTTTGTTTTTCAATTGAGTTGTACAGTTTATAGGTCACATTAAAGGTGGAAAAAGTTCTGAAATTATTTATCTTTATCTAATTTTTTTTACAGCACAGAAACCTGACATTTTAACATGGGCGTGCAGACTTTTTATATCCACTGTAATAGTTGTCAAACTATGAGACGTTGTCATGCTTTGCGTGGTGCGTACGACTTGCAATGAGTCAAGCCTCTAAGCGAGAGAAAAAATGGGCGCCAAAACAAGGCCAACCGCGTAGCACTTTCACACAGGAACGCACAAGGTACAAAATACACTATTACAAAGGACGGAACATGCTCGCGAGCCGAGTAACACATACACAAATGACGACATTTTTCAACACTAACTTGCAACTAATAACATTACAAATCTAAAAGGTTTACACAACTAAACCAGCGGTTTGCCCTCGCGCACGCAGCCTATTTATACTACACACTTGGCACATTGCTGACAATTTCTCATCAGGGCAGCAACACCCCAACTGTACATTGTATGCTGCCATAAAATAAACACAGATTGTTAGCCCTTCAGGCTATTGATTGCTAGATATATTAATTAGAAATAGGCCAAGTATATTAATTTATTATGTAACTAATTAATTATTAGTTAACAAATATATATATATATATATATATATATATATATATCTTTGTGATGAGCGCCAAAGGTGTTCAGAGGAGCAAAAGTACACGAGAGGAGAGGCTCACAATAAGCGCCAAAGGTCCTTAAAGTAGAAAAAGCTTTACATTGTGTGGCAAACTGCATTGCCATAGCTTCACATTTTATTGCCCCGTCATTTTTGACAGGCAAGTCGCTAGTAAATATATAAACAAAAAACTATTTTTCTAAGCTGATCCTGGCTGCTACTTTTACAAGAGGGTGTGTCCTTGCAAGTAGAGATTTCCATCTGTCCTAATGAAGGCACTGGTAGTTTTAGCTTACAAATTCCCACTGTGCAAACAACTTTTCTCTCAATTCAAGGTCTCCTCTCAGGAAGTTAACTAGCAGAAACCAAACTGGCTGCATCCACAGCATAATTGCATATCAAAAGTTTTAGAAACTGTAATTTGTTTTTACACTTCAGAAGCATTTTGCCTATTTCCTAGTGTAGCTCTTCATAAGTGTGTATTAGAAAGCTATGACTTCAGTGGTCCTTATAAATGTGTAAACCTTTCTATGTGTCTCCATTGTATATTATACCATTCAAGCATAGTATGGTAATCTTCATATTGATTATACTGACCATTCTCCTCCCCCACATACAATAATATACAACTATCTCTCACATTGTCTATATTGGCAACCCTAGCACTTACAATTGGTCCCAACCCGTACCCCACACACCAACTTATAATTAGATTAAGATTTTCATTTAAAGATAAAGAATAAGAAAGATTTGAAAAATATTCCACAAAATGTCTATGCATACCCTTCAGTTTTATTTTATATAATTATCTGACCGTTTATATACGTGACTACTTTTAGGAATTTCATTGTCAATATCAAGTTTTTTCTCGTCTAGACCTTCCAAGACAATGTTGGTTTCCTGGTGAGCATCTTCTGTGCCCTGGGTGTGTTTTCCGTTCTCTTCATCCTAGTTTGCATAGCAAATGTGTTGCAGAAGGGGATGAAGTTCCTCGCTTTTCTCATTTGGGGAAGCCTAGTTGCCTTGGGCTATGTCTTCATCTTCACCAGCGGCATTGTCACACCATGGGACCAGGTGATTACAAATAAAATTTCCTTTTACTAGAACTAATATATTCTTTATTGCCACCAATACAGTGTCTTGTGTCCTAGTCTATTACATCAATTTCCCTTACATCTCATTGTGTTATCCACCCTCATCTTCTTTATTGGCCTCCATTTGTAATATCTTAGCCACTAAGAAAAGAAAAGCTGACCAAGAATACTAGTTTAGCAAATCCTGTAAAAATAAAGGTACAGTCCTCTGACATGCGAACAAATCACCACATGATCACAAAACAATATACAGAAGATAACATTAGGAGTTGCAAATTAAATTCATATACAAAACAAAGAAAAAAGGAGCAACTTTTCAACTAGTACTACTCCTTAAGTTAGCTATTTGTAGGGCAACATAATGTGTACGAGTACTCTTCCCCTAGCCAAGCTATAAAAACTAAACTTGATTACATAAAAAGTGATGAAAAAATTTGAGGGGTTATAAAATGAATGCGGGTAATAGTATAGTACACAGTAGTTTGTACATCCCAGAAAGAGATAATATCTCAATATTTTGGTTCAGTTTTTCAATTTATAAGCATCTGGATGTAGTAACTACCATAATATCACCCCAGATTCATTTTATAATTTTTAATTGCTCTGATTGAACATGACTTTATGTAATTAATAAAGTTTTTTAATTTTTATAGCTGGATATTTTATTTTTCTCTTCTCTCTGTGACTATTTTATCATTTGTTCACTACTCTCTAGCATTGTCTTTCATCTTGTCACATATCCTGTCCATTGATTTGGTAGCTTGTAATATGGTTTGTTTTATCAAAACTAACAGTGTGATGGGACCTACTGATTCTTACTGTTGTGTGTAGGTATACTGGACGCTATTTGTGACCATCAGCCTATACACCATGCTCCCTTTGTGTATGAAAGGGGCAATTTTTGCCGGTCTTTTCTGCTCAGTGTCGCACGTAATCGTCCTGAGTGTCTATGTGTCCACAACACGTCATCTGCCTGGAGGAGACCTAGCACTACAGGTAGTACACGCCATGCTCCAAACTATCTGACACTTGACAGGCTCAACTATCTCTATGGATCTTTTTTTTATTACTTTTATTTGAGTCTGGTATATGGAATGACATTGAATAGCCTAAAGACCTGGTAGACTTATAACAGTAAGATGACCCTCAAATGGCCTAAAAGAGTAAAATATATCTAAATGCAAGGTACAGTTAGGAATAATGAATAATATGGCTTATATCTTTACCTATGACTTGGATGAGAAAGGAATTGATTTTATTAGGTTATAGTAAATACATTTTGAATAACCTCATTGTCCATTGAGTGTGTGGTTAACTGATATTTTATATTTATTAGAACTGGACTCTATAATCAAGTGTTATATGCAAATTATGATTGTATTTATGTATTGTCGATTTTTGTACTGTTTGTAAACAATTAATAAAAAAACTTTTAAAAAAAACTATCCCTGTGGATCTGGCATTTGAAGCATCTAGAGGTTTCCTTCTATCTAGAACAACTGCTGCTTTTTTAAACAGGACAGTTTTTTTTTGTTTGTTTTTTTAACTAGTGATTCCAGGAGTCCCTCCAATTATCATTAAAGAGTTTCTAAAAAATGAATGTTCTTTGCATGATCATGACCTACAATTCAGACACTATGGCCTTCATTCAATTGCAATTTGGCCAATTAAATAGGGCTCTAAATAAGCACATAGCATATTTTTTTTAAAGAAGATTTTAGTTAGTGAAAACCTTGCTTTTGGATAGATTATTACTAACTAAAATCTTCTTTAAAAAAAATATGCTATGTGCTTATTTAGAGCCCTATTTAATTGGCCAAATTGCAATTGAATGAGGGCCTATGCTTGTAACTCCAGACAGACCATTCTGTCCTAAAATACTTAAATTGCAGAAAGAATTGGTGTTGCTCAAAAATCTATCTGCTTAATTATCTGAAATTTAAAACTAATACTTATATGACCTTATCTTTTAGCAGCCTTAACACCTACCCCATTAAAATTATTTATATGAAGGATATAGTAATTATAGTTTGATCTGACTCACTATCTCTATTCACATGCCATTCTTCTACTCCAATTCTTATTAGATGTTGGCAGATGTAGTCATCTTATTATGCGGAAACATTGTAGGGGGCTATCACAAGAGTGTGACAGAGAGCGCCTTAACAAACACATGTCACGAGGCCATCAACTTCAGTCAATCTCGGCGCAAACTTGATTCTCAAGAGAGGCAGCAGGTAAGGAGCAAGAGGGAACTAGAAACTTTCGGGAGAAACTGAATAAAAATAACCATTTAAGTCATGGCTGTGTAGTACCTCAACAAAATACACAAGTTACTTAAAAGATGGGGACACCTAAACTAATTTCACTTTGAAGACAAAAACATTTAGGACGCATAGCATTATCTTCAAATGAGCTGTAATTTGAGCAAGACAAAATACTGGATTGCAGTTATCTGCCATGGCTAGTTTTGCCTAAATTTATTTCACTGAGGCTCACCTCCATTTTGCTAACGAATTGAGTCTTCTTCCCAGGAGCAATTGTTGCTTTCCATCCTCCCTGCTTACATTGCAACTGAGATGAAATCTGAAATCATAGGAAGACTGAAGGAGAAGAGACCTCAGCCAGAGAGCACCAACAACTTCCATAACCTGTACATTAAGAGACACAAGGATGTGAGGTGAGACCAGAGCATGCAAACATTAGCCACTAAGATCCAATAATGTATGTCATGTTCAGTTAAAACGACATGGAAGGTTTCTGCAGCATAAGCGGACTCATGCTCTGTAGTGCTTGATATGCAGAGTAGTGTACTAGATCGCGTCTCATAAAAAAAGGCTGCATTATAGGCTAATACATCCAGCACAGGGGTGGTGGCTGCATATGCTGCAGAGGGCAGTCCCATACAGGGATATTTCTTTATAATTTTAGGCAGTAAAAAATGAATTTTTGTATGTGCTTCTTAATAAAACAAAGTACATACAGGTATACCTTGCTTAACGCTACCCCTTTTAGAGCTGATTCGCTATAGTGAAATTTTTCCTGCCAGACCCCTTTTAACGCTGATTCGCTATAAAAGTTTTACTTTCTCCAGGATGACCCAGAAGCCTCAATATCAATAATTTAAAGTTTATATTTCTGCTAATGTTCAGTTTGTGTTAGTGTTATGTTTGCTGTTTCTTTGAAATTCATATAAAACCAAAAAAGTTTACATTTCAATTGAAAATGTGAGTATTTTGTTTCATGAGTTTCCCTATCCCTATCTTCCCCATGTTAAATTGCCCCGTTTAGTGCTGTTTCACTTAACACTCCTAGGCCCTCATTCACTTGCGATTTGGCCAATTGAATAGGGCTCTAAATAAGCACATAGCATATTTTTTTAAAGAAGTTTTTAGTTAGTGAAAACCTTGCTTTTGGATAGATGCTTACTAACTAAAAACTTCTTTAAAAAAACATGTTATGGGCTTATTTAGAGCCCTAAATGCATAAGAATATTATATACCTAGTCAAATCCAGAAACCTTCCATGTCTCTTTAAGCTTGGTGATAGCATTGTGGTATTTTAATGATTTTTATGTAGGTAATCTGTCTCACTGCACTGAGGCATCAAAAGTGAATTGTATTGTTTTCTTCTAGCAACTTATATTCTACATCATTGAACATTATATGTAATAGTAGAGGAATTCATGTGCAAAATTGTATTGGTTCCAGTGGGACTTGGCAGCAGGATTGTGACAGTTTTGAATGTTATAGAAATGTCCCTATATCAAGGGTCTGCAACCTTGTATAATTAGAAAGCCATCTATGTAAACTCTTGCTCAAATGGGGCATAAGTGAAAATTAAGACCATAACCCTCTTGAAACTGCCAAGTTATTTATTAATACTAATAACAGAGCAGAAAATAAGTAAACTCATATTTCTTTGACCCACAGGTCTGTGCTTATTTTCTATTGATTGTTATCCAGCTGGTGCAGCACCTTGTTCAGGCTCCACCCATTATGATATATTTCTGTGTAGCATAACCCTCATGCGGGAATCAATAAGGAGCCAAATGAAAGGCTAAACTGAGCCTCACCTCTCTCTTGAGTCATAGGTTGCAGACGCCTGCCCTATATTTTGCTCTTTGGGTGCTGAATTATAACATTGTGCTTTTGTCTTGCTATTACATTACAGCATTCTGTACGCAGATATAGTGGGCTTCACACTTCTCTCCAGTGAGTGCTCTCCCAAGGAGCTGGTCCTTATGTTAAACGAGCTATTCGGGAAGTTTGATCAAATTGCAAAAGTAAGAGACCTGAGGAAGGTTGTGTGGTAAAAGTGAGAACCCATGAAAAGTATATATCATTATGTGAATATCATTAGAAAACCTAGAGTGCCACAATAGAATAGGTCTTAAATTGAAAGTGAGAGGCACAGTCACAGATAGGGGATGTATACGGGTATCCTGAAGCTAAGCAATACTTTTTAGATACAGTACTATGGGTAGAGTAGATATGCTTATTGCTGACAATGTCTGTCTTTCTATATAAGGCCATATTCCCAATCATAAACATGACTGATGAACATCCGATTTAAATAACACCTAAAAATTACATTGATAACTTCGATCTACCTAATTATTCCTAAACCTATTTGCTCTCTTTATCCATCTCCTTTCCTTCTTTTTATTTTATATCCTCTCTCTTCACTATCCTCCTTGTTTTTCAGCACTCACTCCCACTCTTCCGCTTCCTCCTCTCCAGGATAACGAGTGTATGCGCATCAAGATCCTTGGAGACTGTTATTATTGCGTGTCAGGATTACCAGAATTCTTACCCAACCACGCCAAAAACTGTGTACAAATGGGGCTAGACATGTGCCAGGCCATCCGGTGAGACTGCGTCCTCAGTTTGTCTTCTTTTGTCATGTTCTATTATCCATATACCTTGCAAATTAACATTGCTTTTCAACTGTCACCAACATTGCATTAACATTGTAATTGTGTTCATCTCTCCAGGAAACTGCGGAAGGCTACAGGGGTGGATATTAATATGCGTGTTGGAGTGCATTCTGGGAATGTGCTTTGTGGGGTTATTGGACTCCAGAAATGGCAGTATGATGTGTGGTCACATGATGTAACAACAGCAAATCACATGGAGGCTGGAGGTGTCCCAGGGTAAGCAAAGGAGGCTGTGTGTCAGTAGAAAGGAATATATATAAATGATCTATTATGGATTTAAAACAAGCATGTTGTAAACATTGCATGGCATTTTACTGATATAAAGTCATGCAAGCAACACATGCACATCCTTTAGCTTTTTTTCCATGCAAAAATATAAAATATAACCTTTTAAATATATAACAGAAAATGAGTGGTTCCATGTTATTTTATTCTTTGTGTGTGTGTGTATATATATATATATACACACAGTGCATTTTGTCCTCTTACATTATCTTCTGTGTTTGTCCTGCAGGAAGGTGCACATCACAGAGGCAACTTTGTCACATCTAGGGAGTCAATATGATGTGGAAAAAGTGACATATGAACACAGGGATCCATATCTAAAAGAGAACAACATAACAACATATCTGGTCATTGATCCAAGGGTGAGTACAAGACATCATATTCTGATTGTAAGCCCTCTGGAATGGGTCCTTAACTCGGTTACACCATATTGTATGTTGCTTTACTGTATTTCTGCACCTTTTTTCATAGTTTGTTTCAACTTTGTAAACTGCTTATTATTCCCTCCCTGTTTAACTGTATTCTCTGTGTAATCCCTACTTAAATCCCAAATCCTCTAAACACTCTTATGAATTACCCTCATACTATTCATTCACCGGCTACGTATTCTATACCACAACTGAACTGACACAAACATCTTTGTGCAATGTGCCATGTTCAAAGTTAGAAGATAAATGGTTAATCCTCAAATGCATGATGAGAGCGGGTGACATTCTTCCATCAATGTTTGATGTTAAAGCCCCCGCCGGTGCCTGAGTTTTCAAATGTTTTGTTCCACAGATGTGATGAGTGACATTTTCCACAGAAACTGTAAAACAACATATCTCATTAGGAACGCGTACATTTCTATAAGATTCTGTGGCCACTGTGTGCAAAAAAAGTGCATAGTGTATTCTACTAGAGAAGATAATGATGAATAGAGTTATTAGTATCTTTTATTTATAAAGTGTAGCATATTGTACAGTGCAGTGGGGTAAGGATGACCAGAACAGGAAAACCTGTATGAGTATTATAGCAGTATAAGTATGTGTGTGTCTGTGTGTATGTATATGTATATGTATATATATATGTATGTATATATATATATATATATATATATATATACAACCTTATTAAATTTGCAGGTTATTGTCATGCAAAGCTAGAAATCAAGATAAATCATGTCAGAGATTTTTCATTTTTAATGTGACCTTGCTTTACATCACAAACACACTTTCACACACCAATTTCAATAGGGTTGTGTAGACTTCCACTAAATGTGAATATATATATATATATATATATATATATATATATATATATATACACACGCTACCCCTTTCAACGCTGATTTGTTATAGCACTGTTCTTGCCTGATATAACCCAATATATGCTCTGATTCATTATAACGCTGTTGGGAAGTATCATCAGTTAGGAGCAAAGATCCTATATTGTATTTTTGTGTAAGTACAGTATATGTATGTGTTACATATAATGTATTTTGCAAGTTAATATAAAAATACGGTTAGTTAAATTGTGTATTCTTGGTTGTGAATCCCCCTACCCCTATTATATATGTTAAAATTACCCCGTTTAACACTGTTATGCTTAGCACTCAGAATTTCCTGTAATGCATATGCAGTGTTAACTGGGGAAAGCCTGTATATATAATTAGTGTGTTTCATGAGTATTGTCATAGGGGATCTATCCTAAGATGCGCACATACGGCACGGGAAGCCTCCTGGTGCCGGGCGCACTTGCGTCCCGATGTACTCCCTAACCCCTTACACCCATTGGCGGCCCTAACCCTAACCCCCTACGCCAGTTACCAGCCCTAAACCTAACCCCCTACACCCTTTGCCGGCCCTAACTCCCCTACACCACTTACCGGCCCTAAACCTAACCCCCTAATAGTAACTTCCTAACCCTAAAACCCTACACTACATATCGGCCCTAACACTAACCCCCTAACCCTCAAAACCTAACCCGAAAACCCCTAACCACTTACCAGCCACTTAGAGACAGCTACATCGGGACGTTGGCGGTGCGCTTCCCGTGCGTGTACATAACAGGATAGGTCCCTGTGCTTTATATAAATGGAAATTTGTGTGTATATTCATACTATGAATATTGTTTCAAATGGTTCCAGTCCCTGTCCATCTACCAGCTATGAACAGATATGTATTTCCCTTTAAAATAACAAGGATATAATATATTGTCAGTAATCGCCTCTTCCCAGGACAGACACATGGATATCCAAGGCTTTACTTCTGTCTCCTGATATTGCTGAGGTAAAGCCCTGGATATCTACATATCTGTACTACAAAGCTGTAGGTGTGAAATACAAGGATACTCAATGTGCAGAGAAGATGCTGCTGTGCAGATGTGTGTGCGTAATGTGAGCAGCCTGGCTGTGGTACAATGGCCCCATGCACCTGCCCCACTGCCTCTCCCTTATATTGTATGTGTAATGTGAGCAGCCTGTCTGTGGTACAATGGCCCCATGTACCTGTCCCACTGCCTCTCCCTTATATGTGTAATGTGAGCAGCCTGCCTGTGGTACAGTGGCCCCATGTACCTGCCCCACTGCCTCTCCCTTATATTATATGTGTAATGTGAGCAGCCTGCCTGTGGTACGGTGGCCCCATGTACCTGCCCCACTGCCTCTCCCTTATATTATATGTGTATTGTGAGCAGCCTGCCTGTGGTACAGTGGCCCCATGTACCTGTCCCACTGCCTCTCCCTTATATTATATGTGTATTGTGAGCAGCCTGCCTGTGGTACGGTGGCCCCATGTACCTGTCCCACTGCCTCTCCCTTATATGTGTAATGTGAGCAGCCTGCCTGTGGTACAATGGCCCCATGTACCTGTCCCACTGCCTCTCCCTTATATTATATGTGTAATGTGAGCAGCCTGCCTGTGGTACGGTGGCCCCATGTACCTGCCCCACTGCCTCTCCCTTATATTATATGTGTATTGTGAGCAGCCTGCCTGTGGTACGGTGGCCCCATGTACCTGTCCCACTGCCTCTCCCTTATATGTGTAATGTGAGCAGCCTGTCTGTGGTACAATGGCCCCATGTACCTGTCCCACTGCCTCTCCCTTATATGTGTAATGTGAGCAGCCTGCCTGTGGTACAGTGGCCCCATGTACCTGCCCCACTGCCTCTCCCTTATATTATATGTGTAATGTGAGCAGCCTGCCTGTGGTACAGTGGCCCCATGTACCTGTCCCACTGCCTCTCCCTTATATGTGTAATGTGAGCAGCCTGCCTGTGGTACAGTGGCCCCATGTACCTGTCCCACTGCCTCTCCCTTATATTATATGTGTAATGTGAGCAGCCTGCCTGTGGTACAGTGGCCCCATGTACCTGTCCCACTGCCTCTCCCTTATATGTGTAATGTGAGCAGCCTGTCTGTGGTACAATGGCCCCAGGTACCTGTCCCACTGCCTCTCCATTATATTATATGTGTAATGTGAGCAGCCTGCCTGTGGTACAATGGCCCCATGCACCTGCCCCACTGCCTCTCCCTTATATTATATGTGTAATGTGAGCAGCCTGCCTGTGGTACAATGGCCCCATGTACCTGTCCCACTGTCCCTCCCTTATATGTGTAATGTGAGCAGCCTGTCTGTGGTACAATGGCCCCAGGTACCTGTCCCACTGCCTCTCCCTTATATTATATGTGTAATGTGAGCAGCCTGCCTGTGGTACAATGGCCCCATGTACCTGTCCCACTGCCTCTCCCTTATATGTGTAATGTGAGCAGCCTGCCTGTGGTACAATGGCCCCATGTACCTGTCCCACTGTCCCTCCCTTATATGTGTAATGTGAGCAGCCTGCCTGTGGTACAATGGCCCCATGTACCTGTCCCACTGCCTCTCCCTTATATGTGTAATGTGAGCAGCCTGCCTGTGGTACAATGGCCCCATGTACCTGCCCCACTGTCCCTCCCTTATATGTGTAATGTGAGCAGCCTGCCTGTGGTACAATGGCCCCATGTACCTGCCCCACTGTCCCTCCCTTATATGTGTAATGTGAGCAGCCTGCCTGTGGTACAGTGGCCCCATGCACCTGCCCCACTGTCCCTCCCTTATATGTGTAATGTGAGCAGCCTGCCTGTGGTACAATGGCCCCATGTACCTGTCCCACTGTCCCTCCCTTATATGTGTAATGTGATCAGCCTGCCTGTGGTACAGTGGCCCCATGTACCTGCCTCTCCCTTATATGTGTAATGTGAGCAGCCTGCCTGTGGTACAGTGGCCCCATGTACCTGCCCCACTGCCTCTCCCTTATATTATATGTGTAATGTGAGCAGCCTGCCTGTGGTACAGTGGCCCCATGCACCTGCCCCACTGTCCCTCCCTTATATGTGTAATGTGAGCAGCCTGCCTGTGGTACAATGGCCCCATGCACCTGCCCCACTGCCTCTCCCTTATATGTGTAATGTGAGCAGCCTGCCTGTGGTACAATGGCCCCATGTACCTGCCCCACTGTCCCTCCCTTATATGTGTAATGTGAGCAGCCTGCCTGTGGTACAGTGGCCCCATGCACCTGCCCCACTGTCCCTCCCTTATATGTGTAATGTGAGCAGCCTGCCTGTGGTACAATGGCCCCATGTACCTGCCCCACTGTCCCTCCCTTATATGTGTAATGTGAGCAGCCTGCCTGTGGTACAATGGCCCCATGTACCTGCCCCACTGTCCCTCCCTTATATGTGTAATGTGAGCAGCCTGCCTGTGGTACAATGGCCCCATGTACCTGCCCCACTGTCCCTCCCTTATATGTGTAATGTGAGCAGCCTGCCTGTGGTACAGTGACCCCATGTACCTGCCCCACTGTCCCTCCCTTATATGTGTAATGTGAGCAGCCTGCCTGTGGTACAATGGCCCCATGTACCTGCCCCACTGTCCCTCCCTTATATGTGTAATGTGAGCAGCCTGCCTGTGGTACAATGGCCCCATGTACCTGCCCCACTGTCCCTCCCTTATATGTGTAATGTGAGCAGCCTGCCTGTGGTACAATGGCCCCATGTACCTGCCCCACTGTCCCTCCCTTATATGTGTAATGTGATCAGCCTGCCTGTGGTACAGTGGCCCCATGTACCTGTCCCACTGCCTCTCCCTTATATGTGTAATGTGAGCAGCCTGCCTGTGGTACAATGGCCCCATGTACCTGTCCCACTGCCTCTCCCTTATATTATATGTGTAATGTGAGCAGCCTGCCTGTGGTACGGTGGCCCCATGTACCTGCCCCACTGCCTCTCCCTTATATTATATGTGTATTGTGAGCAGCCTGCCTGTGGTACGGTGGCCCCATGTACCTGTCGCACTGCCTCTCCCTTATATGTGTAATGTGAGCAGCCTGCCTGTGGTACAGTGGCCCCATGTACCTGTCCCACTGCCTCTCCCTTATATTATATGTGTAATGTGAGTAACCTGCCTGTGGTACAATGGCCCCATGTACCTGTCCCACTGCCTCTCCCTTATATGTGTAATGTGAGCAGCCTGCCTGTGGTACAGTGGCCCCATGTACCTGTCCCACTGCCTCTCCCTTATATCCTATATTACCACAAGGGTCTTCTCACATTAGTCATTTCTTCCTGCTCCTCTCTTGCTCCCTCGAAATTGTCTCCCTCTCCCTCACAAACTGGTTTCTCTGTCATGTTGTTCCCGCCCATTATCAGTGCATAGTCCCATGCCACCTGCAGACTGCATGCACGTGCTGACATCCGGGCCATACTAACTAACGGGGGAGGTAAAATGTTCTGTGGGTCAGTCCATCCTGTCTGAAGGGGGCTGCACCGTGTTTATTCACATAAGCTGAGGAGCATTTAGGACCCTGTATTCCTGCCTAGGCTTGAGAGATACCGGTCACCTACCCAGAAATACTTACTGCATCATCAGCTCGGGGTGGTGTGACATGGTGCACCCTGAGGAGGCCTATACAGCAACTGAGGCATACATCTAGAACTGGAGATATATATATATATATATATATATATATATATATATATATATATAATTTTTTTTTTTTTTTAAATACTAATTAATGAATTAATTGAATAATAAATTAATATAGTTTACCTTTTTCTAATTTAATATATGTAACAATCAATAGCCTGAAGAGGTAACAATCTCTTTTTACTGTCCTGTTTCTGGCCTGAGGGAGATAGTGTCATGAATGTCCCAACTGTGCATTAGAAATAGGCTGCGTGCGCAAGGGCAAACCGTTGGTTTATTTGTGTTAACGTTTTTCAATGTATGATCGGCTCGCCTCGCTTCTTTTTGGCTAAGTTCTGCATGTTTTATTGCCTCCACTGCTCGCTTCGCGAGGCTCTTAGGCAATGAGCGCCTTCAGCGCTCATCGCCCAAGTGCTGCGACTTTTACTATCTTAACGACCCGCCGCGCTTTGCAAGACTCTCAATCGATGATCGCCTTTCGCGCTAATCACCAAAGTCGTATGCACCACGCAAAGCGTAGTTCGACAATTATAGTATGTGATAGATAGATAGAAAAAAAGAGTGTTCCTGGGTTAAGGACTAGATAGGATCCCTGATGACTAATAATACTATAATGGCTCATGTGGTAATAATAATCCCCTTCTGGATCACTACCTTGTAGTGGCGAAGGGGCTTGTGTACTTCAGTGAAGCTGTGAGCTATACCATGTAGGGTAACCCAAGATGAGCAGGTCATAGCAGAGAGGCCAGACAAATCCGGCAACTGGAGAAGGAACTGACAATCTACGCTGGTATCTTTAGTTAGGTTTAGGGGGTTGGGGTAAGAGGGTTAGGGGCTTAAGGTTAGTGGGTTGTGGTGTACTAGTACATCGGGACGCGAGCGTGCCCGGCACCAGGAGGCTTCCTGTGCGTACATGTAACAGGATAGATCTGACATAACTATAGGTGTACCTGGTATGCTGAGATCAGAGATTGAACACAACTGAATGACTAAATAAAACTGTAATAATAAGGTACAGAAACTGTTGTACCCTTTCTTATAATTCAAACAAACAGAACATAAAATAACTCCTAAAAGCTTTGAGAGCCCATTCTTAAGTATGGGCCTCCTGTGTGTGTACATATACAGTGTGTGTGTGTATGTAGGTTTGTGTATATATGTATGTGTGTGTGTGTATATATATATATATATATATATATATATATATATATATATATATATATATATATATTTATTTATATATATATATATATATAAATGTGCACATGTATTTAACAATTGTCTTATCACAAAATCTGTTGTACATTTGTCTCTTAACAAAGTAGCTGAATAAGTCGTAAGACCAGATGTATAATTTTGCATTATTCAGACCCTTATAGTCCTTCTTGTACATAATATACCATTTGTTCATCTCCAGCCTTCCTTTGGATCCCCTCTCGCTGTCCTGGCATGAAAACTTCTCTATATATCCCTGCTAAGCATCTGGTTGCCATAGTAACTAAACCAATATGTGGCTCCAGCTTGCTTGTGAATATCAGCGGGTGTGTATTTGGGGTTTGTGTATTTGGATTTACCTCACATTTGTAAAATTTCATATTGCATTAGGGAAATCATTGCTATTACTTTCCAAAGCTCCAACCTGGTTCTGAGATTTAACTTTAACATCAAGCTGTTGTGTTCAGATGACCTCTCAACTGCAGTGATATCTCACAAAAGGAGGCTTTATTCGGTTAGGAGGTTTGTCTGACCATTAACAAAATTTTCCCCCCCGTATCTGTCTAGGAGAAAGCACTTATTACGGTGCCACTATTATAGTTTGTGGCATGATTACACATTGGTATTATCTGTGATTTAATTGCAAGTGCCACAAAGTTCCAAAATTATTTGGAAAATGTGATTGATTCAGCCTTTGTGTGTGTATGTATGTGTGTATATATATGTGTGTGTGTATATATATATATATATATATATATATATATATATATATAAATTTCAACATTATCTGTCAAAATAATGTTATGATTACTGTATGATTTGTGAATTAGTCATAAAGTAATTGCTAATAAATGCTCTGGGGAATTTTATGATAGGACATTAGCAGCTATCGAGGTCTTTATAGATTCAATGGATCCTATCCCCATATAAGGGCCATAATGCCCTTATGGTAGTAGTTACGGTGCCATAGGGGTATACCATAGGGGTCTGTAAAGACCCCCATGCTAGAGTGGATACAGTTAGGTGCCATAGGGTGTAATAATAAATAAATCCATGGGGGTCTCTAGGGACCCCTATCGTATGTGGTTATTGTTAGGTATAATAAGGACCCCCATGGTGATTGATTAATTTATACTGTAGCGACACCTGTTGTAATGAGTTAATGCTCTACTTAGAGGGTCCAATAGGATGCCGATGGCCCTTACGTGTGTTGAGGGGCGTTCCAAGAGGATACTGGTTAATGTAATGTGTTAACGTTAATTTATTAATATGTAGTACAACTGACCACAGGCATGGTATTATTATTTCACCGGGTTTATTGTTACACTTCATTATTGATGTATTGCCAACCAATATGGCCCCCTCACCAATGGAGAGTACTGTGTATGCCTGACCCCAATAACACACATGCACAACTCTGATCACAAAGTGTAAAAGGTTGGATAGTGGATGTACACACAGTGCTGTATCCGGAATTACTATAATTCATCACAGACCTAGTTATAATATCGGGGATTAAAATGCAGTCTAAGAGGAGCTAATTAAAAAAAGTCTGGTCAAATGCAAACTATTAGTGTAACCAAAAACATCAACAGGACAACAAAAATGCATTTCTGTGAACTAACAACATTGGCATCTGTGAAAGCTATGAACATAATTTTTTTTTTTAGAGAGCATCTGAATGTATAGGAGATTAATTGTAGTGTTTGTTTTATCACTTCTTGATATCTGGAGCATAGGGTGTGCTTTGTGTGTAGCTCTGATCCCTGACGAATAATATAAACAATACTATAATGTCTAATTTGTGAGAATAATAATACAGTGTAATACTATAATAATTATAATACCCCTGTACTATAATAATAAGTTACAGAAACTATTGTGCTCTTTCTTTTGGTTCAAACAAACAGAACATAAAAACACTCCTACAAAAAGCCTTGGGAACCCATTCTTAAGTACAATATATAATATATTATTCCAACCTGCCCTTCCTCTGGCCTTTTACATGCATCTCTTTTGTTCTGATGACTTCATATGACTTGATAATGCAATAGTATTAAATTAAAGAACTACACCTATATGGTAAAAAAAAAATGTTCAAGTATGTAACAAATTAAAAACACTTGCAACTCTCTATACCAGGAGTCTACAATACATTTTAGAGAAAATATTAAATTGAACATTCTCTGCTAATGGGAAGGATTCTATATTGGACATCTAGAGCATTGCTTGGACCGTGAAGATTTGTGCTCATCATTTTTTTTTCTGCTTTTCCTTGCTGGTCCTGCTCTGCACCACCTGCTCATGCACTGGTCAGGAAAGATAATAAGCATGTCACCCCACACATTAACACAGTCTGCTAGATTAGAGATTATCTTTAAAAGTGTTTTATGCCATCAGTTTACATGATTGCTAATGTTGGTAGTTTATTACATACTTCAAAAACTTATTTTCTAATTCACAGTGGCTCTTTACTTTAAAAGCTTGAATAAGTTTAACCATCTGCAATAACAATATGCATGTACTTGAAAGTCACCATAAAATAGTTATTGTAATTTACAACGTCATTGGCCAACCGAGTAAACCACAACCCACACCCAACTGGAACTGATGGTGTGAGGCACTAACTAATGAAAAATGTGTCTCCCTCTTAGTTACGAGCCTCCAAGTAGGGGGAATACCCCCTTAATGTTTTGATTAACTTGATTAATAGACTACTGGAAAATCATTGTTAGCTATTATTTCAGAACTAGCGAATTGCCCGTCAAAAAATGACGGCAATAGAATTGTAAGTCAAGGAATGCTGTTTGTCACACAAAGTAAGTGTTTTGGTTGTGTGAGTACCTTCGGCGCTGATTGCGAGCCTCGCAGTGAGCGCCTTTGGCGCTCATTACGTGGCTGGCAATGAGTGCCTTTGGCGCTAATTGCGAGCCTCTGGGTTGGTGTTTTTTGCTTATCAGATCCCATTTGGCGCTAATTGCAATGAGCGCCAAAAGGCCATCAGCATGTACCTTGCAAGTCTGTCCCCTGGTGTAGTCTTTGCTCCTGTGAGCACCCTTGGTGCTCCTTGTGAGACGTGCAGTGAACTCCTTTAGCGTTTTATTGCTGTGGTGTTTTTTTAAAGTTTTCTGTATATGTATTTTTTTATGATAATTAATTAATAAAATCATAAATTAATATACTTTACCTATTTGTAATGAATATATGCAGCAACCAATATGCTGAAGAGCTAACAATCTGTTTTGATGTTCCTGCAGCATACAATGTAGATTTTCATTCTTGGTGACATGAGGTGTAAGTGTCAGCCATGTGTGAAGTGTGTAGTGTAAATAGGCTGCGTGCGTGAGGGGAAACCGTTTGTATAGCAGTGTAGTTCCGCATTTTGTAATGTGAATATTAGTATGATCAAGTTAGTGGTGTAAAATGGCGGCGATTGTGTGTTAGGTGGGTTTGGATCATTTTGCGCCCTTCGTAATAGTGTATTTTATACCTTGTACGGTCCTGTGTAAAAGTCGTGGCGGAGTTTTACGTGTTTAGGGGTCCTGTAGTCTCGTTTTCGTTTTTTTCTGCACCCATTTTTTTCTCTTAGGGGATTTTGAGTGGCTAAACCCTGAAAATTGGACTTAAGTTGACGTGTAACATCACTTCCAGACGTCCTACGTGTCCCCCCTTGCTGTGTGTGATGTTTGTTTTTTTGTTTGTATATAGTGTGGTTTTCGCTGTGCGCCATTCGGCTGTTAAGTTCGTATTGTTGCGGCTCATATATATATATATTTTTTTTTTTTTTAGGTAAGTCGCGGCTTCCTTTTGTAACTGTTACGGGCCGTATTTTGGAAAAAATACTGCTACGGGTCTCGCAGTGTGAATTGTGTATTTGAGTTTTCTGTTGATGTGTAGTCCCGCGGGTCATAGGTATGATGGTAAAGTGTCATAGGGATGATGGTAAAATTGTGCGGGGTCGTAGGGATGAGCGCCATAGTGCCTTTGGCACTCCTTGCCTGGCCGCAACTGCGGCCCTCGCTTTGCGATCCCGCAGTTTCCCCGTTGCGTTACCAACGGATTTTGGCAAGACCGGCTGCTGACAACTATATATGTGATAGTAACTTGCCTGTCCTAAATGACGGTGTCATAGACTATTCTCTTGAATTGTCTGTTCTGTCTCTCTCTGTGCTGTCTGTGTGTGTGTTATGTGGCGAGTATGCTGTCTCTCTTTTTCTCCCTGATGTGTTTGTATGCGATCCCTCTCTGTGCATGCACTCTGCGTTCTCTCCATGCGAGCGCTCTCTGTGCGCCCTCTCGCTCTTCTCTCTGTGCCCTTGCGAGCTGCGCGCCCTCTCGCTCTTTCTCTCTCTGTGCCCTCGCTCGGTGCGCACCCTCACGCTCTTTCTCTTTCTGCGCCCTCACTCGCTGCACGCCCCCTCTTGCTCTTTCTCTCTCGGTGCACTCAGTGTGCGCCCTGCGCCCCCTCTCTATTTCTCTCTATGCGCCCGCACTCGCTGCGCCCTCTCTCGCTCTTTCTCTCTCTGTGCCCTTGCTCGGACCTGTGCCCTCTCGCTCACTGCATGCTCTCTCGCTCTTTCTCTCTCTGTGCCCTCGCTCACTGCATGCTCTCTCGCTCTTTCTCTCTCTGTGCCCTTGCTCGGCCCTGCACCCTCTCGCTCTTTCTCTTTCTGCGCCCTCACTCGCTGCACGCCCTCTTGCTCTTTCTCTCTCTGTGCACTCAGTGTGCACCCTGCACCCTCTCGCTCACTGCATGCTCTCTAGCTCTTTCTCTCTCTGTGCCCTCGCTCACTGCATGCTCTCTTGCTCTTTCTCTCTCTGTGCCCTCGCTCACTGCATGCACTCTTGCTCTTTCTCTCTCTGTGCCCTCGCTCACTGCATGCTCTCTCGCTCTTTCTCTCTCTGTGCCCTCGCTCACTGCATGCTCTCTTGCTCTTTCTCTCTCTGTCCCCTTGCTCACTGCATGCTCTCTTGCTTTTTCTCTCTCTGTGCCCTCGCTCACTGCATGCTCTCTTGCTCTTTCTCTCTCTGTGCCCTCGCTTACTGCATGCTCTCTCGCTCTTTCTCTCTCTGTGCCCTCGCTCACTTCATGCTCTCTTGCTCTTTCTCTCTCTGTGCCCTCGCTCACTGCATGCTCTCTCGCTCTTTCTCTCTCTCTGTGCCCTCGCTCACTGCATGCTCTCTTGCTCTTTCTCTCTCTGTGCCCTCGCTTACTGCATGCTCTCTCGCTCTTTCTCTCTCTGTGCCCTCGCTCACTGCATGCTCTCTCGCTCTTTCTCTCTCTGTGCCCTCGCTCACTGCATGCTCTCTCGCTCTTTCTCTCTCTGTGCCCTCGCTCACTGCATGCTCTCTTGCTCTTTCTCTCTCTGTGCCCTCGCTCACTGCATGCTCTCTCGCTCTTTCTCTCTCTGTGCCCTCGCTCACTGCATGCTCTCTCTCTCTTTCTCTCTCTGTGCCCTCGCTCACTGCATGCTCTCTCGCTCTTTCTCTCTCTGTGCCCTCGCTCACTGCATGCTCTCTCGCTCTTTCTCTCTCTGTGCCCTCGCTCACTGCATGCTCTCTCGCTCTTTCTCTCTCTGTGCCCTCGCTCACTGCATGCTCTCTCGCTCTTTCTCTCTCTGTGCCCTCGCTCACTGCATGCTCTCTTGCTCTTTCTCTCTCTGTGCCCTCGCTCACTGCATGCTCTCTCGCTCTTTCTCTCTCTGTGCCCTCGCTCACTGCATGCTCTCTCTCTCTTTCTCTCTCTGTGCCCTCGCTCACTGCATGCTCTCTCGCTCTTTCTCTCTCTGTGCCCTCGCTCACTGCATGCTCTCTCGCTCTTTCTCTCTCTGTGCCCTCGCTCACTGCATGCTCTCTCGCTCTTTCTCTCTCTGTGCCCTTGCTCACTGCATGCTCTCTCGCTCTTTCTCTCTCTGTGCCCTCGCTCACTGCATGCTCTCTCGCTCTTTCTCTCTCTGTGCCCTTGCTCACTGCATGCTCTCTCGCTCTTTCTCTCTCTGTGCCCTCGCTCACTGCATGCTCTCTCGCTCTTTCTCTCTCTGTGCCCTCGCTCACTGCATGCTCTCTCGCTCTTTCTCTCTCTGTGCCCTCGCTCACTGCATGCTCTCTCTCTCTTTCTCTCTCTGTGCCCTCGCTCACTTCATGCTCTCTCGCTCTTTCTCTCTCTGTGCCCTCGCTCACTGCATGCTCTCTTGCTCTTTCTCTCTCTGTGCCCTCGCTCACTGCATGCTCTCTCGCTCTTTCTCTCTCTGTGCCCTCGCTCACTGCATGCTCTCTCTTGCTCTTTCTCTCTCTGTGCCCTCGCTCACTGCATGCTCTCTCGCTCTTTCTCTCTCTGTGCCCTCGCTCACTGCATGCTCTCTCGCTCTTTCTCTCTCTGTGCCCTCGCTCACTGCATGCTCTCTCGCTCTTTCTCTCTCTGTGCCCTTGCTCACTGCATGCTCTCTCGCTCTTTCTCTCTCTGTGCCCTCGCTCACTGCATGCTCTCTCGCTCTTTCTCTCTCTGTGCCCTTGCTCACTGCATGCTCTCTCGCTCTTTATTTTCTCAAATACCAAGCCAGGTTAAAATGCAATGAATAATCTATTTCTTTTTATAGTGCATTTTCTTAAATTTACCCGTTCAGAAAGAGCATATTTGATAATGTATTACAGAGTATTTTTCTTTTTTCAAATAAAGGCCTTGAAGAACAACAATTTATTCGGCTTTGTGACTGCTTTTATGGGCTTGCCTTGTTTCAGACAATGAGATTGTATGACTAAAGTATGATCTCTGCACTTCCTGTTCAAGGAGGTTTAAACAGGTTTCTCTTAACATGTAATTCAAAAACATTTAAATACTTGTCCTTTTAATATACATAGCATGGAAACCTATGACAAAAAACTTAGGTATGTTTTTTAAATTGTATTTGGTCTTTATAATGTCATCTCTCATTTTTCTTAATACAACAAAGTTCATTTTATCACCGTTTTGGATTCTCACACAATTAAAGAGATCTTTTTTTTTTTTTTTTACACTATTTATATTGCTTTTAAAAAACATATCACAGATTTCCTTTTCTCCAACAATCCCTTCTGAAATATGTGGAGGATTTTGTATGAATATTATCAGTAAGGCGACATTTTTCAGACCAAGTCTCTCCTATGTTAACCAGCCTAACCTACTGATTAATTTACCTGTACTCCTACACCATCACTACCATTACTACCATTACCCTCACCAGGGGCGTATTTAGATTTTGAGCTGTCCTAGGCTATTCAGATTCGTGCTCTCCCACACTCCACTTAGAACTTATTTTCCCTTGTTATATCCCAAGTTATAGGTGAATGTTTATGTATACATACAGTATATAAGAAAATATCAAGAACACTCACAGACAGAAATACCACTATATATAGACATTTCCTTGCATATTCACTGGTTGTTCCATTACACTACACACTGGCATCTTAAGCAGCCTTCTGCCCCCTGAAAATATGCTGCCCTAGGCCTGGGCAGATACACACCGCTGCCCTAAAGATGATCCTACACATACATGACAACTATATTAAATCTATCATTACCCTATCATAATACTAATCCTATAATGTTGCTGTTAGTATTTGCATCTCCTTCACATATATGCATCATCACTTCTGTTCTGTTATATGAATAACAAGCACTTGGCCCTTGCTTCTGTCTAACATTTCAGTTTGGGCTTAATAGTCTAAAAGGCAAAACTTATTATACCATAATTTGAATGAATGAATGAATATATATATATATATATATATATATATATATATATATATATATATATATATATATATATATTGCAGAAAGGACAGAAGAAAGAAGGTTGATATTATAAATCCTTTGATATATTTGAATATATTTAATAAAGTTCATGGGGAAAATATTTTGCATAACAATAAGAATGCAAGAAAAAGAGGTGGTGATTTTAAAGTTTCACAGAAAAGTTTCCAGTTGTTGCAAAAATTTTAATTAGCTACGCATAAAATAAATAAAACATAATTACAGTTGGTTGTGATTACAAATGCTAAGTGGAAGTACCTTAAAACTAATAGGGAATTTATTTTATGTATAAATTAACAGATCATTCATCTGAGGCAATGGAATAATCAACAGTAATCAAGATTAGCCCTATAGCTGTGAAATTGACTGAGGCATTTAACAATGCAACAAGTAATTTTAAGTGTTATAAATAATAAAAATGAATACAGAGGATTAATAATCCCTCAGCCTATTGCCAGGGGGTGGGGGCCTTTGATCCCCCACCAAGTTGTGCTTTGGGGTGGGAGTTATTAACCTCCATGTCCCCATTTCTAATATACCCTCATGTTGTTTCCATAAAGCCACAACAGGGGTTCCCATGGAACTTAATATTAACCCTCTTACCATGGAGGCCCCTATTGATCCCCATGGTGTATTTAACAATCTCAATGAACCTCCTATGGTATCGAATCTCAACCCATTTACCATGAGATCCCTATTGATTCCCATGGTAAGCTAACCTATAACCTTTGGATTCCCTATGGTATCTATAATAAAAGGGGGCCCCGTGTCCATAATAACCCCCTAGTCCCTAATACTAACTGCCCCCCCCCCAAAAAAATACCTACACTAAACTAAATACAGAAAATAAAAACACAAAATACAAGACAAAAATACTTAATATAAAAAGAATTCCAGAAAAAAACTATTAGAATGAAAAAATATAATAAAGAAATAAATATTACTATTAAATAAAAAATGAGAATATCACAAAATAACAAAAATACAGAGGTAGGGTTGCATTTATGTTTTTATCTTCCATTGGATGATCCACCAGTGATGATCTGCAACACCCTTGCCCTGGATAAGAAGACATGTACTTGTTTGAAGTAATCTGTCCTCTTCTGTCTTGATTGAAGACCAGCTTTCTGTTCACGGAAAAGGCCTCCGTCTAAAAATAAAAAAAACTTGACCCCAAAAAATCGACCAAACTTACAGAGTTCCTCCGCTGAGGAACTCCTGTGATGTATAATTTTGATAGTGCCCTCACCTTTTTATATACTATTTTTATTCGCTTCAGATTGCCTAAACTTGTGTTAAACATATTTCAGCCAATGAGGATTGAGTATTTGAATTGTTTAAAAGGGTTAATGTTAGGTGCCACGGAGATTCATAGGGGCCACCATGGAGAGTGGTAGCTACACCATGGGGGACCCCTATCGTATGGGATTAACTTAAATATAATAGAAGTCCGGTGGGGTATATTATAGGGGATTAATGTGGCGGTAATGCGCCCCCACCTCAAAGCACAATGGGGTAGGTGCCAGATGCCACCCTGGGTGTACAGGGGCCTCCTAGAAGATTTTTAAGTGTTCAAAATGTTCATAGACCTGGTTTGCAGAATCTCAAGGTATATCTTAAATGTATGAGCAATAAAATATACTTATGAGTCAGAAATGTATTTTTAGGACAAATTAAGAAAAAAACTGATATTTTCTCTATATTCAGAAATTGGATGAAAGGTTATGCAAAAACGAATACTGTTCAGAAAAATAGCCGTTTTGACAGGCAGAATGTGTAAGAAATGCGAAAAACAGGTTATAATAGTGAAGCCCATCAATGTTTGTTTGTTTTTGCATATTACCGTACGTATGCATATATGTGTCATATATATATATATGTATAGTTACATAGGGCCTCATTCTATTATCGGCCGTAAACCGGCCGTAAGGCTGCGATTCCTTGCGGGGGTTCCGTTACCTCGCAATTCAATTAAACGGCCCCCAAGGATCTCCTCTTACGGCCGGCCGTAAATCTTGCAACCGGCCGTAAGCTCTGAAATCTAAAAAGTCAAAAATAAATTGAAGACAGCTCTGTAAATGCTAGGGATCATATTGGGGGACATGAGGATTAAAAGTAACCCACTCTCAAGCTTGCACATCAGCCCAAACCCGAGTTTAAATTAACTGTTTATTTTCCGGCTGAGGCGTGGGCGGGTCTGAGGTGCTCCAAGCACTCTGGACTTTTTACATGGATATTTGACGTATATTAAAAAAAATATATTTTACGGATTTGAGTGTAGGGGAATGTTGTGCTATTTTTGCTAACACCGAAAATTACTTTATAGTCTTCTCAAAGTGCAGGATGGCTTTATTTGGGCTATATTTCGTGCTTAATTGGTGCTAGCGGGACCTCTTTCCTGCAAGTAAGCTGCGGCTCAGTTTTAGCCTTGCAGAGAGGGTTCCCGGAGCAATTGAATTGCAAATAGGATTTTCTTACGGCCGATTTCCTTGCGGCCGTTTTAGATCAAAGGATTTCCTCCGGCGCGAGCGGCCGCAAGAGATGGCAAGGCACCGGCCGCAAGCCTGCCGGAGCCTCCGGCCGTAAGGGAATAGAATAGCCGGAAAGCTTGCGTCCGGTCCTTGCGGCCCCGCAACGGCTGCGGCCGATAATAGAATGAGGCCCATAGTATTTAAGGTTGAAAAAAGACTTTCAGTCCATCAAGTTCAACCTTTTAAGATCTCCTCTGATCTGCAATATGTGGATTAACTATTAATTCATTAGTTGTTAATTAATTATTAATCAATTATTTAATGTTTTTTTATTTTTTTATTATTATTATTTAGTCCAGAGGAAGGCAAATAGAAAAAAAAACAACAAAAAAAAACATATATATATATAAACATCACTAAACATTTGGCTTTTTTAATTGTTGAAATGAGGAAGGACTTAGTCATTGCTGGGTGTCAACATGGTAACAGGCTACACACATAGGGAAGCAAATATAATAGATATGGAAAGAGAAAAAGATGGGGCTTGTAGCGTCGGCTGTTAAGTGGAAGGGTGTAATGCCTGCCTTTTCCACATTGCGGTATCTTTGCTTTTGTCATTCTTCATCAAGGACCAATTTATTTTAGGGAAAATATACAAATGTGTGAAGTATGTCCCAGACTAACAATTGACAGCTGTGTAAGCGAAGAACACAGAACAATCTTTCAAAAAAATCCTAGTTTTTGCAGTCTCTGTTGGTGTCTTGTCTGGTTTCAGCCATTCCTTTGACACCACATGTTCACAAGATGGCAGCTTGCAAGTATAACGACAAACCATTGTTTCTGCAGAAAAGTAAATGCCCCTATTATACATACAACCTTCACCAATGTATCATGGATGCCCCCAGGAGCCAACAGACGCATTAAAACTAGTTAAAAATTAGCATTATAACATACTTGAATATTGCCCGTCAAAAAATTATGGCAATGAAATTGTAAGTGAGCTAATGCTGTTTGGTGTATAATAAAAGAAATAATAGATTAATAAAGTAATATACTTTACCTATTGTGAAGTAATATATGCAGGAAGCATTCTGTTGAAGAGCTGGCAATCTGTTTTGATGTTACTGCAGCATTAGTGGTGTGGAGCTGCTGTGTAAGCGTGATGAATGTGTGCAGTGTAATAGTGTGCGTGCGCGAGACCAAACCGTTAGCGTGGCTGTGTACTTCCACATTGTATAAGTTATTGTTCTAAAATGGCGGCTAATGTGTGGTATGCGGCTGTGGCTGATTTAGCGTCCTTCGTTTGGATGTCATCCGACTTTTTCGGAATACGCGTAGCTGTTTGGTGGTGTTTTGCGTGTTTCTGGTGGTGTTTTGCGTGTTTAGAGTCCTTTAGTCTCGTTTTCGTTTTGTTCGGTGGCCATTTTTTCTCTCGCTTAGGGGATTTTCGGGTGTCTAAACTCCGAAATTTGTACTTAAATCGCGGTGTAACTTTCCTTTCAGAGGTCCTGGGTGCACCACCTTGCTGTGGGTAAGCTTTTTATGTGTTTGTTGTGTGTAATTATTGTGTTTGTAATGTTTTTGGGTTCGCACGGGTTGCGTCCTTGTTTTCGAATCTCGTATGTCTTTTTCAGGAAATCCGTAGGTGTTTGGTGGTGTTTTGCGTCTTTAGACTGCTGTAGCCTCGTTTTCTTTTTTTTCGGTGACCATTTTTTCTTTCGCTTAGAGGATTTTTGAGTGTGTAAACTCTTTTATTTTGTGTTAAATTGAGGTGTAACTTCAGTTTTTGAGGTCCTGGATGCTCTCCAGGATCTATTGACTTTTTTTTTTTTAGGTAAGTCGCGGCTTCCTTTTGTAACTGTTACGGGCCGTATTTTGGAAAAAATAGTGCTACGGGTCTCGCAGTGTGAATTGTGTATTTGAGTTTTCTGTTGATGTGTAGTCCCGCGGGTCATAGGTATGATGGTAAAGTGTCATAGGGATGATGGTAAAATTGTGCGGGGTCGTAGGGATGAGCGCCATAGTGCCTTTGGCACTCCTTGCCTGGCCGCAACTGCGGCCCTCGCTTTGCGATCCCGCAGTTTCCCCGTTGCGTTACCAACGGATTTTGGCAAGACCGGCTGCTGACAACTATATATGTGATAGTAACTTGCCTGTCCTAAATGACGGTGTCATAGACTATTCTCTTGAATTGTCTGTTCTGTCTCTCTCTGTGCTGTCTGTGTGTGTGTTATGTGGCGAGTATGCTGTCTCTCTTTTTCTCCCTGATGTGTTTGTATGCGATCCCTCTCTGTGCATGCACTCTGCGTTCTCTCCATGCGAGCGCTCTCTGTGCGCCCTCTCGCTCTTCTCTCTGTGCCCTTGCGAGCTGCGCGCCCTCTCGCTCTTTCTCTCTCTGTGCCCTCGCTCGGTGCGCACCCTCACGCTCTTTCTCTTTCTGCGCCCTCACTCGCTGCACGCCCCCTCTTGCTCTTTCTCTCTCGGTGCACTCAGTGTGCGCCCTGCGCCCCCTCTCTATTTCTCTCTATGCGCCCGCACTCGCTGCGCCCTCTCTCGCTCTTTCTCTCTCTGTGCCCTTGCTCGGACCTGTGCCCTCTCGCTCACTGCATGCTCTCTCGCTCTTTCTCTCTCTGTGCCCTCGCTCACTGCATGCTCTCTCGCTCTTTCTCTCTCTGTGCCCTTGCTCGGCCCTGCACCCTCTCGCTCTTTCTCTTTCTGCGCCCTCACTCGCTGCACGCCCTCTTGCTCTTTCTCTCTCTGTGCACTCAGTGTGCACCCTGCACCCTCTCGCTCACTGCATGCTCTCTAGCTCTTTCTCTCTCTGTGCCCTCGCTCACTGCATGCTCTCTTGCTCTTTCTCTCTCTGTGCCCTCGCTCACTGCATGCACTCTTGCTCTTTCTCTCTCTGTGCCCTCGCTCACTGCATGCTCTCTCGCTCTTTCTCTCTCTGTGCCCTCGCTCACTGCATGCTCTCTTGCTCTTTCTCTCTCTGTGCCCTCGCTTACTGCATGCTCTCTCGCTCTTTCTCTCTCTGTGCCCTCGCTCACTGCATGCTCTCTCGCTCTTTCTCTCTCTGTGCCCTCGCTCACTGCATGCTCTCTCGCTCTTTCTCTCTCTGTGCCCTCGCTCACTGCATGCTCTCTTGCTCTTTCTCTCTCTGTGCCCTCGCTCACTGCATGCTCTCTCGCTCTTTCTCTCTCTGTGCCCTCGCTCACTGCATGCTCTCTAGCTCTTTCTCTCTCTGTGCCCTCGCTCACTGCATGCTCTCTCGCTCTTTCTCTCTCTGTGCCCTCGCTCACTGCATGCTCTCTCGCTCTTTCTCTCTCTGTGCCCTCGCTCACTGCATGCTCTCTCGCTCTTTCTCTCTCTGTGCCCTCGCTCACTGCATGCTCTCTCGCTCTTTCTCTCTCTGTGCCCACGCTCACTGCATGCTCTCTTGCTCTTTCTCTCTCTGTGCCCTCGCTCACTGCATGCTCTCTCGCTCTTTCTCTCTCTGTGCCCTCGCTCACTGCATGCTCTCTCTCTCTTTCTCTCTCTGTGCCCTCGCTCACTGCATGCTCTCTCGCTCTTTCTCTCTCTGTGCCCTCGCTCACTGCATGCTCTCTCGCTCTTTCTCTCTCTGTGCCCTCGCTCACTGCATGCTCTCTCGCTCTTTCTCTCTCTGTGCCCTTGCTCACTGCATGCTCTCTCGCTCTTTCTCTCTCTGTGCCCTCGCTCACTGCATGCTCTCTCGCTCTTTCTCTCTCTGTGCCCTTGCTCACTGCATGCTCTCTCGCTCTTTATTTTCTCAAATACCAAGCCAGGTTAAAATGCAATGAATAATCTATTTCTTTTTATAGTGCATTTTCTTAAATTTACCCGTTCAGAAAGAGCATATTTGATAATGTATTACAGAGTATTTTTCTTTTTTCAAATAAAGGCCTTGAAGAACAACAATTTATTCGGCTTTGTGACTGCTTTTATGGGCTTGCCTTGTTTCAGACAATGAGATTGTATGACTAAAGTATGATCTCTGCACTTCCTGTTCAAGGAGGTTTAAACAGGTTTCTCTTAACATGTAATTCAAAAACATTTAAATACTTGTCCTTTTAATATACATAGCATGGAAACCTATGACAAAAAACTTAGGTATGTTTTTTAAATTGTATTTGGTCTTTATAATGTCATCTCTCATTTTTCTTAATACAACAAAGTTCATTTTATCACCGTTTTGGATTCTCACACAATTAAAGAGATCTTTTTTTTTTTTTTTACACTATTTATATTGCTTTTAAAAAACATATCACAGATTTCCTTTTCTCCAACAATCCCTTCTGAAATATGTGGAGGATTTTGTATGAATATTATCAGTAAGGCGACATTTTTCAGACCAAGTCTCTCCTATGTTAACCAGCCTAACCTACTGATTAATTTACCTGTACTCCTACACCATCACTACCATTACTACCATTACCCTCACCAGGGGCGTATTTAGATTTTGAGCTGTCCTAGGCTATTCAGATTCGTGCTCTCCCACACTCCACTTAGAACTTATTTTCCCTTGTTATATCCCAAGTTATAGGTGAATGTTTATGTATACATACAGTATATAAGAAAATATCAAGAACACTCACAGACAGAAATACCACTATATATAGACATTTCCTTGCATATTCACTGGTTGTTCCATTACACTACACACTGGCATCTTAAGCAGCCTTCTGCCCCCTGAAAATATGCTGCCCTAGGCCTGGGCAGATACACACCGCTGCCCTAAAGATGATCCTACACATACATGACAACTATATTAAATCTATCATTACCCTATCATAATACTAATCCTATAATGTTGCTGTTAGTATTTGCATCTCCTTCACATATATGCATCATCACTTCTGTTCTGTTATATGAATAACAAGCACTTGGCCCTTGCTTCTGTCTAACATTTCAGTTTGGGCTTAATAGTCTAAAAGGCAAAACTTATTATACCATAATTTGAATGAATGAATGAATATATATATATATATATATATATATATATATATATATATATATATATATATATATATTGCAGAAAGGACAGAAGAAAGAAGGTTGATATGATAAATCCTTTGATATATTTGAATATATTTAATAAAGTTCATGGGGAAAATATTTTGCATAACAATAAGAATGCAAGAAAAAGAGGTGGTGATTTTAAAGTTTCACAGAAAAGTTTCCAGTTGTTGCAAAAATTTTAATTAGCTACGCATAAAATAAATAAAACATAATTACAGTTGGTTGTGATTACAAATGCTAAGTGGAAGTACCTTAAAACTAATAGGGAATTTATTTTATGTATAAATTAACAGATCATTCATCTGAGGCAATGGAATAATCAACAGTAATCAAGATTAGCCCTATAGCTGTGAAATTGACTGAGGCATTTAACAATGCAACAAGTAATTTTAAGTGTTATAAATAATAAAAATGAATACAGAGGATTAATAATCCCTCAGCCTATTGCCAGGGGGTGGGGGCCTTTGATCCCCCACCAAGTTGTGCTTTGGGGTGGGAGTTATTAACCTCCATGTCCCCATTTCTAATATACCCTCATGTTGTTTCCATAAAGCCACAACAGGGGTTCCCATGGAACTTAATATTAACCCTCTTACCATGGAGGCCCCTATTGATCCCCATGGTGTATTTAACAATCTCAATGAACCTCCTATGGTATCGAATCTCAACCCATTTACCATGAGATCCCTATTGATTCCCATGGTAAGCTAACCTATAACCTTTGGATTCCCTATGGTATCTATAATAAAAGGGGGCCCCGTGTCCATAATAACCCCCTAGTCCCTAATACTAACTGCCCCCCCCCCAAAAAAATACCTACACTAAACTAAATACAGAAAATAAAAACACAAAATACAAGACAAAAATACTTAATATAAAAAGAATTCCAGAAAAAAACTATTAGAATGAAAAAATATAATAAAGAAATAAATATTACTATTAAATAAAAAATGAGAATATCACAAAATAACAAAAATACAGAGGTAGGGTTGCATTTATGTTTTTATCTTCCATTGGATGATCCACCAGTGATGATCTGCAACACCCTTGCCCTGGATAAGAAGACATGTACTTGTTTGAAGTAATCTGTCCTCTTCTGTCTTGATTGAAGACCAGCTTTCTGTTCACGGAAAAGGCCTCCGTCTAAAAATAAAAAAAACTTGACCCCAAAAAATCGACCAAACTTACAGAGTTCCTCCGCTGAGGAACTCCTGTGATGTATAATTTTGATAGTGCCCTCACCTTTTTATATACTATTTTTATTCGCTTCAGATTGCCTAAACTTGTGTTAAACATATTTCAGCCAATGAGGATTGAGTATTTGAATTGTTTAAAAGGGTTAATGTTAGGTGCCACGGAGATTCATAGGGGCCACCATGGAGAGTGGTAGCTACACCATGGGGGACCCCTATCGTATGGGATTAACTTAAATATAATAGAAGTCCGGTGGGGTATATTATAGGGGATTAATGTGGCGGTAATGCGCCCCCACCTCAAAGCACAATGGGGTAGGTGCCAGATGCCACCCTGGGTGTACAGGGGCCTCCTAGAAGATTTTTAAGTGTTCAAAATGTTCATAGACCTGGTTTGCAGAATCTCAAGGTATATCTTAAATGTATGAGCAATAAAATATACTTATGAGTCAGAAATGTATTTTTAGGACAAATTAAGAAAAAAACTGATATTTTCTCTATATTCAGAAATTGGATGAAAGGTTATGCAAAAACGAATACTGTTCAGAAAAATAGCCGTTTTGACAGGCAGAATGTGTAAGAAATGCGAAAAACAGGTTATAATAGTGAAGCCCATCAATGTTTGTTTGTTTTTGCATATTACCGTACGTATGCATATATGTGTCATATATATATATGTATAGTTACATAGGGCCTCATTCTATTATCGGCCGTAAACCGGCCGTAAGGCTGCGATTCCTTGCGGGGGTTCCGTTACCTCGCAATTCAATTAAACCGCCCCCAAGGATCTCCTCTTACGGCCGGCCGTAAATCTTGCAACCGGCCGTAAGCTCTGAAATCTAAAAAGTCAAAAATAAATTGAAGACAGCTCTGTAAATGCTAGGGATCATATTGGGGGACATGAGGATTAAAAGTAACCCACTCTCAAGCTTGCACATCAGCCCAAACCCGAGTTTAAATTAACTGTTTATTTTCCGGCTGAGGCGTGGGCGGGTCTGAGGTGCTCCAAGCACTCTGGACTTTTTACATGGATATTTGACGTATATTAAAAAAAATATATTTTACGGATTTGAGTGTAGGGGAATGTTGTGCTATTTTTGCTAACACCGAAAATTACTTTATAGTCTTCTCAAAGTGCAGGATGGCTTTATTTGGGCTATATTTCGTGCTTAATTGGTGCTAGCGGGACCTCTTTCCTGCAAGTAAGCTGCGGCTCAGTTTTAGCCTTGCAGAGAGGGTTCCCGGAGCAATTGAATTGCAAATAGGATTTTCTTACGGCCGATTTCCTTGCGGCCGTTTTAGATCAAAGGATTTCCTCCGGCGCGAGCGGCCGCAAGAGATGGCAAGGCACCGGCCGCAAGCCTGCCGGAGCCTCCGGCCGTAAGGGAATAGAATAGCCGGAAAGCTTGCGTCCGGTCCTTGCGGCCCCGCAACGGCTGCGGCCGATAATAGAATGAGGCCCATAGTATTTAAGGTTGAAAAAAGACTTTCAGTCCATCAAGTTCAACCTTTTAAGATCTCCTCTGATCTGCAATATGTGGATTAACTATTAATTCATTAGTTGTTAATTAATTATTAATCAATTATTTAATGTTTTTTTATTTTTTTATTATTATTATTTAGTCCAGAGGAAGGCAAATAGAAAAAAAAACAACAAAAAAAAACATATATATATATAAACATCACTAAACATTTGGCTTTTTTAATTGTTGAAATGAGGAAGGACTTAGTCATTGCTGGGTGTCAACATGGTAACAGGCTACACACATAGGGAAGCAAATATAATAGATATGGAAAGAGAAAAAGATGGGGCTTGTAGCGTCGGCTGTTAAGTGGAAGGGTGTAATGCCTGCCTTTTCCACATTGCGGTATCTTTGCTTTTGTCATTCTTCATCAAGGACCAATTTATTTTAGGGAAAATATACAAATGTGTGAAGTATGTCCCAGACTAACAATTGACAGCTGTGTAAGCGAAGAACACAGAACAATCTTTCAAAAAAATCCTAGTTTTTGCAGTCTCTGTTGGTGTCTTGTCTGGTTTCAGCCATTCCTTTGACACCACATGTTCACAAGATGGCAGCTTGCAAGTATAACGACAAACCATTGTTTCTGCAGAAAAGTAAATGCCCCTATTATACATACAACCTTCACCAATGTATCATGGATGCCCCCAGGAGCCAACAGACGCATTAAAACTAGTTAAAAATTAGCATTATAACCTACTTGAATATTGCCCGTCAAAAAATTATGGCAATGAAATTGTAAGTGAGCTAATGCTGTTTGGTGTATAATAAAAGAAATAATAGATTAATAAAGTAATATACTTTACCTATTGTGAAGTAATATATGCAGGAAGCATTCTGTTGAAGAGCTGGCAATCTGTTTTGATGTTACTGCAGCATTAGTGGTGTGGAGCTGCTGTGTAAGCGTGATGAATGTGTGCAGTGTAATAGTGTGCGTGCGCGAGACCAAACCGTTAGCGTGGCTGTGTACTTCCACATTGTATAAGTTATTGTTCTAAAATGGCGGCTAATGTGTGGTATGCGGCTGTGGCTGATTTAGCGTCCTTCGTTTGGATGTCATCCGACTTTTTCGGAATACGCGTAGCTGTTTGGTGGTGTTTTGCGTGTTTCTGGTGGTGTTTTGCGTGTTTAGAGTCCTTTAGTCTCGTTTTCGTTTTGTTCGGTGGCCATTTTTTCTCTCGCTTAGGGGATTTTCGGGTGTCTAAACTCCGAAATTTGTACTTAAATCGCGGTGTAACTTTCCTTTCAGAGGTCCTGGGTGCACCACCTTGCTGTGGGTAAGCTTTTTATGTGTTTGTTGTGTGTAATTATTGTGTTTGTAATGTTTTTGGGTTCGCACGGGTTGCGTCCTTGTTTTCGAATCTCGTATGTCTTTTTCAGGAAATCCGTAGGTGTTTGGTGGTGTTTTGCGTCTTTAGACTGCTGTAGCCTCGTTTTCTTTTTTTTCGGTGACCATTTTTTCTTTCGCTTAGAGGATTTTTGAGTGTGTAAACTCTTTTATTTTGTGTTAAATTGAGGTGTAACTTCAGTTTTTGAGGTCCTGGATGCTCTCCAGGATCTATTGACTATATTGCAACTGAAGCAGCTACATGCTATTCTGGGTTTGAGGTCACCAGACTCTAGCATGTTGTGTGTCATTTTTCTGTTACTTTCTATAAATGTTGTTTATCAACTGTCATTCTTCAAAGGAGCATATTGTAGATATGGGCCTAATGTGACCCTTTGATGGTGCTGTTTACATGTTGCAGTTGTGGGTGAGATGGCGCAGATACAGTAGTAGGCTATGAGTCGCCGTGACATTGCTGCGTCACCTCTAAACCTATGATGGAGGTCTCTCCTCGGTCACATTGGCAGTAGTTACTCATGTTCAGTTTTGAGTCATAAAACTGGATGGATCTGCTTACATCTGAATTGTGAGGTCTGAAATATAATAGGTGACAGCCCTAGAGCAAGGTATGGAAAGCTCGTCCATGTATTGGTGTCAGTGTTTGTTTGAATGTCATCGTGTCGGTGTCTCACTGTTACCACAGACTCATCACAGAGCTGAGTAATGTTACACCGTGCTGGAAGTGTATTTCCTGCAGGGCATTGATTTTTCACGCAGCAGGAAAAAGGCCCACTTCACACACACAGAATCATAAGGCATGGCTTGTTCTCTGAGTCTGGCTCTTCTTTTTATTTCTCTGCTCCGGTACCCCCATGTGCATTACAAGCCAGAGAGAGGGCCCTATTCCTTGTACGTTTTTAATGGCATTCTGTATGATAGGCAGGTGCCATTCCTGATGGATTGAAGTGTGGTCATAGGGTGCATGGGAAGAGCAGTGAGTTACAGTACTTAAGATGGGACAAGATGGGGGGTGTATTAGGGTTTTGTAGTATTTTATGCGAGAAAGTGGCAAAGAGTCCAGCATCACTTCAAGACAGCTGGCTAGATACCTGGGAATGATGATTAGATGCAAGACTCAGATCCACAATACAATAGACAACAGACAATCATCTTATACATATCACTTTGTTTATGTTATTATTACACAATATAAATTTTACATTTGTTCCAGGTTTGATATAATAGCTAAGGTGTAAGCATATCCAGTCTTCTGCACCCTTATCAGGCCCTCCAGCACTGATGATTTAATCACCACCTCCGTCATTATGACCCATCTGTGCTTATGCAGGGATATTCATGTAGTAAGCCCTTGACCATGGTGTAGTAGTTTATGTCTCCGTAGTATGGTACTTTCAAATATATTTGAACCATTGGTCAATTTTTAGAAAAAACTATATTCTCTCAAAAAGTACTAGCTGTTCAGTATCTTCATTCTATGCCATTTTTTTTTGTTATTTATTTATATATATATATATATATATATATATAAATACACATACAAATTATCAATATACTTAAAACTCCTTTGTTTTTGACTCTATTAGGCCAAAGACGCTGAAGCAGAAGACATCGGGCCAACAAAGTCTGCTGACGTTCCCAAGATGAGGGCTTCTGTGCGTATGACACGATATCTGGAGTCCTGGGGGGCAGCCAAACCATTTGCAAACCTCAACCACCGAGACAGTCTGGTATCTGAGGCACGCAGCAATGGTACCTGCATGGTAAGATAGTCTTCCGTCTTTAACAATGTAATATGTTTAACATCTTCCAACAAATTTAAATTTGAAAAATAAACACCTTCAAGAAGAAATAGAAACACAATGGCACTGTAAACATTTTGTATCTGAAAGGGTTTTGACATAGCATTACCCAAAATGACAAAACATCATATGTAGTATGAAATATTTTTAATATATGTACATTACTGAAAACTGGTAACTGTCAAAAGCTATTTTTTTATTTAAACATGTGAGATCTCATATCAATGTATTACCTTCCACCTGTTTTTACTCCTTTTCAACACGTTTTTTTTGTCTCAATTCCACAGGATTTACAGATGTCCTCTATGTCCTCAAACTGGAGCCAAGACAAGTAGGGACAGGAATCTTCTTCTTCTGTCCTCCTCCTCTGTGCTTCCTGCTTGTCCTTGTGATGTCAATGGCTCCTCATTAATGGATCTGCTAATATTTTTTCTGTATGGCTCCTCTGTCCTTTTGTCATTATTGTCTGTTATGTCATTTAAACTTCCTGTGAGAAGGGTCTATGGGTCCTGTCTTCTGGCTTGTCTCTTACTCTTGTAAACTTCTTCTCTATAAATAACCCCGTCTTCTTCTCTGTCCTACATCAGTTAATGTCCCTACATGGTTTAACCTAAATGGTATGTCGGCTTTAATATTTTCTCTCTTATTCAAAACAGGATTCGATCTCCTAAAGAGACAAATGAACCGATGAATGAGAACAGCTTTCATATCCTGGAGGAGCTCAACTCCCAAAGGTAAAAGTGCTTAGATATAAGACTTTCCTTTCTTCTTTGTAATTCTATTGACTTCATAACACTCACTTTCTCTTCTAACTCACAGGCAGTGGAAGAAGTCTAATGACTTTAATCGGATCACTCTATATTTTCAGGATAAATGCATTGAGAAAGAGGTAAGCTGCTGTTTATAGGATCAGCTTCTCTGTGTACCTGCTCACTGTCTGAATAAGAGGCAGTTGTATGAGGAGAAGAAGGTAAGGGGTGATCGAGAACAGAAGGAGGACTTAAACTGAGCTATTGGGAGAGTTTAGGGAAGAAAAAGAGGCACGTTTCACATAGCACTTAAAGGAAGCAACTGAAGATATTAAAGAACCACTGTGGTCATACATTTAAAATAGTCCCTTTTAAAGAGCTAAGCTTAAAAATAAGCAACCTGTTTTTAGAATGTATCTGCGCAGTTGGAAGGTGGCATATACAAATGCTAGTGCTCTCAGTAGCTTTCTGAGCGTAGTTTACAAGGGCACATCCTGTTGAGACAGGAGCTGCATACATCAGGCTTCATAAAGAAAATTATAAACCGTAGTAAAGAATAGTTGCATATAAATGTGAAAATGTAAAAGTGTTGTTTTTTATGTTCTAACAACATTTTGTACATTATCCAGTTTTATTTTCCCAGACTGTATAACATAAATGTGATCAAAGTAGTCCATTAAAATGGATTAATTGGCAGAGGTCATTAGGAGACTTTTGTAGACCTACTAAGTTTGAAGAAACAATTTATATAGACCAAGAAGTCTACTGTTCAATGAAAAAAAATGTAAATTTGTTTAAGGGCTGCTTATCTGTAGCAATAAGAATAATTATCTAGTTGTAAGAATCAGTGGTCAGGAGTAACTCATCACTATTTTATCATTTCTTCCCTGTCTGGGTATATTCCACAGTACCGGCTGTCAGATCTACCATCCTTTGAGTATTACACCGCATGCTGCTTCTTCATTTTTACCTGCAACTTTGTTGTCCAGATGTTGGTGTCCCACAAGTAAGTTTTATTTAGCAAAGTAGCGCCACCCAACAAATGTCCGTAATATGAATGGTGCGTACAGGGAAGCTCTCTTCCTTATAGTCATTCTATATCTAAAGAACATACATTTATGGATTAGTGGTCAATTTGGTATTTTTGGCCAACTGTTTTCTCTCTTGTTTTTTTGTTGTTGTTATTTTAGGAATGCAGCTCTTGGGATCTCGTATGGCATCTCGTTTTTCTTATTCTTGCTTCTCCTCTTTACTTCTTTTGCTGGGCATCTGACTGTAAGTTATGTTTCTCTTCCTTGTTAAATAATTAATAAAAAAACATTTTTTATATATATATATTTTACTTAAACAAAAAAATAAAATAAAAATAGATAGATAGATAGATAATATTGTTGAACTTCTATTTCATGTCCTCCCCCCCTCCCCACAGAAGTGCATTGAGAAAGGCCCTAAACTCCTGCGTTGGGTGCCAACTGTTTCCTCAGCAATCTCCGGCCGACCCTGGCTCAGAGTACCCCTTGCAATCCTAACTATACTCATAGTGTTGTTTATGGCCATCTTCAATCTGGTAAGTTGTACCATTCTGCCTCTTTCTGTATCTCTTTGCCCATATTAGGGTATTCCTCACCTTGTATAATTATCTGGTTTTCACTCTTCACTTACTTTCCATTCTGCTTTGAGCTTGGTCTCATCCCTCTCAATGAGTTCATATTGTAATTTATTTATTTTTTACTTTCATTCCAGTTTTTTGCACCAGATCCCTCGTGTCCAGAAGTCCCATTGAATGTTACGCTGTATCTACTTCCAGAACCTCAGTTGCTCTACAGTCTACCGGTTAGTTATATATAAATATGGATTTGAGTAGGGACTGATATTTAGTTTGTTTATATATATATATATATATATATATATATATATATATATATATATATATATAATATTTAGTTTACCTTTGCCTCACATAGCCGTTATTGACCTAACTCTGTTCCATTTTTTTAGTATTACATGTACTGCTGCATCCTGGGACTCCTAGCCTGTTCTGCCTTCTTGCTTATGAACTTTGAAGTCAAGTTAATTCTGCTGAGCATCGCACTGGTCATATACAATGTTATCTTCCTGCATACACACAGCTGGCTGTCAGACTGCTACGTTGATTGGCTGTATATGAACCAGACTGTTTCTGGGTACGGCTAATTGATTGCCCTTATGTTATGGTGAAGGATGATCTTTTCAAACAATGCTCTTTCAAATCTTGTATATTAAAAATAGTACAATGATATTTTTACTGACCACTGTAATCGTTCGGTTTCTCTTTCATTAGACCTGGAATCTTGAAGGAGCCGAAGCTTATGGGTAGCATTTCTTTATTCATTTTCTTCTGCACACTCCTTGCATTGGCCAGACAAGTAAGTGGTTATCTTGATAATAAGGTAGATTTCTAATTGGGTTGCTTGATGGCTAAATAGAGCAGTTCTTGAAAAAAAGTTGGCTACATAAACTAAGTTTGTTTTTTTCAATTCTTCCTGTAGAATGAATATTACTGTCGCTTAGACTTTTTATGGAAAAGGAAGTTTAAGGCAGAAAGAGAGAGAATTGGGACCATGGAGGATCTGAACAGGCTTCTGTTAGAGAATGTTCTACCAGCTGACGTGGCCCAACAGTTCATTGGGCAGAACCTAAGGAATGAGGTAATGAAAGAGTCTATGTACTTGGGGTGCTGTTTGTTAACATTATTATTTGGGTTACCAAGATTAATAGTCTAAAGCAGTGGTTTACAAACTTTTATTAATTTTTCTTCAAAGAATTACTCTCAAATTGCTGAGCGTCTTGATGGGCTACCTGAATAATGGAGAAAATACTGCAATTAAATATAATACCTAGATTATTTTGTACTTATGGATGTAAAACATTTTTGTATTTTTTTTATAATCCTGGTTGTTCTGCAGACCACCTGAGTGAACCTTATGGACCACTGATGAATCACAGTTTGGGAACTTTTGGTCTAAAGGAAAATTTGGGCTCATATTTTCCTTTTTTGCTTTAAATACTCATATTTATCTTGTATAATCCATTTAAGACTTCTTAATGTATTTGCAGTATACTTTTACATACCATACTTTTTCTTTTGTTTTATCATTTTTATTGTAAAGCCCAAAAGTTTATAACATTGTTTAGATAACATAAAATTGACTTCTGTAATTTTATGTTATCAATACAAAAGATCCACTCTGAAGCTCAGTACATTTAAAACATTATTGCATCACCTAGCTTATTATGGTAACTAGAAAACATCAAAAGTAATGTAAAAAGTTTTACCCATTTCAAAGTTGTCCATATTAAAAAGACACAGCTATTCCTCCTTCTTCTTTATTTGTCAAGATGTTATTAACAAGGAGGCCCACTGAGGATTTAATGAAACTTGAAGCAACATTTTACCATTTATCAAATACAGATACAAAAGTTGTTGATCAAGGGAGACCATTTTGTTGAGTTGATGGTATTATGATTCATATATTGTGATTTCTCAAAATTACTTAATTTATCTGGATGTTGTGAGGTTTCCACTAGCTTTAATATTTTTGGCTGCCAACATAAGACCATTCTCAAAATCTTTAAGTATTTGCCAGGATAAGCATAAGATTGTTTTTACACATTTTGATCTCTCAGACAGATACACCACACATGCCCAAACTGGCCTTCTACAGCCACTGAGGCGCATTACTCTATTTGGATTTGTTATTAGAGTATGATGCATACAATGAAGAATTCAATGGAAATTTCTAATAAACTATAGTTATCTAAAAGTTTAGTATATTAGTGCAAATACATTCCAATCCCTTTGGTGCCAGAGGGATTGATAACAAATGGAATAAATACAAGTTCATGTACAAGAAGAATAACTACCCAGAAGGGACAAAGATCTCAAGTAATGTTTATATCTGAATAAATAAAAAATGGAGGATTTTATCGTCTTTTATTTTAGTTCATATTAATGAAGTCAATCACTTGTTAAGTTGATATCCATGTATGATATAAATTGTTGTCTCCGTTGAAATGCAAAATTATCTTGAAGATTGATGAATTGATTTATAATTTAGTTATATTTTATCAAAATTTGCTGCTAATCCTGAGTTTCTTTTAAATAATTTAACAGAGCCACTAAGTTTGGGGATAGAAATGTACATATTACTAATGAGTCACTCTCAAAATATTGTCTGTATATTAACTGTGCTTCATTTTTATTTCTATACCCCCTATGTTTAAACCATTTAATATAATAAAAACCAATGGCTCTATAGCCAAGGTGAACAACAACGGTGACAAAGGGCACTCTTTACGACTACCTCTGTTTATTTCTTTGTGTCCCATTTAGTCCCCTGAAAGTTTAAGATTTGTGGACAGGTTTTTGTAAAAAAATGTTGACTTAAATTTAGAAATTAAACATTAGAGACCAATTTGTCTAGAACTGTTTTTAAATAAGGCCATTCTTCTGTAACAAAAGCTTTTTTTGATGTATAGTGCTATGAAGCATTCTGGTATATTTGTAGGTTTTGTAATGTAAGCTGAATTAAGCATCTTTCTTATGTTATATTGGGCTTGCGGAAAGCGAATCAATCCAATTTGATCCTTACAAAAAAGATTTGAGATTATTTGATTGATCCTATTCACCCTACATTATGGCAGAAATTTCATATATCCATTCAATATATTAAGAGTATAGGCTCAAAATAGTGACATATAATGACAATGCATCTCAAAATAATGTTAAAAGGGGAAATTAGTGGGTATTTTCCTAAATCAATTTTGACAGATTTTATTACACATTTCTTTTTTCTTACTGCAGCATAAATGCTATCGGTCATGTCTTCAGATATGAGAACAAATCTTTATCTTTCAGTCACAGATAATATTCCACCTTTCATTTAAATCGCCATGACAACTAGCAATAACTTAAAGATGAATTCAATTTTTATAATACCAATTTATTTAGTTGTTTGATGCACTGTGGCATTCTTTTACTTGAATGATTTATATTGGGGTACGTCCAATGAAGTTTGAAAGTTGTTTCTTTATACATTTAATTTGTTTAGGGAATTTTAGTCCGCTTCAGGACCTAAGCAAGGCTTGGCCTTCCATTGAGGAGGTACCCATTTGTGGGGTCATATACATTATTCACTTCTCTGTGTGCACTTTGATAAATTATATGAACTGTGCCCATAGGACGTGAAAAGTGATTTTTTTTTGGGGGGGGGGCATCCTGTGACTTTTTTGTTTTTGTTTTTAACAACGTTGTCTACATTTTGTTATAATTAACAGTACATGGAAGGTTCTTGCATTTCACTAGGGATATAATAAACCTATTTATCTATTTAATTTAATGTACTTCTTGTTTCAACCTGAAATCATACTATTTGTAACTGTTTGGGGTCTGCCTTCTGTGTTCATACATCTTCAATACACAGACTGTGATATGCAGTTTCATACTAGACCATCAGTGACCTTTCTCAAGAAGCATGTTGCAGAATATTGCCACTGATTGCTCACTATGAGACAGTGCAACCCCTGTACTTAGAAGTACATTATCTTCATGAGCTGTAGAGGGAATAGATCAGTTAGGAAACTACACAAAAGTAAAGCAACGCATGTATATTAAATTCCTAGTGAAATCCTGAAATATATTTTTTTGTGAAATTCCATGTCCCTTTAATACAAAAAGGCAATTTTTATATTTTTCCAGTTCCATAATTTCTTGCAAATTAGTGTTATGCACCTAGTATCCATTAAACCATCTTCAGTAGTTTATAGGATATAGATTATCACAACTACAGACAAATGGTTAACTTTCTGAGTTTGCTTTTTTTGGATAAACTCATGATACTTCCTATAGGTACACCTTTGATAGCCTATCTGCCAGAATTTTACTGCAGGTATTCTTTAAATAGAATTTCATAGGACTTTAAGACATGACATTTCATGACCATTTACCATTAATATAAGTTTAAAGAGTTAATGCCCAACAGAGTCCCAGCAAGGCAAACTCAAGCATTTGAAAATGCTTCACAGTGCATTTCTTTTTTGAAAATGAAGGTCCTGGGACAGAATAAACAGATTTGGAGTTGATTGCCTTTGTCAGCCTAATGCATGCCAACTTACCTTCACTCGTTCTAGGTGATTTCAGCATTGCCACTGCCAATCCCACCTTCCCTATAGCCACAAAATTACTTTCACCTACCTCTTCCATTGGCATATCACAATGGACAGAATCCCAAACTCACCATCATGGACACTCCCTTGAACTTATTTTTACTAATCTCTGCACAACCTCCAAACCTGCAAGCATTTGACCCACAACTTTTTTCCACTGTGCTACTACCCCTTCTCAACCCCCTCGCCACCTTCACCTGCCTGACATTGCCACCTTATAATACAACATGACTCTAACTTCCACCATTGACACTCTCTCCCCCATAACCACAAGCAGACGCCCTCAATCTCAACCACAACCATGGCACACTACACAAGCATTGCATATCCAGAGGTGCTCCCGCACTGCTGAATGAGTATGGAATAAATCTTGCACCTCAGCAGACTTTCTCCACTAAAAGTTTTTATTTTGTGCTACTACTTCTCTGCCTTCAATCTTGCCAAAGAGCATTTGTTCTCATTGTTCATATCGAAGCTGTACTCCAACCCCAAACGTTTTTTCGACACATACAACACACTACTCTGCCCACCCTATCTCCTGGCCCTTCCTGCTTTACAGCTGAAGATTTGTCAGCCATTTTAAAAATAAAATTGAAAACATCTGAAACAAATACTCCTCTCAACGTGGCTCAAACACACCTTCCTCTCAACAAACCGACAGAACCCATCCTTTACCTTTCCCCTATCACTTATGCATTATGGACTTCTTTGACTTTGTAACTGAGGTTTAAGTCTCAAGTGTATGATCATCTTCTTATCCTACAACTTGATCCTATTTCATCACACCTGGAAAGTTTCCATCATCTTTTAAACATGCCATAATTACACCCACTGTCAAGAAACTCTCATCTGACTCCGCTTTTTAATCTGTCTCTACTTTCCCTGGCTTCAAAACTGCTCATCTACAATTGCCTTAACCAATTTAATTTTTTTTGCCAAGTCAAAGGGTCACTTCTCTATTCAGACTCTCCTGGATCTCTCTGCTGCCTTTGACACAGTTGACCACCCTCTTCTTATCCAAATCTTTGCTTTCTTGGCATCCGTGGCACTGCTCTCTCATTGTTCATACCAAGAAGATTGAACATATATAGTCTTATTAAATTGCGATTCAGTAAATTTAAAAGCGCTCTATTTAAGCACATAGCATATTTTTTTTACAGAAGTTTTTAGTTCGTGAAAACCTTGCTTTTGGATATAAGTTCACTAGCTAAAAACTTCTGTAAAAAAATATGCTGTGTGCTTAAATAGAACCCTTTTTAAATGTACTGAATCGCAATTTAATAAGGCTGTTAGTGTCTCCTATTCTTTGCCTCGCATTCTGACTGTTGGCATATCCCATGGTTCAGTTCTAGGCCACCTCCTTTTTTTCCATCTACACATCCTCCCTTGGTACCCTAATACAATGTTTTGGATTATATTGGATCATGTGTAGATGATGCTCAACACTACCTCTCAGCACCAGATCTATCCTCCGCTCTCCTATTACAAGTTGCCAACTGCCTCTCAAGCATATCCTCCCGGATGTCTGCCCTTCAACTCAAGCTGAACATGTCAAAAACTGAGCTCCTAATCTTCCCACCCTCTACTACACCATCCACTCTTCAAATATCTCTCACTTTTGACAATGCTATCATCACTCTCACCTCCCAGGCCTGTTGTCTTGGGGTTTTACTGCACCCTGCCCTCTCTTTTTTTTTTTTTTCACATACAGTCAATCACAAAATGTTGTCATTTTTACCTAAAAAAAATCTCAAAAATATGTCACTATCCTACACAAGACCCAAGTAAAATTCTAATCCATTCCCTCATCATATCTCTCCCCAACTAATGCAGCTCTCTACTTGCTGGCCTCCATATCACCGATATGTCTCCACTCCAATCCATAATGAACATCTCTACTAGACTCCTCTACCAGCACCTCTCATCAGTCATTCTTCACTCCCCTAATGATCTTTTTCTTTTAGCATTCAAAATGAATCAACATTTAATTAGATATATACTGTAATTGCAGTGTTCAACTAGGGTACACAAACAGCAGGCTGTTAATATGAATAGCCTCTTGTTCAACAGAGAAAGCTATAAATAAAGTTCTGTTTCTGTATCTCACCCCACGTAGCTGCATGAGTTCACCAGATACACAGATACTATGTGCCACAGAGCTACACTACATGTTAGATTTGCAGAGGTAAAATTAGATCACTTAAGAATTGCTGTTTTTCCTTCTTTTATTATTTTGAGGGTGGGTGTATGACCTGCCAATACAGTTTGTAAATATTACAATACTCACAAACAGCACCCACATTGTCTAACGCTGTAGACTATATTACCATATTTACTGTTTGCTTATATGACGTCATTTGTGCATCTGTGACCATCTCTGTATCCCTGCAGGACCTGTATTACCAGTCATATGATTGCGTCTGTGTCCTATTCGCATCCATCCCTGACTTCAAAGAATTTTACACCGAGTGTGATGAGAACCACGAGGGCCTGGAATGTTTGCGGTTACTTAATGAGATCATCGCAGACTTTGATGAGGTCAGCAGCAAGTTCTACTCTGGTGTTATTTGGAGTAACATGGAACTGAAATAGAGGAACATGAGTTTCCAAAACATGGGGCAAGGAATGTGGAGTGTGGTGTAATCACATGGGAATATTTGGAAGGCCTATGGCCTCCAGTCACAAGCATTGTTCGAGAATGATACACAACCTCATGTCAGTATTTTTTGGTTTTCCTTTCAGGTGCTTTCAAAACCCAAGTTCAGCAGTGTGGAGAAAATAAAGACAATTGGCAGTGCATATATGGCTGCAACAGGCTTAAATACCACATCGGGGCAAGAAAACCAACAGGTATCTAACTACCTTCACATATATTTAACTACTATCTTTCTAATGCTAATGCACACCTTGTGTCAACACATAATGAGTGAATGTTAGGACCCCATTCCAGTGTGATACATAGCAAAAAGGGTCTCTCACAACTATGGGAACTTTTTATGGGCAACCTATGTATCGATTCCAATCGCAACCCCTACAAAGCTAAGGAGACACTGAGCTATATAAAACAAACATCCCCCTCCCCCCATCTATCTACAGCAATGCCTTCCCATGGCAGGGAATGGATTAAAAATAAGAGCCCAGGTAAATCCTGGAGATTCCCTCCTCCCATTTAAGTATGAAAACCCCAGGGGATTCCCTCCCCCGCTCACCCTGATCTCTACAGTAAATCATAACCATGGGGGTGAATTTAGATCCCCATGGCACCTAAATATTAACTCTTGCCTCAGAGGTCCTTAAAGGGCCTCTGTGGATACTAACATTTTAACCCCTACCACAGGGGCCCGTAAAGGACCCTCATGGCACACATAACCACCATGGCATGTAATATAAGTCTATAGGATATGGAGGTTCTGTAAGGTCCCCCATGGTATGGCATTAATTATTACATGCAACAGAGAACCAGCATACATATTAGGAGCCACAGTGGTCCATACAGGACCTCCATGGCACATATCTTAGACTTGGATGCCATGGAGGGCCATCCAGGCTTATATTACATGCCATGGAGGTCCTATGGCATACTATTAGTGCGATGGAGGTCTTTGCAGAGCCCCAAAGTATTTGAGATGCATAGTGTGTTAGTTTGCATGTTGTTTATCTCCTGGGGTCATACCTACAAAATGGATCATTCAGTATCTCCTTCTCTGACACCTCTTCTTCTCCTTATCCCCTGTCTGTTGGCATACCCCAAGGATCAGTCCTAGGCCTGCTCCTCTTCTCCATCTACACTTCCTCACTTGGTACCCTTATAAACTCTTTTGGGCTGCAGTATCATCTCTACGCAGATGATCCAAATCTATCTATACCATCTATCCCCCTCTCTTCTAACACATGTCTCCAACTGCCTCTCTAGTATATCCTCTAGTATATCCTCTAGGATGTCCACCCACGAACTCAAACTCAACATGTCTAAAACTGAACTCCTAATCTTCCCTCCCTCTCCCACAGCGTCAATTCCTCACATCTCTCTCACTGTCAACAATGACATCATCACTCACACCTCCCAAGCCCGTTGTCTTGGGGTTCTACGTGACCCCGCCTTGTCTTTCATCCCTCACATACAATCAACTAAATCTTGTCTTCTCCATCTAAAAAACATCTCCAGAATTCACCACTTTCTTACACAAGACACAACTAAAATCCTTATACACTCTCTCATCATCTCTCGACTGGACTACTGTAACTCGCTTCTTGCTGGCCTACCCACCACCCGACTATCAGCACTTCAATCCATTATGAATGCCTCTGCTAGACTCGTCTTCCGTACACAACGTTCAGTGTCGGCATCACCCCTCTGTCAATCCCTCCACTGGCTTCCCTTAGCCTCCAGAATAAAAATTAAAATCCTGACCCTAACTTTCAAAGCCCTCAACAAGAGCACTCCCCCATACATTTCTGGTCTCATCACCAAATACTCCCCCACCCGCCCTCTTCGTTCTGCTAATGACCTTCTTCTTTCCACAACTCTTGTCACTTCCTCTCACTCTCGCCTTCAGGACTTTTCTCGTGCTGCCTTTATTCTCTGGAACTCCTTGCCTTGCTCCACTAGATTATCCTCTTACCTCAAAACATTCAAAACCTCGCTAAAAACACATCTATTTAAAGAAGCGTATCACCTTCCACCCTAACACACTCTCACCTCTCTCTACCTCCTTTTCCTCACACAATACCTTTTTAGGTTGTAAGTCTGCGAGTTTCAATCCCACAAGGTGCTTTAGGGAAAGCACTATGGACACTATGGATTTGAGGCTCAAAGACAGGGCCCTCCTTGCCTTGCTATGATTTAATTTGTATGCATCTTTGTCTTGAACTTATCTTATGTACAGCGCTACGGAATATATTGGCGCGTTATAAATAAACAATAATAATGGTGTTGGATATAAGAAATTAAGCCTTATATCCGACCCAGTTGACATGTTATACAGATTGTGTCAGAACTGATGCTTAAATTATTTTCAGAGGCATGTTTCTGCCTCCTCAGGTGGTCATCAGCATGCGTAGGATTGGGGATGGAAAAAAAAGGGCTTACGTATGTAACTTGCATGAAGCACCGTTAGAAAAGATTGGGGTGGCTTGGAGAGAAATTTTAATGTGACAGGTCACTGTAACTTGCTAACACAGCTCAATTTAGGCTATTCAGCACTGGATTCTTGCAGCTCTTAAATTTTGATGGATTGGAATAGATAGATTGGCAAGTTACTTGTCAACTTGCACCGTAACTGCCTGCATGAAAGATTGGAATAGGGCACCTTAGTTTTTACTACCGCACTGTATTGAAGTATTTTTTCACGATTACAGGATGGAGAACGAAGCTATAATCATGTTGGTGTCATGGTGGAGTTTGCTACTGCTTTAATTGGAAAACTGGATGTTATCAATAAACACTCTTTTAACAATTTCAAACTCCGCATTGGTGAGTTACATAATATCTCTGTTACTCCTCTTTCTGATTTGCCTCAATTTAGTAGTATTTCCAGATTTCTCCTGATATTTTACTCTTGTTTCTTCAAGGTATTAATCATGGACCAGTGGTGGCTGGTGTCATAGGAGCCCAAAAGCCACAGTATGACATTTGGGGCAACACTGTAAATGTGGCAAGTCGTATGGACAGTACTGGAGTGCTGGGTAAAATCCAGGTAAGCCAGATATACCTCCAAACCCCTGTCTGCAAAAACCAGTAGAGCAATTATTGTATGCCTAAAATTGAATTGATAAAATGGCCAAACATATTCCCAAACATTATATATATTTTGTACAAGTGAATATAAAGTACTGGTGAAGAAGAAAAAAATCAATTTAAAATACTGGATCAATCAGAAGTTATGGTGACACTAACTCGAACCCAAGTGTGAACTACAGAATAAACATGTATGAAATAGACTGCTATGAAAAAGTAAAGCATTTGAAGGATTCAATCTTCGGGAAAGGTACAATATATAATATATATTGGCTAGATGGAATTTAATTCTGGATTGTATAGGGTGGAATGATTGGAAGACTGCTTAGGAGTAAGCTCCAGTAATCAAGGTGCCACATGATGGGAGTTTTGGTTGTTTCTTGGGTAAAATAAGTTTTAGTTTTCTTAAGATGTAGTGTTGGTGAAGATTCAAGTCTATGGCCCCTATTCAATTGCAAGCCTGCAGTTTACTTTATACAGGTCGTACGTCTGCAGGCTTAAAATTAGCAACAGTTACAGAGCAATTCAACTGAATAAGCCCGCAGCTACCTGGCCGAAAGCCTAAACCGTAAACCATGCAATTGTAAGTAGCATTTCAGAGCATGATCATGATCTGAAGCAAGGCCATAATTACCGATTTTAGAAATAGCCAATAGTAAATGAGACCATCATGATGACATCATTAAAACATGGAGGTTAAACGTCAATCAATTAGCGTTTAGAAATCCGATATGCAATCAGACTCGCAATCCGGCAATGTATAAAATAATAAAAATGAATGACGATACTGTTCTAGTTAATGTGGGTGGCCTGATATGTATTAAATCAATCTTGCTAACCAAGGAGTTAACATGGAAATGAAACGTAATTGTTGTGCACTTAATTCTAATGTCTTTCATTGCTTTCCCCGTCTTTTAAACTGCAGTATTGATTATTTATTTGCATTTACAGTGCTATGAACAGGTGTTTAACCCCCTTGCAAGTCCTATCTGGTACTCATAGGATTTTCTTCTACCTTTGCTATTCTATTGCTACAATACCTCAAACCTGCAAATATTTTAACACCTATAAATGGCAATTTCAGATTGTAACATTTACAGGCTTGAAAGATCAAAGGCTTAGCTGGGTCGTAGTTATGATTTTGACAACCGCAGAAATTTTCAGCCTGTAACCCGCAGATCGTTTGCAAATAGCTAAAAGACACCAATTGAATAGCAAATGAGTTCACAGGCTACATCAAGTAACCAACAATTGCTCAATTGAATAGTGGCCTTTGTGTGGAACTAGGTGTAAGGAGTTGAGGCAGAAGTAAAAGTACTGTATAAGAGGTAGCCAGTCATTTAATAATTGGGAAGTTTTAAGAAGGGTAAATATAAGAAAACCAGAACAAAGGGGCCAGAAACACTAAATATTACATTAATTTAATATTCAATATTGCTGTTATGAATCATTAAAAGGAAATCTGTAGTAATGATCAATGCATAATTAAGACATCTAGCTCCTCTCGTCGGTGGTGGAGCTAGTGCATGAGGGGCTCCGGTGCAAAAAGAAAATTTGGGCCCTCCTCAGGAGGGGCAGGCACAATTTTTTTAATTTACTCTTTGCACTTTCCAAACCCACTCCAACATCAACTCATACAATATATATATATATATATATATATATATATATATATATATATATATATATATATATATATATATATATATATATATATATATATATATACACACACACAGTGCCTTGCAAAAGTATTCACCCCCTCCCTTGACTTTTTACCTATTTTGTTACATTACAGCCTTAAGTTCAAGGTTCTATTATTCTGAATTTTATGTGATGGATCAGAACATAATGTTATACATAAAATTATTTTTTAGAAATAGAAAACAGAAAATTGGCATGTGTGTGTATATATTCACCCTATTTGTTATGAAGCCCATAAAAAGCTCTGGTTCAACCAATTACCTTCAGAAGTCACATAATTAGTGAAATAATGTCCACCTGTGTGCAATCTAAGTGTCACATGATCTGGCATTACATATACACAGCTTTTTTTAAAGGTCCCAGAGGCTGCAACACCTAAGCAAGAGGCACCAATAACCAAACACTGCCATGAAGACCAAGGAACTCTCCAAAAAAGTAAGGGACAATGTTGTTGAGAAGTCAGGGTTAGGTTATAAAAAAACATATCCAAATCGTTGATGATCCCCAGGAGCACTATCAAATCTATCATAGACAAATGGAAAGAATATGGCACAACAGCAAACCTGCCAAGAGACGACCACCCACCAAAACTCATGGACCGGGCAAGGAGGGCATTAATCAGAGAGGCAGCACAGAGACCGAAGATAACCCTGGAGGAGCTGCAGAGTTCCACAGCAGAGACTGGAGTATCTGTACATAGGACGACAATAAGCCGTACGCTCCATAGAGTTGGGCTTTATTTCAGCATTGCCAGAATAAAGCCATTACTTTCATCAAAAAAAACAAATGGCACGTTTTGAGTTTGCAAAAAGGCATGTTGGAGACTCCCGAAATGTATGGAGGAAGATTCTCTGGTCTCATGAGACTAAAATTGAACTTTTCGTCCATCAAAAAAAACGCCTGGCGCAAACCCAACACATCACATCACCCAAAGAACACCATCCCTACAGTGAAACATGGTGGTGGCAGCATCATGATGTGGGGATGTTTTTCAGCAGCCGGGACTGGGAAACTGGTCAGAGTTGAGGGAAAGATGGATGGTGCTAAATACAGGGATATTGTTGAGCAAAACCTGTACCGCTTTGTGAGTGATTTGAGGCTAGGATGGAGGTTCACCTTCCAGCAGGACAATGACCCCAAACACACTGCTAAAGCAACACATTAGTGGTTTAAGGGGAAACATGTAAATGTGTTGGAATGGCCTAGTCAAAGCTCAGACCTCAATCCAATAAAAGATCTGTGGTCAGACTTAAATATTGCTGTTCACAAGCGCAAACCATCCAACTGGAAGGAGCTGGAGCAGTTTTGCAAGGAGGAATGGGCAAAAATCCCAGTGGTAAGGTGTGGCAAGCGAGCCTCTCGATTGATGTATTTTTGGTTATCAGAGCCCCCTTGGCGCTCATTGCAAGGTCTGCGCTGATCGCCTTTTGGCGCTCATTGCGATCCTCTACTCTGGTGTACTTTTTGGTCCTCTGAGCACCCTTGGCGCTCATAGTGAGCCGCGCGCTCAACGCCTTTGGCGTTTTAGTGCGATCCTGTCGCCTGGTCCTTTTTTATTTTTGTCTATATGTATTTTGTAATGATAATGAATTAATTAATAAAATCATAACTTAATATACTTTACCTATTTGCAAGCAATATCCTGAAGAGCTAACAATCTGTTTCGATGTTCCTGCAGCATACAATGTAGAGCTGAGGTGTAAGAGTCAGCAATGTGTGCAGTGTAAATAGGCTGTGTGAGGGGAAACGGTTTGTTTAGCTGTGTAATTAATTGTGCATTTTGTAGCTCCGCCTCTGCCTCTTGTTATGGCTATACAGTTACAGTGGTCCTTTAAACAACAAATGCAGTTCAAGAAAAAAAGAAAAAAAACTTTTTTTTTTTTGTTAAATATACACCAAGCAAGCAATATTAGCAGCTGTGTAAGCCATGGAAATTAACACCATTTTTATTTTGTATTGTATTATTTTGTATTGTTATTATTTTTATTTTTGGAAAATCTGATTTTTTATTTAATTTTTTAAGATTCTAATTATCCATTTTATGTTAAATCATATGCTCAGAACTGAATCATGAGGGTGTGTGTTTTGGCTATCCGTAGAGAGAGGGGTGGAGAAGGAGAGAACAGAGAGCCTTTGTTAAGATAATTGGATAAGACTGACATTGACAACAGTCCCATTCTGTCTCCCAGGCCTAGAGGCACACACACCTTGCATCAATGCAACGATAGCTCTCCAGAAATGTAAATGCCCTCTACACACACACAACTTCCGCCAATGTATCCAGGATCTCTCAGGGGTCCTACAGAAGCATCAAAATTGTTTTTTTTTTGATAATTAAAACTAAATGTATGACTTTTTGTCTGACTTAGTACCACCACACAGTGAAAAAAAAAAACTCAAAGCATAGAGAAAATACTGAAACCTCTTTGTCAGGGAAGGACAAGTCGATAGAGAAAAGAACATCCATAGTTCTGTGGATTATAGCAACACAAAGTAATATTAGAACGGAAGATGGTGCTGGATCAATTAGATTTAAGGGAAACAAATGCAAGTATGAGTGTCAGTAACAAAAGCAGCAGAGAGGTCTATCTAGTACAGACCTGGGCATTGTGCGGCCCGCGGGCACATCCGACCCTTTGGCTGTCCCTGTCCGGCCCACTACAGTGGGATACAAATTGGTGTCCTGGACAAAATAAAAACACTGCCAATTGTAAAATGGGGCAATTTGTGAGCAGCAGTGTTGTGACTAACTGGGATGGATAGCATTCTGTAGATACTGCTCCTGGCACTGAGAAAATAAAATAAAATAACACAATAAAATTACCGTAATAATGAGCAGAATTAAGTTCAGCCTATGGTTCGGCCCTCCACAACATTCTGAGTTTCTCATGTGGCCCCTTTGGAAAATTATTTGCTCACCCCTGATGTAGTAGGATTAGTATTGAGAAATAAATATATATATTTGTGGGCATATTTGTGTGTCCCAGCTCAACTTCCCAGAATGCAGTGTAATAACTATTTTTCTCAGAACTCTGAGCTGGAAGCAGGTTTTTTAACTTGCTTTAGACATTCAAATGTGAACACAGATGTACTTTTTATTTACTATATATATATATATATACAACAGCACAATCTTCCTCTACAGTTTATGTTCCTTATATCTTCCTCTCCCTCTGCTTTTTGCGCCTATAGCAAGGCTGTCCTCTATTGTAGTTTGTGTGCTATGAGCACTGTTAGCGGTCGTTGTGAGTCTTTTGCGTTTATTATGTTTTTTTTTCTTCTTTGTGTATATGTATTTTGTGATGCTAATTAAAGAAGTAACAAAATAATAAATTAATATACTTTACCTATTTGTAAGTAATATAGGCAGGAAGCATTGTGCTGAAGAGCTGACAATTTGTTTTGATGTTCCTGCAGCATACAATGTAGGTTTGCACTGTTGTGAGGTGTAAGTGTCAGCAATGTGTGCAGTGTGTAGTGTAAATAGGCTGGGTGCGCGAGGGGAAGCAGTTAGTGTAGCTGGGTACTTCTGCATTGTGTAAGTTAGTGTTGTAAAATGGAGGTTAATATGTATGTGGTAGGCGGGTTTGTATGATTTAGCGTCCTTGCTAATGGTGTATGTTGTGGCTCATTGCAGCCGACGTGGGAGCCTCCACCTCCGCAAATGCGGCGCTCATCTCCACCAGCGCAAGGAGCACCTTTTGGCTCTCTTTGCCAGCAACTGCGGCCGTCGCTTCGCATTAGCAACGACCCACATGCTGAGAACTATATATGTGTGATATATATATATATATATCACACATTTCTGTCCGTCTTATTCAATCATGTACATTGGAGTTTCAAATTCTTGTTTGTCAGTTGGCCATTCTGATCCCCCAGCTATATAAATTGTCTAATAAAGTGATCTGACACTCCTTGCCTCCCTTTCAACATCTTTACTTCAGAACGGACATCCTCCTACCCTTTGTCTGTCTGCTATAGCACCTCATGTAGTGATATTGCTCTTGTTTATTTCATAGTCACTGCTTGGATTTTTGTCTTTTTTTTTTTTAAACTCCACCCTCCCCCCCCAGCCCCCTCCAAATTTTGTATGATTCCTACGCCTTGCTGCTGAACTGTATAAATTGGCATTGAACACATTAATTTGTAGTTTTACCTGTAGAGCATTACAAAATATACAGTATGTGGAGCAAAATGAAATGCAAACCTCCTAATATTACCAAATGCTTTCTTTTACAGGTAACAGAAGAAACAGCCAAAGTACTTCAGAAGTTGGGATACACTTGCGAAAGGCGAGGAGTTATCAAGGTCAAGGGTAAAGGTCAACTCTGCACCTATTTTGTTTCCACGGATATGGCACGTTCAAGCTCACAGGGTAATGTTCTGAATTAGAAGAAACAAAAGACTGATTTTTGTAGGATCACATTACAAAAGCAGACTGCAAATATGGCTTCTCATCCCTCAATTAGTTGGGCATATCTTTTGGCAGCAGGATTGCCAAGTTATTTACCATCTACGTGTTCCATCAACATTGTAGGTTAACTTTTTAGAAAAGACTTTAGGCCTGTTGTGGCAAAGGTGAAAAGAAAGAGACGACAAATGAGGCCTACCACTGCCAAGAACAAAATGTTTCACCATAGTGGAACCATTCCTAATACTGTCCTAATGCACAATTATTGGTATGAATAAAGGCTGCTTTTACACCTCTGTGGACCCTGGGATCTCGACTGGACCCTGAATCTTCAGCCTTTGTTATTTTATACGAGCAGGCTTCAGGAGCACAATGTCACCTGAAACCTGTGGCAGAACTAAATCAGTGAATCAATAATGTCACATCCGGTGCAAAGGTTTAATCGGACTCCTGTGCATTGCAAGTTCATGTCAACCATATGTGTTGGTCGGCAATGCATCACAGATTAAATACCTGCCTAAAAGAAGTGAGAGAACTGGGACTGGCCCGTGTGAAGAAGGGTGTTATCTGAATGTGTAGCACCTCTCCGCGCTAAATATACTGTAATATATATTTATGTATACATGTCATTGTCACTCCCATTGTATTTATTCATTACAATAAACTCTTGTTATTAATAGTCTGTGTGCAATTGGGCAGGATCTTCAACACCACATATGAAGCATTCACTGAAAACGAACTTAGTCTTCTTTTCATTTATTTATATTTAAAAAGAACTTGGATAGCATATTCGGCTTTCTTATGCTATCAAAAAAAAAGCTTTCTGATCAGTAATACAAAGTTAACTCCACTGTGTACTACACAAATGCTATATCAGAACAGTGATACTGTTTTAATCCGAAATACACTTTTATATCATTCATTTAAAAAAGCATATTTTTTTAAATATTTATTTGAATTGTTGACAGACAAAATTCATAGGTTATTCAAAACAGATAGCATATTCTCACTAGCTCAACAAAAAAGTAAAACAACCTCCTACAACTCTGAGTTGAGGAAGATTGGGACTATGCTGCAGGATACAACATATTAGACTGATTTACAACATCCTCTATATTTGTTGTTCTTTAGTCATTCAGTTGTGTCCTACTCTCCATCGCCCTATGGACCACAGCAAGCCTGACACATTTATGTCTAGTTGTGCTTATCCATAAGGTTATCTTGGCAAAGATACTGGAGTGGGTTGTCAGTTTCTTCTCCAGTGGACTGTGATTTGTTTGCCCTCTCTGTAGTGACCTGCCAATCTTGGGTGACCCTACATGATTTAGCTCACAGCTTCATTGAAGTATACAAGCCCCTTCACCACAACAATGTAGTGATCCAGAAGGGGATCAAATATATTGGCTGCCTTTTATTATTTTTGTGTGCTGATTTCAGATGTGGGCTTTAAAAAGGCCACCATGTTGCATTTTTATGTTATAGGTAATTTTTCAATCATAAGTAATTGATAGATTCTGTAGGTATATTTTAATTGTTGTGGTTGGCAACACTTCTTACTTGTACCTGATAGGAAGTCGGAGAAAACATGTCACCTAACCTCACTTTTGTTGCTTATACTGTTGTGGAAACGTGCTTTTAATTCCAAAGTAAGTTTTAGTTCTAAAATGTAAAAAGACAGTGTTGCAGGTGTATTCATTTACCAGATAAGTTTTGCTATGTGTGTGGACAGTATTTTTGCTGTCATGTTGGTGATCAAAAATGGGGCTTTTCTTGTTTAAAGCATTGCATGCAATGTTGGCCTGGCTAGGTGGAAGGTAAGAAAAAAATCCCTCTGCAGTTCCCATGGTTTGGTTGGGGCCAACCAGTCACTTAGATTATTGCTATATTTGTTTGACTAAAATAGAAGGCTTTTCAAACAAGAAAGTGCAATATCAAGTACCCAAATGTACCTTTATACCTTCGGCTACAAAGTCAGTTCCTCGTGGAGAAGGTCTTCCCATATTTCAGCCTCCAGAAAACTGGGAAGACATGGGTTCATCTTCAACAGAGTCAGACATTGAGCCACACAGCACGTGTGTTCAAATTGTTCCAGACTCTACATACAATATAGAATTTAAATAGGCCTCATCTTGCAAAGGTATTTTCTGGCCAAGGGTACAAAAATAACATTATTTTGAAATATGGCTTTGTCTGTGTTTTTACAATATGCCGGATCGTTTGTTTTTCTGCACGGATATTTCAGGACTGATGGAAGAAATAGGAAAAAAACTCACAACCCTAGGAAATGTTGAAGAGTTTTCTGGGGAACCAGAAAGAGAGGAAAACTACTGTCATTTCATTCAAGAACTGTGAAAATCTTGTCTTTAAAGATCCTCTTTTTGCATTCAAATCTTGGTTTCTTTCCCGAGGACCTAGGAGTAGTCCGAGATGAGTAGGGGGAAGATTTCACAAGGATGTCCAGGGCCGGATCATCCATTAGGCGAGTTAGGTTCCCACCTACAGGCGCATCTCTGAGAGGCTGGGTACAAACAGTGGCAGGAGATCTTTTAACACAACATGGAGGCAGGAGCTATGATGCGGTGAGCATGTACATGTGTGTGAGAGGGTGAGGGCTAGAGAAGAAGGTGGGAGGGGAGAGAGAGGTAGGAGAGAGAAAGAGAGGGAGGGGAGAGAAAAAGAAGGATGGGAATAAGAGGGAGAGTGAAATAGGGAAAAAAGAGTGAGAGAGAGAGGGAAAAAGGGGAGAAAGAAATAGGGAAAGAGAGAGGGAAGAGGAACAAAGAGCGAGTAGGGAGAGTGAGGAGGATAGGTAGGGAGGGAGAGAAAGAGGAGGGAAGAACAGAGAAGGGAGAGAGAGGGAGGGGGATAGAGAAGGAGAGGAAAAGAAGAGAGAGGAAGGAAGAAGAGAGAAAAGGAGGAGAGAGAGGGAAGGGGGAAAGGAGAGAGAAATAGGAAGAGACGGGAAAGGAGGAGAGAGGAGAAGGGAGAAGGGAGGAAAGGTTGGAGAAAGGGAGGAGGAGAGAGAATGTGAACAAGTAATAGCTTGGCGTGTGTGAGTAGCTATGCTGTCAAAATTACGGAAATGTCTGCAATTTGCTCACACAGCAAGATAGCGATACACAGTGCCTTGCAAAAGTATTCACCCCCTCGGCATTTTTGTGTTTTTTGTTGCCTCACAACCTGGAATAAACAATGGATTGCTTGAGGATTTGCATCATTTAATTTACAGAACATGCCCACAACTTTGAAGATTTTTAAAACATTTTTTATTGTGAAGCGAACAGCAAATAGGACAAAATAACAGAAAAAGCCAATGTGCATAACTATTCACTCCCCCCCCCCCCCTCAAGTCAATACTTTGTAGAGCCACCTTTTGTGGCAATCACAGCTCCAAGTCCCTTTGGATAAGTCTCTATGACCTTGCCACATCTTGCCACTGGTATTTTTGCCCATTCCTCCTTGCAAAACTGCTCCAGCTCCTTCAAGTTGGATGGTTTGCGCTTGTGAACAGCAATATTTAAGTCTGACCACAGATCTTTTATTGGATTGAGGTCTGAGCTTTGACTAGGCCATTCCAACACATTTACATGTTTCCCCTTAAACCACTCAAGTGTTGCTTTAGCAGTGTGTTTGGGGTCATTGTCCTGCTGGAAGGTGAACCTCCACCCTAGCCTCAAATCACACACAGAGTGGTACAGGTTTTGCTCAAGAATATCCCTGCATTTAGAACCATCCATATTTCCCTCAACTCTGACCAGTTTCCCAGTCCCGGCTGCTGAAAAACATCCCCACAGCATGATGCTGCCACCACCACGTTAGACTGTGGGAATGGTGTTATTTGGGTGATGTGATGTGTTGGGTTTGCACCAGACATAGCGTTTTCTTTGATGACCAAAAAGTTAAATTTTAGTCTCATCAGACCAGAGCACCCTCTGTGCTGCCTCCCTGATTAATGCCCTCCTTGCCCGGTCCGTGAGTTTTGGTGGACGGCCGTCTCTTAGCAGGTGTGCTTTTGTGCCATGTTCTTTCCATTTGGTTATGATAGATTTGATGGTGCTCCTGGGGATCATCAAAGATTTGGATATTTTTTTATAACCTAACCCTGACTTGTACTTCTCAACAACATTGTCCCTTACTTGTTTGGAGAGTTCCTTGGTCTTCATGGCAGTATTTAGTTAGTGGTGCCTCTTGCTTAGGTGTTGCAGCCTCTGGGGCCTTTCAAAAAAGGTGTGTATATGTAATGACAGATCATGTGACACATAGATTGCACACAGGTGGACATTATTTCACTATTTATGTGACTTCTGAAGGTAATTGGTTGCACCAGAGCTTTTTATGAGCTTCATAACAAAGGGGGTGAATACATACACACGTGCCAATTTTCTTTTTTCTATTCTAAAAAATAGTTTTATGTATATATTTTTCTCATTTCACTTCACCAACTTAGTCTATTGTGTTTTGATCCATCACATAAAATTCAGATTAACAAAAAGGCTGTAATGTAACAAAATAGATAAAAAGTCAAAAGGATGAATACTTTTGCAAGGCACTGTACATGCACAGAAAAAGGAAAAATGGGTGTGTGCACACTTTGCGCACGCACTCACATGGGCTCCTCCACTTTACTGCCTAGGGGCTCCAAAAAGATAGATCTGGGCCTGAGGATGTCCGGACCATGGAGGAGAGATACCAAGGCTGATGTGATCCAGTCTAGATGAGTGAAGACTTAAAAGGAAAAACTGAACAGCTTTCAAAAATAAAAGAGGTATCACTGCTTTTCATGGTTAGTTTTGAAAATGTATGCTAGATAACTTTGAAATAGTCTGTAAACATGATGTTTGTAAATAAAATATGAACATTTCAAGAAATCAATCATAATAATTAAAACATTTCAGATATACAGGGGTTAGGTACAAGTATAAACAATTTCCTTTACAATTAAAATAATGGCAGACCCTGTTATTGAGCTTTCAATCAGATATACACTATGCTTTCCTTAAAGTACCTCACAAGATTGAAAACTCGCAAACTTACATTGCATAGTGCATGTAGAGGCTAAAGATGATAAACTTTTTTTTAATAGATGAGTTTTAAAGATATTTTGAATTCCCATCTTCTTTCAAACTGATTTCAAGCTTGAGCAGAAAGAATTTGCCTTTGTCCCACGTTTTTAGATCCTTATAATGCTTGGCATTTTACTCCCACTAATATGTACAATAACACTGTGTCATATTCAAAAATTCTGGAAATTTGAAATACAATATCACAGAGTTTCTATTATAATCACTGCTGTGATGATTGTATTCTTCTGGATTAAAACATAGGCAGGAGGTATAAAAAACACAAGGGCGGGCTCATTTGATTGACCTCCATGAGATTTTTTATTAAACAAAAACTGTAGTCCCATATTTATTTTATGTTTTGTTGAGGTGCTCCAATTTTGATAAAACCATGTTTTTAGAAAGTACAAGTTTATTGCTATTTTTTGTGGTAATACTACGCCTACTGTTCTGCCAACCCCATGTTGTTAAAGTGGCAGTCCTTAATGCCAGAGCTTTCAGTAGAACTAATGGATATCTCATTAATCTAGGACACCTCCATGTTAACAAAGCAACCTGTGCCAGTTAAGAATAACTACTTTATTTATTTTTTACATTTTATAAACCTTTTATTATCTTTTATCTAGTTCTTCAAAAAGGCCTATTGTAGATATGAGGCTGTATTGCTCCTTTAAGTCCTACTTTGTGTTCCTTGTTGGGGGTGTATACAGTCATTATGGATATCCAGCCAGGAGTACTTCTGCAGCAATGTCTAGAGACTCTTCCTGCCTTTCTTTCTCTGGAGTCCAAAGTTTGAAAACAATTAGAGGAAGAATTGTAGCTAAGCAGTTTGAGAAGAAGGCGCCACAAGATTATGAAATAAAGGTTATTGAATGTTTCGTTAGTGAACACTCCATCCTTTTGAGCTAGATGGTTTTCGGTAAGTGGCTGCAAGTCTACACAAAGGAACCTCTAGGGGGTTCATATGTGCTGCAGTAAACATGGCTCATACAAAGAAAATTACAAGCGACAACAGGACCCCTTGAGGTTTGAGAAAAGGAGGTTTTGCTTCAGCAAAGGAAGCATTTAATTACAATTAGATTTTCTCTAAGGAAAGGTTGCAACAGCAGATTTAAAGGATACTATCTATTTAGAGCATTTAAAACTGGGTGTACATTGTACTGTTTCTCTCTGCAGTGAATTATACCCAATATTGTTTGTGTTGCATTATTGTGCTAATGTGCGGCTCATTGTACTTCATAAGGGTGGGACAGGGGCTCTAACTGCATAATAACACTGGAGGGTAGGTTGTGCATATTTGCTTGTGTGTTTGATGTCACACTGCTATGGCAAAGCAGGCAAGAAGTATTTGCATAATAATGCGGCACAAACAATGATGAACACTGCTGCAATGATCCACCTTAGAAACGGGTCGTACAATGTATATTCAGTTTTCAGGCACTTTAAAAAATAATTTTAAAAACTACTTGACTTTGGGGTGACAGACTTTTTGATAGTAATAAAAATAAATTCAACACTTTATTGTATTACTGCATAACTAGGAAGTTGCTCCTCAAGAGTGAAATGTCTTCATCCAAGACAAAAGGCTATATTTATCAGAAAAGTAGAGAGTTACCTATAACTGGAAAGTTTGTATATTGTGTGTTATGTGTAGCCTACTTATCAAATACTCTTAAAGTTTACCTCTGTTTGATAAATAGGGAGGGAGACTGGGAGAGAGGGGGTGGGGGAGGCATAGAGAGAGGGAGGAAGGCAGAGAAAGAGTAAGGGAGGGGGAGAGAGAGACAGAGAGCACACAGTTCAGAGAGAGGGCACACAGAGAGATACAGCACAGGCAATTGAACATAACCTATGACATTGTCCTTTATGATGGGCAAGTTACTAGTTATTATATATAGTTTCCATGAATAGATAAATATGGATATGGGAGGATGGTGGGGCTAGTGATTGTGAGCACCATGCTGTAGCATTGCTATGGATGCTGCTGAGATTCAAACTTGGAGTCGCCATACTTTGGACAGGGAGAGAGCACACATTAGAGCTAGAAAGTTAAGGGCACACTCACCGCTCTTTTTTTTTTTTTTTTTGCAAGAGTCATAGAATATCTCAGCAAATGTACTTACGGGAGTTCTTCCAGGAGCTGTAACTATTTTATGACTACGCACGTTTGCTCAAATCTGAGCAATGTATTGTAGTGTTTTTACTGCAAATTAGGTAGGTAATGTAACATGAGTAAAGTAAAGCATTTAAACACTTGCTCACTACATCATTCAGACATATATACATACATGTTTCAAATATTGGTAATAACATACAATTTCCTTGCAGCCTGTGTCCAGTCTCCAGTCCATATTCCCATCTTTGTTCCGTAATTCACTGACTCCGTCATTACCTATTCAGATTATTTCTAGAGCTACAGCTATTTTAAGGAAATTCAATTTATGGGCCATCTGGTTCTTATCTGCTGTTAAATCTAAGAAATATTTTTAACAGCCAAGCACTTGTATAAATCATTAAATGCACAATGGTAAGCATTTTTCCATTGTTTGATACAAAACAGGGTATTTGATAAGGTTTCATAGTGTCCATCTGTTTTTTGTTTTGCGAAGAGCCTAGAGTACAATAAAACTGCTTAAAAATTGTAATTACTATTGAGGGCTTTCCCCTGTTAGCCAATGTGCAGGAATATAGTGAAAGGGATTATATTTGCCTGCCAATGTGACCTATATGCTACTCTATGATCTGTGCAGGAAAATGTATGCCAAGGGAAAAAGAGATACAGAAAAGACCACCGCGCTGGAGGCATCCCTGTTCATCAGGTCTCAGTCTTACACCATCATTAAAGGACCACTGAAGTTCTGTACCTAAGAGTAGAGGGAAGAGTGAGGGCGGGCAGGGAGAGGTCTCTCCCTTAAAGGGCCAGAAGCAGGCAGTTAACACATTCAGTAAATTAGTTGAATAAACAAATTAGGTGAAGAACTACTCTCAAGAAATGGAAATGCCCCTCTCACATGCACTTCCAACAAAGTACCATCGATCAGAAAACTGAAAAAGAAAAAACTGAGAGCAACTAGACCCAAAGTTGGTGAAGTATATCAATAACATGTTTTTATTTCACACTGTATACAAAATATTTTCCAGACATTTATCACTAATATATCCGATGTATGATTAGCACAAGGATAATCCATAGAAATTCAAAAATAACTTTCAATAATCTGATGAAATCTTCTTCACTCTTTTTGACCCCTCAAATTCTATGGTAATTACAATTTTTGTCTACTGATTATTTTAAGTTGTTTTTTAATTTCTATTGGATTATCATTGTGCTATTCATACACCGGTTATTTTAGTGATAAAAGTCTAGTTAATATCTTGCAATTATAATTAAATAGTGTCAAATAGAAACACTGTTTTTCCTTTGTAGTTTTCTGTTGCATCATAATCTGTTTTTAATGGAATTTTAGTGGTAGTAGTGCAAGAATAACAACCAACATTAATACAAAGTTAAATTCTCTTAAGAATTAAAGAGCTACAAGTGAACTTCTATTTCCAAAAATGGTTGGATTAGTACTACTCCCATCCATTTATTATTCTGTAAGCTATATAGTGCACCATTATTTATTTCATTTGTGCATAAAATCATGGATACTTACAGGGTCCAGCATAGGCATCACATTTTATTTATTTTATTACAAGTTACTGTAATGTTAGTGTGTTCAAAGTTGATTTTTTTTTTTCCATTTTTATGTTTTGTGAAACATTGATATTTTAAATCTAAACTTGGTGTTGTTATTTGCAACATAAGATCTCAACCAATATTGTTTATTGCATCAAGATTGTTATAGGCCTTCTTACAACCTTTTAATTTAGAAAATAGAAAATGTTTAAATGTGTTCTATCAGTTTTAAACAAATAATAAATCCTGCATAACAAACAAATTCCTTTTTAAACATTGTAAAACTGTATTAAGCAAAATGTTTGTAACAACATTGGCTTTGTTTGAAAATAAAAAATATTGAAACAAGAAACTTTATTTTTCTACTTAAAAATTAGCTTTATGACTTTTTTCCTGTTTCATAATGAAAAATTCTTAAAACATAATTAAACAGAATATGTCCAATTAATGTTGATTTACAATGACATATCCATCTTAGCAACAATCAAATATGGTGCTGTAAGACAAAGGAAGGAAGACTTTGATGCAAATATTTACAGTGCCTTGCAAAACTATTCACCCCCCCCCTTGACTTTTTACCTATTTTGTTACATTACAGCCCTAAGTTAAATGTTTTGTTAATCTGGATTGTATGTGATGGATCAGAACACAATAGTCTAAGTTGGTGAAGTGAAATGAGAAAAATATATACATAAAACTATTTTTTAGAAATAGAAAACAGAAAATTGGCATGTGCGCATGTATTCACCCCCTTTGTTATGAAGCCCATAAAAAGCTCAGGTGCAACCAATTACCTTCAGAAGTCACACAATTAGTGAAATGATGTCCACCTGTGTGCAATCTAAGTGTCACATGATCTGTCATTACATATACACACCTTTTTTGAAAGGCCCCAGAGGCTGCAACACCTAAGCAAGATGCACCACTAACCAAACATGGCCATGAAGACCAAGGAACTCTCCAAACAAGTAAGTGGCAATGTTGATGAGAAGTACAAGTCAGGGTTAGGTTATAAAAAAAATATCAAAATCTTTAATGATCCCCAGGAGCACCATCAAATCTATCATTACCAAATTGAAAGAACATGGCATAACAGCAAACCTGCCAAGAGATGGCAGCCCACCAAAACTCAGGGACCGGGCAAGTAGGACATTAATCAGAGAGGCAGCACAGAGACCTAAGGTAACCCTGGAGGAGCTGCAGAGTTCCACAGCAGAGACTGGAGTATCTGTACATAGGACGACAATAAGCCGTACGCTACATAGAGTTGGGCTTTATGGCAGAGTGGCCAGAAGAAAGCCATTACTTTCAGCAATAAACAAAATGGCATGTTTTGAGTTTGTGAAAAGGCATGTGGGAGACTCCCAAAATGTATGAAGGAAGGTGCTCTGGTCTGATGAGACTAAAATTGAACTTTTCGCCAACAAAGAAAACACTATGTCTGGCGCAAACCCAACACATCACATCACCCAAAGAACACCATCCCAGTGACACATGGTGGTGGCAGCATCATGCTGTGGGGATGTTTTTCAGCAGCCGGGACTGGGAATCTGGTCAGAGTTGAGGGAAAGATGGATGGTGCTAAATACAGGGATATTCTTTAGCAAAACCTGTACCACTCTGTGGGTGATTTGAGGCTAGGACGGAAGTTCACCTTCTAGCAGGACAATGACCCCAAACACACTGCTAAAGCAACACTTGAGTGGTTTAAAAGGAAACATGTAAATGTGTTGGAATGGCCTAGTCACAGCCCAGATCTCAATCCAATGGAAAATCTGTGGTCAGACTTAAAGATTGCTGTTCACAAGCTCAAACCATCCAACTTGAAGGAGCTGGAGCAGTTTTGCAAGGAGGAATGGGCAAAAATGACAGTGGTAAGATGTGGCAAGCTCATAGAGACTTATCCAACGGGACTTGGAGCTGTGATTGCCACAAAAGGTGGCTCTACAAAGTATTGACTTTAGGGGGGTGGTGAATAGTTATGCACATTTACTTTTTCTGTTATTTTGTCCTATTTGTTGTAATAATACATGTTAATTTATAAAGAACGACAAATAAGCCGACATTTTTGAATTACAGTAAGGAGAGTGCATTGACCGTGCAAGGTGCTTGTTATTTTGGTACTTGCAGAACCTGCCAAGACTACAAAGCTCCATACTGCTGTTAGTTTGAACTGTCTGAGGATTAACTAAGTTCTAAAAATCTGTGAAATCAATTTTGAAAATTAAAAATGTTTTTTTTCCACTTGTTTTTTAGGGCTTGGTTGCAGTAGTAATGATTAATTCGATAAACCTTTAGGGTCATTCCGGTACACAGTTGACGCAGTGTGTAAAGTATCCAGACCTATTTTACCTGGACAAGAGTGTCTGCTTTAACATATGGGTAGCTCCACCTTCTTGCCCCATAGGACAGAAACAAAACCTCCCCTATAAATTATCCCCTGAACTGGAAAACAAAAGTTATGTTTCTATCCTCTTTAATTCACACATACAGAGAGATAAGTCTTTCTTTGGACTACTATGATGCTTTGTTTATTATGGTCGATCCAGGAAGAGGTCACACTTCTTCCTAGAGCTCCTTTATTTCCTACTCTTTAAAGTGATAAGAAGTAAAGGTAACCATAGTATTATGGTCTTTAGCATTATTTTGCTTGTTTACTTTAATTCTCCATTGTACCCAATCATTCAGGCTTTTTCTGTTTACCTACCTTTATTTTGTTTGGAAGGTGATTTCCTCTTCTTCATCAGACACTTCCTACAGTTTTAAAGTATTCTTTTCTCTCTTTCTGGCTTCCTCAACACTCTCTCAAGATCTAATCTTCTTGGTGACAGGTTCAACAACCTAGAAGCAGCAGTCAGCCTCCCTACCAAATATAGGAATAATTAGGAAAAACATGAAAAAGAAACATTTCTCAGATGATCAAGATGGCGATTGAGATTTCCTCCAAAAGTTGAAAAAATCCTGGCAGAGACTGAAGATATCTGTTCCAGAATGTCAGTTGATGTTTTTCATAGAAGAACCTAGTTAAAGGTTTCTCATTGTGAAATAGCTCCTGGAAAGAGGTAACCATGGATGCTATTGTTTCTGAATGGGGAAAAAATTATAGAAAGAGAATATGCACAAGGAACATGGAAACTCAATCCCATCAGAATCCCATCTGGCATCCTAGAATTAAGAGCTATTTGCAAAGCAATGATGGACTTTCAAGTCCAACTGAAAGAAAACTGGTCAATATTCCATGTAGACAACCAGGTAGTGAGTTTCTATATGAAGAAATAAGGTGGAAAAAAGAGCAATTCTCTTCTTCGAGAAGTTGTTCAAGGAAACTCAACAGTGCACATGCCAAAACTAGAAAACACTCAAGCAGACTTCCTAAATCCTAAGGTGTGGTGCCTAAATCAGTGTTTTTCTACTAATAAGGAGATATGCCATATATATATACCAAGTGCCCAGTTTTTTTTTATCAATGCCCAGATATTAAACAGCCAATACTCAATATACCTTTTCACACATTTGCATACTTGTTTACACCATTTCCTCTAAGATCAAGAATTCTAAAAAAGATTATAACGGACCATGCAGAAGTCGTAGACATTATCACTTTCTGGTCTAGGGATCAATCATAGACTTCCTCCTCGCCAGGACTTGCAGTTTCAGGGTTTTATTCTCCATCTATCTCCAGCTCAACACAATTTGAAGGCTTGAAGTGATGTACAACAGCCCCTGTCATTTTTACTCTTCTAAAAGCTAGGAACACGCGTACATCCTCTACCTATTACAGAATATTGGAAATATTTTCAGAATGGATTTCCTTCTTTTATGGCCATCTCAGCCCAATCTTGTGTACAATGGGTATCTCATGATCTTACAAATGGGATATCCTATTGGTCCTATTCGTCTCAAGCCACTTCAAGGCCTTGGAGGAAATTCCAGACACTTCTAATTATAAAACAGTTCTGTTGGTTTCTATTACTTCTACAAGAAGAGCACTGGAGATTCCCGCTCTATCACATAAAGCAACTCTTAAACCACTTCTGTGAAGATAGGATAACAGTGTTTTATTTATGTCCTAAAGTGGTGTCTTCCTAATGAATCATAATATAGTTCTACCAGCATTTCCAGTTTTAAAAAAAACATGACTGTTATACCTGATTCTTAACAGAAAACATCTAAATAAACAAGCTGACTAAACTGCAGAAATTCCCTGACTAGCGCTGGAGTCCCTTCTACGCTTTCATGTTCCATAAATCAGTTCTCTTTACACAGTCCACTTTCAAAAATACTTATTTTCCTGGTATTCTTCAGTTTTCAGTGCTACTCCTCACAAGCAGAAGAGTACTGGCCTGCTCTTCTCTCCATATGACCCACTCCATGGACCCCTTAACACACTTTTTGGCTTGTGCTGTTTTCCTTAAACAAACAGATTTGTCCATGGGGCAAACATAATATTGTCTTTTAAATGGGATCTTTACTGTTATAGATGTACTTAGAAAGTTTTTTTTTTTCGCAGCTACCCTTTTTTCCCAAAAACAGGTTGTTTGTCTCAGCCTTTCCCAATGCTGATGCAGTTATTTTTGTAGCAAGACTTCTCACTCAGTAGTCCCTGCTTTCAGCTGGTTCAAAATACTTAAAGTTTGTCTCTTATTCACAACCAAGAAGAAAAAAAAACACCCACATTTTGGCAGTAGCTCTTTAAAATCCATTCCTGTCTGATTTCAGGTGCAATTAGTGATTGAGCTGCATCTCAATTAACACTTGTTTCACTTTGTCACAGTAAATAAATATTCCCTTAAGGCAGAGGAGGTTGGCATTTTTTGTACAAAATGTTTTACTAAATCCTAAATTAAGTAGTACTGAATGTTTTGGGGGTAGGGATAGCAAGGCTTCTGACTGATTGGCTGCCAGACTATGCACTGCCTCTTTTCTCTACATTGCATGCAGGAAAGGGTAGTCTTGTCTTTATATCAGTGACATCATCTACGGGCAAAAGAGCCACAATATACATTATTTGAAGAGCAGCACGGAGGTTAGTCACACCTTCTGGGGAAGTATTGCAGATTTAAGATTTTTCATGTGTGAGTGACATTCAAGTTAGACGTGAGTAACCACTGAGGAAAATTGGAAAGACAAAAACAAGTCCACAGACTTCATAGGAAGATATTTACAAGATAGTAATTGCCCCTTAAACACAGCTCTGTCAGTGCAAAGAACAGAGTAGCTCTGGTAATGAAAAGTTGAGTTGGACAATGGGCACTTTTGAGAGCTAAAATGTTAAAATAGTTAATCATGAAATACTCTACCATCCTGTAAAATAACATATATTTGCAGTCACTGTGTTTTACCTATTTAAGTGACCTGCTTGGCTGCTTCTCTTTTTATTGATTGAATCATGGTCTCCCCAGCAATCTATGGCCCTCATTCAATTGCGATTTGGCCAATTGAATAGGGCTCTAAATAAGCACATAACATATTTTTTTTAAATAAGTTTTTAGTTAGTGAAAACCTTGCTTTTGGATAGATCTTTACTAACTAAAAACTTCTTTAAAAAAATATGTTATGTGCTTATTTAGACCCCTATTCAATTGGCCAAATTGCAATTGAATGTGGACCACAGTATGGTGCAGGATTGCTATGCATTGCAGACACTGCATGTGCTTCCCCAATAACTATAATGGATAATTCGCAGTGGGAAAATGCTATTTGGCAATTTAATACATGTGTATTTATAAAGCAATATGTAAATATATTCAAGTTAGTTGTCTGCTGGAATCACTTTCCTTTCGCATTTATTAGTATGGGGTGCCTATATATGCAGCTCTAGGGACGTGGAAACCAATTTTTAAATAAATAAAAAATCTGTATGTGCATAGAATTACTCAATGTAATGTGGGTTACTGATATAAGCAGCATGTGTTAGATTAGAAAAAGTTAAAAACAGGGAAACTTTACATGCCTTTAATTAATAAATAACATCTCTCTCTCTCTCTCTCTCTCTCTCTCTCTCTCTCTCTCTCTCTCTCTCTCTCTCTCTCTCTCTCTCTCTCTCTCTCTCTCTCTCTCTCTCTCTCTCTCTCTCTCTCTCTCTCTCTCTCTCTCTCTCTCTATATATATATATATATATATATATATATATATATATATATATATATATATATATATATTATGAAGCTATACCTTTGAACTATTCAGTCTCACAAAATGTGTTGTTTTTTCTCTGCATAGCCTCCCAACTGAGAGGTCTTACATCTTAAAGTTCTAAGATGTTCCAGGGAGCCTTGAGATCTAAGCTTTATCAAAGGGGTGACATCAGTAGCGCTTTAAAGAGAAATTCAGAGACTACCGCTATTTTATGGAATTAATTTTTGCATTGAACAAACCTGCAGATTGCATCAAAGCATATATTTCTCATTTAAAAGAAAACTATAAGATTATTTATATAATTGCTTAGAAAAGCCTAATGTTGGTTACAATACAACTTTAAGCCACGTCATCTTATCATCCTTTTCATATTCATGAGATTACACTGAAAACAATAGATTCAGAGTCTCAAGGGGCAATCAGTAATTATTTGCAATAAATGACCCCAATTACAAAGAGATTTCAGTCTATCCTTGGTGGGTGGGTCAGAGACAATAAATGGCAGGTAGGAATAGCAAGAACATGCATTGTGTATAATAATGTTTATAATAATGATTGTATTGTGTTGCAGGGAGTTATTATTGTGTAACGGTCATGGTCAATCTATTACATCTGAAGCATGGCATAGGAGGTCTGCACAGTATCTGTAACATTTTTTTATTGGAAACATTACAAAAATGCTAAAACTCACTGTGCATGAGAAATTTGTGTATAAATAGCGAGGCAAAGTGATTTGTAAGGAAAGAGACATGATAAGCATGGACAAAGAAAAATGGATTTTACAGCACATGAAAACAAAAAGGTCCATGGGCCTCATTCTATTATCGGCCGTAAATCGGCCGTAAGGCTGCGATTCCTTGCGGGGGTTCAGTTAACTCGCGATTCTATTATACGGCCCCGCAAGGATCTCCTCTTACGGCCGGCCGCATATCTTGGAACCGGCCGTAAGCTGTGAAATATAAAAACTCAAAAATAAATTCAAGCCTGCACTGTACAGCTCTGTAAATGCTAGGGATCATATTGGGGGACATGAGGATTAAAAGAAACCCACTCTCAAGCTTGCACATCTGCCCAAACCCGAGTTCAAATTAACTGTTTATTTTCCGGCTGCGGCGTGGGCATGTCTGAGGTGCTCCAAGCACTCTGGACTTTTTACATGGATATTTTACGGATATTAAAAATAAAATATTTTACGGATTTGAGTACAGGATAATTATGTGCTATTTTTTCTAACACCAAAAATCCCTTTATAGTCTTCTCAAAGTGCAGGATGGCTTTATTTGAGCTATTTTATGTGCTTAATTGGTGCTAGCGGGACCTCTTTCCTGCAAGTAAGCTGCGGCTCGTTTTTAGCCTTGCAGAGAGGTTTCCCGGAGCAATTGAATTGCAAATCTCTTGCGGCCGTTTTAGATCAAAGGCTTTCCTCCGGCGCGAGCGGCCGCAAGAGATAGCAAGGCACCGGCCGCAAGCCTGCCGGAATCCCCGGCCGTAAGGGAATAGAATAGCAGAATAGCTTGCGGACGGTCCTTGCGGCCCCGCAACGGCTGCGGCCGATAATAGAATGAGGCCCCATCTGAGCTGCCCATTCTATCTACCTAAAAGTTTGGTTTAATTAAAGGGACATGGAAGGTTTCTGGACTTCACTAGTTATATAATACACCTATGTATCTCTTTACTTTTGTGTGCTTTGTTTTATTAAGAAGTGCTTAAAAGCTCTGTTTTTTTCTGCCTCAAATCTCACAAATAGTCCTATTTGGTTTCTCTCTGCTCATGAAGTCAGTCTATATTTCAGTACAGGGTGTGACCAATTAGTGGCAACATTCTGCAATACGCTGAGAGAGGTCACTGACAGGCTAATTTAAAACCCTTCACTTCACAGTCTGTGTGGTAATGAGCTACTGAGGCCAGACCCCCAAACAGGTACAAATTGTATGATTTTATGCAAAAATAGAGCTAATAAGCACTTCTTACATAAAAGTAAATAGATATATAGGTATACTATTGTTGTCGTTTAGTCGTTCAGTCTCGTCCGACTCTCCTTAACTGTATGAACCACAGTACGCCAGGTGCATCTCTCAATCACTGCCCCTCTGAGCTACATCAAGTTCATGTTCATTGCTTCAGTGACCTCATCTATCCATCTCCACTTATGTTGTCCCCTTCTTATTGTGCCTTCAGTCTTTCCCAGCATCAGAGTCTTTTCTACGGAATCCTGCCGTCTCATGATATGGCCAACATTTTTGAGTTTCAGTCTCATGATCATACCTTCTAGTGAACAGTTTGACCTGATTTCACGAAGTACTGATATATTGGATCTTCTTGCAGTCCAAGGGACTCTAAGCAGTCTTCTCCAACACCACAATTCAAAGGCGTCAATTCTACGGCGCTCAGATTTCTTCTTTGTCCAGCTCTTACATCTGTTTGTTACTAATGGAAATACCATAGTTCTAACTATGCGGACCTTTGTTGATGGTTTAATATCTTTACTTTTTACTAGCTTGTCCAAGCTTGCCATAGCTTTCCCTTCCAGAAGCAAACATCTTTTAATTTCATGACTACAGTCACCATCTGCAGAGATCTTAGATCCAAGGAAAATAAAATGTGTCACTGCCTCCACTTCTTCCCCGTTTATTTGCCAGGAAGTGAGATTGCCGTTTGCCATGATCTTCATCTTTTTAACGTTGAGCAGCAGGACAACCTTTGCACTCTCTTCTTTTACCCTCATCAATAGGTCTTTCAGTTCCTCCTCACTTTCAGCCATCAGAGTAGTATCATCGGCGTATCTGAGGTTGTTGATATTACTTCCAGCATTATGGATTCCAGCTTTGGATTCATCAAGTACTCTGCATAAAAGCTGAATAAATAAGGTGACAACATACAACCTTGGCGCACTACTTTTCCGATCTTGAACCATTCTGTTGTCCCATGTTCAGTTCTGACCATGGTTTCTTGGTCAACATACAGATTCCTTAGCAGGATGAGATGAACTGGTATTCCCATCTCTTTAAGAACATGTTACATTTTGTTGTGATCCACACAGTCAAAAGCTTTAGAATAGACTATGAAGCAGAAGTAAATATTTTCAGAACTCTCTTGCTTTCTCTATTATCCAGCTGATATTGGCAATTTGACCTCTTGTGCCTCTTCCTCTGCGGAACCCGGCTTGCACATCTGGTAGTTCCTGGTCCATATATTGTTGGAGTCGAGCTTGTAGAATCTTAACCATTACCTTGCTGGCATGTGAAATTAGTGCAATTGTTTGATAATTAGAGCACGCTTTGGCACTGCCTTTTTTGTGGGATTGGGATGTAGACTGACCTTTTCCAGTCTATTGGCCATTGTTGAGTTTTCCAAATGTGTTGGCATAAGGCAAGCAGCACTTTCACAGCATCATCCTGTAGAATTTTGAATTGTTCAATTGGGATTCCATCACCTCCTGCAACCTTGTTATCAGCAAGACATCCTAGGGCCCATCTCACTTTGCTCTCCAAGACGTCTGGCTCTAGCTCACTGAACAAATTATTGAGGTAATCACTGCTGTTAACCTTTCTAGCGGTAATCCTGAGTGTGACTCGGGGTTAATCTTCTCTTCCTAAATCGGTAACCCTGAGCCACACCCGGGGTTACCGCAGGGAGGATGTGGAGGGGACCCAGTGCTGCCGAGTTTGCCTGGGCCCCCTCAGCACACTATTGCTCCTCCCCATCTTCCTCCTCCTCCCCACTTATCCATCCTTCCTTCCTTCTATCTTCTTCCTTCTTCCCCCCTCTCACCTCTCAAATCTTCTTAGCCTCCGATCAGCTCCTGCTGCTGATCGGAGGCTCGCAGTGTGTCTTTTGCCTGGACCGGCAAACGCTAATAACGTCATTAGCATATGCCGGTACAAGAAACCGGCATAAGATGCGCTGCGAGCCTCCGATCAGCTCCTGCTAAGAAGAAGAGAGGTGAGGGGGGAAGGAAGGAGGAGGATGAGGGGGGTAAGAGGACGATGAGTGGGGAAGAGAAGGTGAGGGGAAAGAGGAGGGTTAGTGGGGAAGGGGGAAGAGGAGGATAAGGGGGGAAGAGGAGGATGAGTGGGGGAAAGGAGGATGAGGGGGTAAAGGAGGAGGATGAGGGGGAAGAGGAGGATGAGGGGGATGAGGAGGATGATCGGGAAGAGGAGGATGAGGGGAGAAAGGAGGAGGATGAGGGGGAAGAGGAGGATGAGGGGGTAAAGGAGGAGGATGAGGGGGGAGGAGGATGAGGGGGGAAGATGAGGAGGATGAGGGGGTAAAGGAGGAGGATGAGAGGGTAAAGGAGGATGAGGGGGGAAGATGAGGAGGGGGAGGGTCAGGAGAATAAGGGGGAGGGTCAGGAAAATAAGGGGGTAGAATCAGGAGGATAAGGGGGAATGAGGAGTATAAGGGGGGAAAGGGGGGCAGATAAGGGGCGAAATGGATGCGGGCAGATAAGGGGGAGAGGGGGGAAATGGAGGAGAAGGAGGATAAGGGGAAAGGGAGAAGGAGAGGGGTAATGGTATCTAAAGGCGGTATGATTATATCAGTATTTTAGAATGTACCGCTTTAACATTCTAAATACTGAAATAATCATACTGCCAGGAAGGTTAAGATCCTTCCTGTATAGATCTTCAGTGTATTCCTGCCACCTTTTCTTTATCTGATCTTCTTCTGTTACGTCCCGACCCTTTTTCTTTTTTATCACGCCCACTTCGGCATGAAAGGTGCCTTTTAGGTTCCCAATGTTCTTGAAGCGATCTCTTGATTTAAAAATTTGGTTATCTCCTTCAATCTCTTTACATCGCTCATTGTAGAATGTCTTCTTGTCTCTTCTTTCTATCCTCTGGAATTCTGCATTCAGTTGAACAAATCTTTTCTTATGTCCACTACCTTTCACTTTCCTTCTTTCCTGGGCTATTCTCAAAGCCTCATCAGACTACCAGTTTGCCTTCTTACTTTTCTTTCTTTTAGGGATATTCTCTGTTGCTGTTTCCTAGATTATGTTGCAACCTTTGGTCCAAAGTTCTTCAGGCATTCTATCTTCCATGTCTAGTCCCTTAAATCTATTATTTACTTCCACTTGATATTCACAAGGGATATTATTTATTTTGTATCTACTTGGTCTGATGGTTTTCCCTCTTTTCTTCAGTTTAATTTTCAACTTTGCAATAAGAAGCTCATGGTCTGAGCTGCAGCCAACTCCAGGTCATGTTTTTGCTGACTGTATAGAGCTCCTCCACCTTCGGCTGCAAAGTATATAGTCAATCTGATTTCTATGTTGTCCATCTGGTGATGTCCATGTGTAGAGTCATCTCGGAGGCTGTTGGAAGAGGGTGTTTGCTATGAACAGAGAATTATCTTGTCAGAATTCTACTAATCTCTGACCTGCTTCATGTTGTTCTCCAAGACTAAGCTTCCCAGTTATTCCAGGTGTCATTTGGTTCCCAACTTTAGCATTCCAATGTCTTTGTAGAACTGGACAACTTCAGCCTCTTCAGCATCCATGGTTGGAGCATAGACTTGGATCACTGTGATATTAAATGGCTTGCCTTGAATTTGAATTGAAATCATTCTGCCATTTATTGGGTTGCAAGCGAGCACTGCTTTGGCCACTCTTGGATTGACTATGAAGTCTACACCATTTCTTCTACAAGATTATTGACCACAGTAGAAGATCTGGTGGTTGTCTGATGTGAAATGTCCCATTCCAGTCCATTTAAGTTCACCAATTCCCATGATATCAATGATTAACCTTGTCATCTCATTCTTGACCACATCTAGTTTATCTTGGTTCATAGTTCTACCATTCCAAGTTCCTATTCTGAATTGGTCTTTTCAGCAGCGGACTTTCCTTTCCCCTTCAGACACATCCACAGCTGGGTGTCCTTTTGGCTTTGGCCCAACCACTTTATTAGATCTGGTGTTACTTGTACTCGCCCTCTGCTCTTCCTCAGTAATGTGGTAGGCACCTTCTGACGTGAGGAGCTCATCTTCCAGTGCCATATTGTTATGTCTCTGGTTGTGCCTGTCCATAAAGTATTCTTAGCAAAGATACTGGAGTGGGTTGCCAGTTCCTTCTCCAGTGGACCGCAATTTGTTTGACCTCTCTGCCATGACCCGCCCATCTTGGTTGACCCTTCACCACGACAAGGTAGCAATCCAGAAGGGGAGGTAAACTATATTCCTAATAAAATACAGAAAACGTCCATGTTCTTTTTAAGTCTAAAAAAACAGTAATATCCCCGGAATGCTCCCAGTGGCACCTTGTTTGGGGCTCTTTGATCCCTGGTGGTCTAGTGTAAAACTGAGTATTGGGACATTTCCTGTTGGTTGGAAAAAGGTCCTGCAGGTCCTGGAAGGTAGATATGGGTGAAGGGGACCAATTGGGTCCCATAAAACTTTCTGATGACCCCAGAGTGTGGTCAGATAATGTTTATAGCATTCATAGCAAACACTGCTACTAATTTCAAAATATTTAAAGAGACACTACACTGCTTGGTCCTTTCCTATTATGGTTACGGCACCAGTCTGTGGCTGCAGTATGGTGACCAATCGCTAAATGGTGCTGACGATCGATATTCCAGTGCCATATCATAGTGTCAAGGCTTAGGTAAACTGTCAGGGTTAGGGTGAGGGTTAGTTTAAGGGTTAGGCTAACATTCTAAGCTTAGAATTTCTCTAACATCTAGCGGTTGGCCGCCGCACTGCAGCGGCAGACCTGTGCTGTAACTATAATAGGATAGATCCCACTGCTTTATAGAAATAATAAAATAAATCTAACCACTAATGATTTAGCCAAACTCATAAAATTATTAAATTGTTAAGACTCCAATTTAAAAACATGTCTTATATCCCCCAAAAAATGGTTAGATGTATAAAAAGTACAGGTGGAGTGGGCTAATTACAAACATGATCTTATCAAAGAGAGTGGTGACCAGGCTTGTTTTTTCAACAGTTATGTTGTTATTGGGATCTTTCCTGTTGGTTGGCTGCCACTAGGTGGTATGGCCGGGATTTGAGTGAATTTCTAACCCTAACCCCTAACACTTGACGCTTGGAAGTTAAGGAGAATGTTGGCTGAAATTCATTAAAATCTTGGCTGTGCCCTCTACTGGCCGCTCGCTGGCACTGCTGGCAGCTAACCATAGGAAAGGTCCTGTTGTATATAACTTTTTATGGTTATTTTGGTATTTGGGATTGTTTATCCTGTTAAGACACTAAGAGTATGTTTGCAGGTCAGCAAGCTGATAAAAATAGTTTTTTTCACCATTGCCCGTATCAGGTCTGTAATGATTATAGATTATTGTAAAACCATTTATATTATATTTGACACCAATATGCCCAGGGCATGTTTTACTAGAAGTTTTACTATCAATGCCATGAATAATTAGGTTAATGATAAGCATACACAATGGAGAGAAAGGGGGTTTATTTAAATGTTTAGCAATGTAACATAAAACTCCCTAAAAAACAATGATATAGAAAGCTGAATTTATGCCAAAAACAATATATATATTTACAATTAAATATGTTCACACAAATCATCAAATCATACTTAAACAATGTGGAAAATTGGTCTGGCCCCTGAACCATTGGTACTCCAACGGTTCTTATATAACTGTATAACTTTGTCTCTACCACTCCTAGTGGAAGGCTGCTCCAGTTATCTACAACTCTTTATGTAACGTAGTACACAATACCCCTAAATCTTCCACCTTCCAACTTCATCGTGACCTCTTGTTCTTGCATTCCTCTGACAAATACAGTTTCCTCTTGAACTATATTAAACCTTTGATATATTTGAAGGTTTCTATTATACGTTTAGGGAAGAAATTGGAGTGGCAAATAAAGCACTACTTCCCAGGTACAAAGTGCAAAGTAGAGATAGGCGACAGGGAAAGTCTTTAGGGCCATTCCTAACAGTGTTATATAAAGTTCCTATCACATATATAGCTGTAAGCAATACGGGTTGTTGCTAACGCTTGCGGGCTTGTGTAGCTAGCCTGCTGCAACTGCGGCCCTTGCAAAACGATGGCCGTAGTTGCTGGCAAGGAGCGCCAAAGGCATTCAACGTGTGGCTCACAATGAGCGCTGAGGGTGCTCAGAGGAGCAAAAGTACACAAGGGGAGAGGCTCGTAATGAGCGCCAAAGCCAATCAGCGCACCCTTGCAATGACTGACAAAGGTGCTAAGACCACCAAAAAAACTCGCAATGAGCACTGAAGGACTCACAATCAGCACACAGGGTGCTCAGAGAACCAAAAGTAGAGCAGAGGAGAGGATCGCAATGAGCGCCAAAGGCGTTCAGCACTGGGCTCACAATGAGCGCCGAGAGTGCTCAGAGGAGCAAAAGTACACGAGGGGAGAGGCTCGCAATGAGCGCCAAAGGCGATCAGCACATACCTTGCAATGAGCGCCAAAGGTGCTCACACCACCAAAATTACACGAGCTGAGAGGCTCGCCAGAGCGCCAAAAGTGCTCAGCGTGGGGCTTGCAATGAGCGCCAAAGGTGCTCAGACGACCAAAAGCCTTACATTGTGTGCCAAACAGCATTCCCAGCCTTACAATTTTATTGACCGTCATTTTTTGACGGGCAAGTCGCTAGTATTACAAGAAAGATAAGGTCACAGGCAACGGGGTGATTTATGTCGACACTCATTTTGACTACGCAACAGTTGATGCATTCAAGATTTATTTTATTTTATAAAATAAATCCTTTTTTCCTATTATCAAATCCCATTTATACAAACAATAAGCTTTATTCAATTGTGATTCGGCCAATTGAATAGGGCTCTATATAAGCACAGAGCATATTTTTTTACAGAAGTTTTTAGTTAGTGAAGACCTTGCTTATGGATAGAAGATCACTAACTAAAAACTTCTGTAAAAAATATATGCTATGTGCTTATATAGAGCCCTATTCAATTGGCCAAATTGCAATTTAATAAGGCTGCAAATATATAGACACTAATTTAAAGGGACATTTATTCAGTTTACCATACAGATCATCCCCCCCCCCCAAAAAAAAAAAATCTGATTCCTTATTATTTTTATCCGTTATTTGTAACCTTTATATATTATCCAACCTCTCCCTACACCCTCTCAAAATTCATCATCCCTTATACATCATGCAACCTCTTCCTATACCCTCCCAAAACCATCATCCCTTATACATCATGCAACCTCTTCCTATACCCTCCCAAAACCATCATCCCATATACATCATGCAGCCTCTTCCTATACCCTCCCAAAACCATCATCCCGTATACATCATGCAGCCTCTTCCTATACCCTCCCAAAACCATCATCCCGTATACATCATGCAGCCTCTTCCTATACCCTCCCAAAACCATCATCCTGTATACATCATGCAACCTCTCCCTATAGCCTCTCAAAATATATCATCTCTTATACACCATCCAACCTCTCCCTATACCATCTCAATATTCATCATCCCTTATACATCATCCAACCTCTCCCTACCCCTACCTAAACCATCATCCCGTATACATCATACAACCTCTTTCTACACCCTCGTAAAACCACAATCCCTTATACATCATGCAACCTCTTCCTACACCCTCCCAAAACCATCATCCCTTATACATCATGCAACCTCTCCCTATAGCCTCTCAAAATCCATCATCTCTTATACATCATCCAACCTCTCCCTATACCATCTCAATATCCATCATCCCTTATACATCATCCAACCTCTCCCTACCCCTACCAAAACCATCATTCCGTATACATCATGCAACCTCTTCCTACACCCTCGTAAAACCAACATCCCTTATACATCATACAACCTCTTCCTATACCCTCCCAAAACCAACATCCCTTATACATCATACAACCTCTTCCTATACCCTCCCAAAAACAACATCCCTTATACATCATACAACCTCTTCCTATACCCTCCCAAAAACAACATCCCTTATACATCATACAACCTCTTCCTATACCCTCCCAAAAATAACATCCCTTATACATCATACAGCCTCTTCCTACACCCTTCCAAAACCAACATCCCTTATACATCATACAACCTCTTCCTATACCCTCCCAAAACCAACATCCCTTATATATCATACAGTCTCTTCCTACACCCTCCCAAAACCAACATCCCTTATACATCATACAACCTCTTCCTACACCCTCCCAAAACCATCATCCCTTATACATCATGCAACCTCTTCCTATACCCTCCCAAAACCATCATCCCTTATACATCATGCAGCCTCTTCCTATACCCTCCCAAAACCATCATCCCTTATACATCATGCAGCCTATTCCTACACCCTCCCAAAAATCATCATCCCTTATACATCATGCAACCTCTTCCTATAGCCTCTCAAAATCCATCATCTCTTATACATCATCCAACCTCTCCCTATACCATCTCAATATCCATCATCCCTTATACATCATCCAACCTCTACCTACCCCTACCAAAACCATCATCCCGTATACATCATACAACCTCTTCCTACACCCTCGTAAAACCACAATCCCTTATACATCATGCAACCTCTTCCTACACCCTCCCAAAACCATCATCCCTTATACATCATGCAACCTCTCCCTATAGCCTCTCAAAATCCATCATCTCTTATACATCATCCAACCTCTCCCTATACCATCTCAATATCCATCATCCCTTATACATCATCCAACCTCTCCCTATACCATCTCAATATCCATCATCCCTTATACATCATCCAACCTCTCCCTACCCCTACCAAAACCATCATCCCTTATACATCATACAGCCTCTTCCTACACCCTCCCAAAACAAACATCCCTTATACATCATACAACCTCTTCCTATACCCTCCCAAAACCAACATCCCTTATACATCATACAGCCTCTTCCTACACCCTCCCAAAACCAACATCCCTTATACATCATACAACCTCTTCCTACACCCTCCCAAAATCATCATCCCTTATACATCATACAACCTCTTCCTATACCCTCCCAAAACCATCATCCCTTATACATCATGCAACCTCTTCCTACACCCTCCCAAAACCAACATCACTTATACATCATGCAACCTCTTCCTACACCCTTCCAAAAGCAACATCCATTATACATCATGCAACCTCTTCCTACACCCTCCCAAAACCATCATCCCTTATACATCATGCAACCTCTCCCTATAGCCTCTCAAAATCCATCATCTCTTATACATCATCCAACCTCTCCCTATACCATCTCAATATCCATCATCCCTTATACATCATCCAACCTCTCCCTATACCATCTCAATATCCATCATCCCTTATACATCATCCAACCTCTCCCTACCCCTACCAAAACCATCATCCCGTATACATCATGCAACCTCTTCCTACACCCTCCCAAAACCAACATCCCTTATACATCATACAACCTCTTCCTATACCCTCCCAAAACCAACATCCCTTATACATCATACAACCTCTTCCTATACCCTTCCAAAACCAACATCCCTTATACATCATACAACCTCTTCCTATACCCTCCCAAAACCAACATCCCTTATATATCATACAGTTTCTTCCTACACCCTCCCAAAACCAACATCCCTTATACATCATACAACCTCTTCCTACACCCTCCCAAAACCAACATCCCTTATACATCCTACAGCCTCTTCCTACACCCTTCCAAAACCAACATCCCTTATACATCATACAACCTCTTCCTACACCTTCCCAAAACCAACATCCCTTATACATCATACAACCTCTTCCTACACCCTCCCAAAACCAACATCCCTTATACATCATGCAACCTCTTCCTACACCCTTCCAAAACCAACATCCCTTATAAATCATACAACCTCTTCCTACACCCTCCCAAAACCATCATCCCTTATACATCATGCAACCTCTTCCTACACCCTTCCAAAACCAACATCTCTTATACATCATACAACCTCTTCCTATACCCTCCCAAAAGCAACATCCCTTATACATCATGCAACCTCTTCCTACACCCTTCCAAAACCAACATCCCTTATAAATCATACAACCTCTTCCTACACCCTCCCAAAACCATCATCCCTTATACATCATGCAACCTCTTCCTACACCCTTCCAAAACCAACATCTCTTATACATCATACAACCTCTTCCTATACCCTCCCAAAACCAACATCCCTTATACATCATGCAACCTCTTCCTACACCCTCCCAAAACAAACATCCCTTATACATCATACAGCCTCTTCCTACACCCTCCCAAAACCAACATCCCTTATACATCATACAACTTCTTCCTACACCCTCCCAAAACCAACATCCCTTATACATCATGCAACCTCTTCCTAAGCCCTCCCAAAACCATCATCACTTATACATCATGCAACCTCTTCCTACACCCTCCCAAAACCATCATCACTTATACATCATGCAACCTCTTCCTACACCCTCCCAAAACCATCATCACTTATACATCATGCAACCTCTTCCTACACCCTCCCAAAACCAACATCCCTTATACATCATGCAACCTCTTCCTACACCCTCCCAAAACCATCATCACTTATACATCATGCAACCTCTTCCTACACCCTCCCAAAACCAACATCCCTTATACATCATGCAACCTCTTCCTACACCCTTCCAAAAGCAACATCCATTATACATCATACAACCTATTACTACACCCTTCCCAAAACCAACATCCCTTATACATCATGCAACCTCTTCCTACCCCCTCCCAAAACCAACATCCCTTATACATCATACAACCTCTTCCTATACTCTCCCAAAACCAACATCCCTTATACATCATACAACCTCTTCCTACCCCCTCCCAAAACCAACATGCCTTATACATCATACAACCTCTTCCTACACCCTCCCAAAACCAACATCCCTTATACATCATACAACCTCTTCCTACACCCTCCCAAAACCATCATCACTTATACATCATACAACCACTTCCTACACCCTCCCAAAATCATCATCACTTATACATCATGAAACCTCTTCCTACACCCTTCCAAAAGCAACATCCATTATACATCATACAACCTCTTCCTACACCCTCCCAAAACCAACATCCCTTATACATAATGCAACCTCTTCCTACACCCTCCCAAAACCAACATCCCTTATACATCATACAGCCTCTTCCTACACCCTTCCAAAACCAACATCCCTTATACATCATACAACCTCTTCCTACCCCCTTCCAAAACCAACATCCCTTATACATCATACAACCTCTTCCTATACCCTCCCAAAACCAACATCCCTTATACATCATACAACCTCTTCCTACCCCTTTCCAAAACCAACATCCCTTATACATCATACAACCTCTTCCTATACCCTCCCAAAACCAACATCCCTTATACATCATACAACCTCTTCCTATACCCTCCCAAAACCAACATCCCTTATACATCATGCAACCTCTTCCTATACCCTCCCAAAACCATCATCCCTTATACATCATACAACTTCTTCCTACCCCCTTCCAAAACCAACATCCCTTATACATCATACAACCTCTTCCTATACTCTCCCAAAACCAACATCCCTTATACATCATACAACCTCTTCCTATACCCTCCCAAAACCAACATCCCTTATACATCATACAACCTCTTCCTACCCCTTTCCAAAACCAACATCCCTTATACATCATACAACCTCTTCCTATACCCTCCCAAAACCAACATCCCTTATACATCATACAACCTCTTCCTATACCCTCCCAAAACCAACATCCTTTATACATCATGCCACCTCTTCCTACACCCTTCCAAAACCATCATCCCTTATACATCATACAACCTCTTCCTACCCCCTTCCAAAACCAACATCCCTTATAAATCATACAACCTCTTCCTATACTCTCCCAAAACCAACATCCCTTATACATCATGCAACCTCTTCCTATACCCTCCCAAAACCATCATCCCTTATACATCATACAACTTCTTCCTACCCCCTTCCAAAACCATCATCCCTTATACATCATACAACCTCTTCCTATACTCTCCCAAAACCAACATCCCTTATACATCATACAACTTCTTCCTACCCCCTTCCAAAACCACCATCCCTTATACATCATACAACCTCTTCCTATACTCTCCCAAAACCAACATCCCTTATAAATCATACAACCTCTTCCTACACCCTTCCAAAACCAACATCCCTTATACATCATACAACCTCTTCCTATACTCTCCCAAAACCAACATCCCTTATAAATCATACAACCTCTTCCTACCCCCTCCCAAAACCAACATCACTTATACATCATGCAACCTCTTCCTACACCCTTCCAAAACCACCATCCCTTATACATCAAAAACACCATCCCTTGTAGATCATCCAACATCCCTGCTGTTGTTCGTGCCTGACTCCCCGTGATCTTATAGTCTCTCTCAAGCTCATGTTCATTGCTTCAATGACCTCATATCTATCTCCACCTCTGCCTTCCCCTTCTTCCTTAACATGTCCCTTATACATCATCCCTTATACATCATCTACACCCATAAAGTCCATGTGTGTTGTGCTGATTGAAGCTGTTACATGTACAATGCATGCTGATAATATACCTGAGCACATTAGTATAATGACAGGATGTGCTGCACTATAATGACAGGATGTGCTGTATTCCTGTCACACCAGACTAATCTCAGTACACTGTCAGTTTGATTCACCAGTGGGTGCAGTTCCTCTATGGGGGCAGGGGACTTTCCCATACAGTGCAGCAAATGAAGTTCCTCTATTGGGTCACACAACTTTCAGTCTATCTCTGATTGGCTGAACAGGCTATCAATCTTATCCTCTAAACACTTCCTGGTTGTAAATTCCCTACTGAAAGTAAAGTGAGATAAGAAAGAAAACCCAGTAAATGCTGGCAGAGTAAGCAAAGCAGGGGAGCCTGGCAGAAGAGCTGGCAATCATACCCGGTGTATATCTGCACTAGGCATCAGAGAGGCTGGGAAAGCACAAGGAGCAACAGGTGAGTACACAGAGCAATATATAGACATACATTATCACTGCCTGGTCTGATATTGGTAGCAAGAGATGCTGTATAATGTTTTGTACATAGTAATAGAAGGGGAAGAAAGATTTGCTTTATATATATATATATATATATATATATATATATATATATATATATATATATATATATAATCTCACACACATACATATATATATATGTATTCTGTTCCTCTTTCTTTTTTTTGGGGGGGGGGGGGGGGGGCGTCTGTTCTTGGCCTGCATTTTAACCCACTTGCCCTGCTGGGGCTATTGTTTTTGCCCTGTGGATTGATGGAGTAGGCTCCTTGCAGATGCAGTATAGACTGACACAAGATAAGCATAGGCATAAAAGTACCGATTGCCATATTGGTAGTGGAAATAGTTATTTGTATTAGTGCTGTAGAAGTAATATTTGTATAGGTTATGATAAGATGCAAAGCTTCAGAAGGTTCATTAATAAAGTATTTTGATGAAATAGGGTCTGAGACTTTAGGGGAGTTCACAGCTCTATGTCTGACAGTGAAATATGGGTCTTAACAAGAATGTGCGCTGGGAAAATAGAATTCTTACTGGCTACAAGGACCATGAAGCTGACCATTTGCATGCTATTTTGTAGCTATAATTATACATTTTCTGTTACATAATGTAGGAATTATATATTGAGATATTTGTGGTGCTAGGTCTGATAAATCTAACAGATATCTCTCTCTCTCTCTCTCTAAGAGTCTGTCTGACCGCCTCGCTTTCAGTGAATTGCATTAAAATGTCCTCGCCACCTCTATTTATCGCCACCTATGATTTCTCGGCTTTCCCGGAGTCTCCTGATGGTGTATATGAAAAAGTGGAGAAAGGGAGCTTGCTAACCCCAGCTCCAGTCCCACCCAGTTCCCTCAGCAAGATGGAGTATCCCCTGCCCTCTTCCCCTCCATTCTGGCTGAAGGTCCTGGAATCCCAGAGGGTGGTTGGTGTGGATAAAAAGTCAGTGGTGGAGCTGGGTTCCCAAGTGGGCAGAGTGCTGCAGGCGGTGACAGACACAGAAGAGCGCCTGGCGTTCTTCAAGGATCGTAACAGACTACGGGAAGTGATGGAACTGAAAACTGGGGATCCCGTCAAGGTGCAGGTCACCTCATCCAGTGGACGCAGAGAAAGGGGTGTACTACGGTACATAGGATCTGTGTGTCATAAGCAGGAACTCCTTTATGGGGTGCAGCTTGTGGTGAGTATCCATGTTTTATTTTAGAAGCAACTACAGGGGCAAGCCAGTATTTGAATATAGCATCCAATCAAAAATACAATCCAAAGGAAGATGTCTTAAAAACAAGTTCTTGGGTACAGTCACCTACTGATAAAGTGGGTGCTCTCTCTAACATTCACCTTCTCCCTTCAGGGCTCAGCAGTTGGTAAAGGTTTCACAGATGGGTCATTTCGAGGACAAAAATTCTTCCACTGCGAAGAGAATTGCGGTGTCTTTGTTCCAGGAAGCAGACTTGAGAGGGGGTATGATGAACCCCAACCACGAAGAGTGGTTAAGGTAGATGACATCACTTGGCAGAAGGAATCTGGGCAGTGGTATAAGAACTCCAATGAACAACGTCCAAAGCAGTTGAGCGTGCTGTCACGGGGCTCCCCACAAAATGATGAGAACGAAAGAGTCACCGGTACTATACTCGCACCCCTTCCTTATACTGCTGATAATATCACCTCTGCTTACCATACTGAAAAGTTGGACATTTTGGACGGCCAATAAAAAAATAAAGAACCACTGTAGTTTAGGGAAAACTTCTAAGGGAAAAACTGTGTAACAAACAAATAACATTAGAAGTAAAGTAAGAGACAAACACATTTTAGCATGTAGGGGCACCATTTGCTGATTGTAGTGCAACTGACCTCTTCTGAGTATATGCAGGGTAGGTGGGGTATTAAATACCAAAATCTGAAGTCCCTTACCAATAAAACCACAAATCCCCATCTGCCAATGCAGTGTTAAAGAGAGACAACATAGAAGCCCCTAGATGCAAACAGATTCCACTAAAAATAAGATATTATACCAAAGGCATATACATAAAAAACTTAAATATTTTCCCCAAACTACAGGAGTTCTCTGACAGAAATAAATATATGCTTATATTCATAACTGATTTGAAAAAGACATTTTTCATTTTTAAATGTTATACATTTTTGAGGTACTTTACTTTATCCAGTAGTGAAGAGACATCACATGCAAAGACACTGATTACTAGTCATTGATAACTATTTGTATTATTTCACAGAGAGATTACCGGCGCAAGATGACAGGCGTATGAAGTGGCGAATTCCCGAGGAGCAAGGTAAGATAAAGTTATGCAGAGAAAGTTGGGGAGGGCAATGTGAAGACATTGCTACATACGGACAAAACAGGTGAGATTTCATGCATTGTAACAAACATATGTGTACTAGAGAATTGCCCGTCAAAAAATGACGCAATGAAATTGTAAGGTAGCTAATGCTTTTTGGTGTGTAATAATGAAATATATAATACATTAATAAATGAATATACTTTACCTATTTTGAAGCATTGTGTTGAAGAGCTGGCAATCTGTTTTGATGTTGCTGCAGCATCAGTGCTGTGGAGCTGCTGTGTAAGCGTGCTGAATGTGTGCAGTGTAATAGTGTGCGTGCGCGAGACGAAACCGTTAGCGTAGTTGTGTACTTCCGCATTGTCGTAAAATGGCGGGTAACATGTGGTATGCGTCTTAGCGGAATATCTGTAGGTCGTTTGTGGTATTTTGCAAGTTTCTTGTGGTGTTTTGCGTGTTTAGAGTGCTGTAGCCTCGTTTTCGTTTTGTTCGGCGGCCATTTTTTCTCTCGCTTAGAGAATTTTTTAGTGTCTTAACTCTTTTATTTTGAGTTAAATGAAGGTGTAAGTTGCTTTTTTGAGGTCCTGGATGCTTCCTCTTGCTGTAGGTAAGCTTTTTATGTATGTGCTGTGTGTATTTATATATAATTTTTTCATGTTCGCGGGATGCGGGCGATTTTTGCGAGGTCGTAATGAGTGGTAACGTGTCTCGTATGTTGTTTGCGAGGGTCGCAGTTGCTGGCAAGGAGCACATTCGGCTCGCTATGCGAGCCTGCAAGCATTAGCAACAACTCGTACGCTCACAACTATATATGTGATACACATTTTTGATTTGGAAGTCTCTTTGCTTTTAACACATATTTAATTTTGCAGTACTCTAACCAAGATAGTTGAGATGATTAAATAACCAATATACAATGAAAAATCTATACGTTTGAAAACTGCTTAAGTGTTTAATTTAGCATTAAAAAGGGTAACATTATAAACAAAATGTATGCGTTTCTTGGTTCCCGGGGAGAGCCATGATAATTTGGTGAAGGTTGTGTATTTCTGTAGGAGAAAAGCTTCCAGTTATTGTTGTAAGTTGTCCGCTTCTGCATGTGAGAGAAGAGAGTAGGCGTAAAATTCTGATAATTTAATCCACCTCCCACTGCTAGCTCCCTCCTTCCCAACCTCACTAATAGACTGAATTTTATCTATCGGGGTGTGATAAAAACACATACAATGGAGCGTTCTACAAATGAACAAACTTTAAAATGCATGTTTGTTTGTTTTTATTAAAAATGTGTTCATAGTTTTGCACAGCTTTAGTTTGTTACATAAATCACAAATGTGCAGCTTTTTCTTGAACCGCTGTGGTCCTTCAATCCCAAAAGTCTGCAGAATCTGCTTAAAGATTATGGGATTACTGCTGGTTGTGGAGACATGTTCATGAGGTATGTATCAGACTAACAATAATGGCATCAAGTCATGAGTATAAAAGCTTTTTTTAAAGAAGATTTTAATTTGGAGAAAAAAAAAAGTTCTTGCTTGTGATTAGGGGTTTCCATAACAGTCCTAGAGTACTGTTTGTTGGTCTGGAGCATGAGGGAGGGTGAATCTGCTGTGAGTTGCACTTAAGGGACCACTGTAGAGTCATACAATATGGTTTTGTTTATCACATATTATAATTGTCAAACAGCGATTTGTTGTCACGCTTTGAGACAAATCGCAGTTTGACAATGATCGATCGCAAAGTCGATTGCGGTGCGCGCATGCGCAATTCTCTGCGTTAGGGGAGGGGAAAGCATCAGGCGCGCATGCTCTGCATTAGCCGTGCATGCGCATTGGGCCCTGTCAGCTGCGCATGCGCGGCATTAGGGAGAGGGAAGCATTAGGCACCTCCCATTAAAATTTTATATAAACATCAAAATGTGTCTTTAGTTTTAATTTGACCAATGTATTTGTTACTACTTTTAGAAGTAATTGATAAACTGGTTCTTATTTCAGCTGAGTCATTATCTGCACCAGAAGAAAGTCGTATTAAACGCCGTATTCCTGAGGAGCATGGTAAGAGGGGGGTGAAAACCACGAGGCAGACTGAGAAGGAATTCTAGAGATATTACAAAATGTGAAGGCAGAAAGAGAGAGATTAGGTCTCAAAAAGGAAAAGTAAAAAATGATGAGAAATTATGATAGATTATGGTAGAGTAGAGACATTTTTGGTGCTATATATGTGACATATCAAGGAGACACATTTTTAAGCTGCTTTATATAAGTATGATCCAATTTAGTGTGATGGAAATTAGGATGACATCAAATTGACCATATTAAAACACCTTCACACAGCTGAGGAAGAACCTCAACCCCTGACCACACCTCCTGAGGGACCAAAGTCACCAAGTGCCCTCACCCCTGCCTGTGAAGATCACCACCCACCCGCAAGCCTGTATAGCCCCCCTAGTAACGGGGGCCCCTCCAGCTTCCTGCCTGAATCTGATCTTCAAGGCCAAGGGTTGGAAGTAAACTCTATGGTCGAGGTGCATGACCCTCCTATCTATGGCGTGATCCGCTGGATTGGGTCCATACTGGAGTCTTCTGATCCTATTGCTGGGCTTGAAATGGTAACGCACCTCTCTTAATTATCTCCTAATCACAAAATAAGATAAATGTATGTGTCTATATTCTCATTCATGCAATATAATTCACTAAAAAGACTATGTTAGAGGAGGCTCCTAATATTGTGTGTGTGTTTGTCACTGATACTTTGGGTGTGGTAGGCTGTAAACAGCAGGTGTCAACCCAACTACAACTGAAAGTCATATCTGGGGACTGTGCACTGCAGCTCCCTTCACTTGCCTCCTCTAACATTGAATTCTTCTTACTAATACAACATATGTTTAATACTGTTTAGCATACTTATTAGCATATATAGATGTGCATAGTATTGATTATGCCCCTTCACTACTGATGCACAACAGATTATTACTCCTTAATCTTTACGGTAGTATAAAGCGGTGCAGAAGTACTTTCTAGTTTTCTTCTTCTCCTGCCCTTTCATCATTTTTGCCATCACAGACACTGATAGTAAAAGTACTGCATAATCCTTTTGCCCCAGGAGGAGGAGATGCCATCTGTCTGCACAGACGGAACATACAGAGGAAATCGCTATTTCCAGTGTGGTCCAAATAAGGCTCTTTTTGTCAAACTGAGAAACTGCCGACCAGACTCGCGCTTCTACTCTGTGCGTGGCCCAACCAATCAAATTCAGCGCTGTAACTCCATTGGTAGGTCTAAAAGTTGCTCAACTACATGACTGCAATGCTTTGAAGACAGGGCAGGGTGTTTTCTACCTGGGAGCTGGCACTACTTCCTCATTCATATACCATCTTCTTTTTTCAGCATTTCGTGACTACACTAGTGAGTGTGTTGAGGAGAATACGCCGCCTTTGACGGGCAGAGAGGCCATAGAAAGATTGACAGGATGGAAAAAGGGAATTCAGGGACACTATAACTCTTGTTACCTGGATGCAACTCTGTTTTGGTAAGGAACATTATACTTCAGGTGTTGGGAGATCATGTCAGTGATTCTTTCATTAATAGTCATGTCAGTCACATGTGTCCCTCTACTGGCTATTACACCCTCTTTCCTACTATAGCCCACTTTCGTTTCTGTTCAACTCATTACATTTGGTAGTTTCTCTCTCCACCATACTTATTTGTCTTTTCTCCATTTACTTTCCCAAAATACACAATAGCTGTGTCTTTTCTATCATTTGATCTGCCTCCCCTCATTTGGTCCATCTTTGCCAGTATGTTTGCCTGCTCCTCTGTCCTGGACACAATCCTCCTGCGGCCCCGAAACAAGAATGATACAGATTCATACAGTGATACAAGAGACTTGCTACGGACTGAGATCGTGAACCCTCTCCGGAGGTAAGTGCTTATGTCTGGAAGGAGACTGCAAGAGTTGTAAAGCCTTTGTGCCAGCTATTGCCCGGTATTGAGACTTATTGCATTCAAGCTGTAAAAAAAAATCACTATATAAAAGAAAGCATAATGCAAATTTTCCCTGTAATAACTTTTTTGTTCCTGTTTCTATCTAATTCTGCTTCTCGTTTTTTTTCTTTGTTTTCATTCACTTGCATCCTTCTGTTTCCTTTACTCCCTTCATACTTCCCCAAGTTATTTTTCAACGTCACTGTATATGAAATGTCCCTCCCTCTTAACTCATCTATCATCTCAGGAATGGTTATGTATGTGCCACTAAAGTCATGGCCCTGAGGAAGATTTTGGAAGCAGCAGGGAAGAGTACGGGATTCACCAGTGAAGAGAAAGGTGACAGCAGCGGCTTTTTTTGTCATTCTTAGTGTGCAACCTTATTTTTCTAAGTTTGAGAAAATAAGCTTGTGTGGGGGAGAATAAATGATGATCTGTCTGCTGTTTAAGGTAAAACAAACAAGTCAGCACCCTGCAAATAAAATGTCAGTGATAAGTACTAATTTAATGTGGTGCAACGGCTGCATGTAAATATCTATATTCTATAACCTACTGACTAAATACGATTGTTTGTTTGTTTTTTATTAAAAAAGATCCATTCATTACTAGCATTAGAGGACTTCTCCCCCCTGATATTCACAGCATCCATATCCTCTATATTTTGTCGTCCATAATGTATGAATGCTGCATTTTTACGCTGCCCATCCTTACACACATTAACCACTTGGTTTGGTTCTTATTAAAGAGCATGATATATGGTTACACATGGTACTAGTACCTTCTCTAAAGTAGATGTACATGTGCCTCTGTGTGGACAATACTCTAATATGCGTCTAAGAATGGTTTATGGTTCAGTGTGCTTGCTTAGGGAAATGAACCTAACTGAATCATAACACAGATGAAGGTCATTTTTAGTTCCTCAGAAACAAATTAGGACACTATCCCACCTTATCATATTAGTGTCACTCAGAAGACATTTCGGTGGTAATGTGTAGTTCCCTGACCTTCCTGCTGTGTGTCTCCCATTGTACATTGTCTGGAGTTTGTAATATGTACCTCCAAGTCCCAGATTTAAGAGATCCCATTTCTGTAACTCTGTGCTAGCCCATTTAGGGGTATAAGCACAAGGATGGTATAACAGGAGCAGTTCTAGTGTAAAACCATACAAATTAATGACAAAAACGTTCTATTGGTTCATGGGACACTTTCTATACATTTGGTACTGTTTTTTTGTACCATAATTGCTCCACTTTTGTCTTTGTATATATGGAATAATGTATCTGCACTAAGATATCCAATAATTCTATATAAAAATAATCAGCAAATTCTTTAATGCTATATGGTTAGTCGGCACCATGTTCTTTATATGCTTTCCCAGAGTTCTTTGTAATTAAAGTGACATCTCACTGGTCCCTCTTTGTGTACAGATCCTGAAGAATTTCTTAATCAGTTGTTCCAGGTCCTTAGGGTAGAGCCTCTATTTTATATCAGGTAATCATGAATAATGTGCCATAATATAATTGCTACCTATCACTTTCCATGATTGGCTCTTTATTTTTCATGTTGCTCTTCCTCGCGCCCTCCTGCTTTACCTTTCCCTCTACGGATCTTCAATGAGACTGTAACTTTACACACTCAATGCAGTTTATGTTCCTATACTATCAATGTAGGACATCCAAGAAGAAGCCTCAGGGATGTATTTTATACCAGATTTTCATGGAAAAGAGACAGTCAGCAGAGATACCCAGTGTTCAGCAGCTTCTGGAGAGGTCAATGGTCACTGGTGATCTCAAGTTCGCAGAGGTGAGCCCCATTAATAGCTGAACACGTATCACTCCGTATATAACACTCTTTCCAAAACGTCCCGCATAAGAAAACTTCTATGTGTTATAATAATTTATGATGAGAGGAGACTGCAGCAATTATGTCTTTGTTGGATCCACAAACCATCACCTAAGAAAAAATCAACTCTGCATGCAAGAAGTGAATAGTAGTGTATTTTAGTGAATTGCTAATTAAGTTGTTACAGTATGTGAGCCATATCATTTCCATGTGCCACTAATGCAGAGATACAATTCATGTTAAGCTTTATTTCCCCCTCTGTCTCTTCCTCAGGCTCCCTCCTGTCTTATCGTCCAAATGCCCAGAAATGGAAAGAATTTTAAGATGTTCCCCCTCATCATTCCAACCCTTGAGTTGGATATTACAGATCTCCTAGAAGACAGTAAGTATGTCACACCAGTCCAGTTATTTAATAAGAGAGTAATAGGTCAGTAACGTTATGCATTCATGAGCTCTTTTGCTTCATGGCTGATAGACTACGCTTGTGTCCATTGTTTTCACATGATCGTCCACATTAGAAATGGTCTTGTACAGACACATTTCAGACACAGTGTATTTTAAACAGGTTGGCATTGATTGGCCTATTATAAAGCCAAACTAAAGATTCCCTGACATCCCCACCTGGTGGTAGGGAGGATTATGTCTATTAATATTTCATCCATAGGTTTAAATTGTAACTAAAAGTAAAATCAAATTAAGAGGGTGAAAGTAAAATAATCTAAATGGTGGGATACCGAGCAGAGTACACCATCTACAGCCCACTGGGAGACATTCCCCCAGTAGACAAAGCCAGGTGATACTCTGCCCGGATACGGGAGCGCCACCAGTGCCCGGAACATGGCCTCAGGTTACAATGGAACCCCCTCTGTCAAACATCGCTTCCTGGACTTATATATAGCCAACTTAGATAATGCCAGGAGCAGGTTGACGAGGAGGTACCTGGCTCTATTACGCCAGGACACTAGACGCCCGAAAATAAATAGGTGTGGGGAGAAACTCAGCCAGAACTCCAGGAGGAGGCCCCTCATGAGTGACAAGAGGGGCTGCAGTAGTCTCTCGCGCTCAGTGCACCATGGAGCACTCTCCAACTCTCTTGTCCTCCAGATGGTATCGGTATGGGTCACGAGGGCAAGGAAGTGCAAGTACGGAATGTGGGAGAACAGTAAGATGCTTATATCTGTACTATGTATCACTACTGCTATATATGTATATATTTTTTTTCTGTTGATTTACTGCCAACAATTACTAGAATATAATGTATATATTTGTGTATAAGAGTTTATAGTCCTGTTTTGTTACTGTGGAGACATACTCTTAGTACTG